>CM056596.1:20505651-20929254 GCA_029721355.1 Tegillarca granosa
TAAATTTGCCTGCCTTAGTTTGTTAAAAACGAGGCTTAAATCTTTCAGGTGAGAAGTAAAATCTTTACTGTAAATTAAAAATATCATCAATATAACAGATTGCTGTTTTCCAATTAATTTCTTGTAAAACCTTGACATTAAAGCTTGATAAGACAGGGGAGCTAACTTTAACCCAAACGGTAGGCGGGAAAATTCGAATTTTCCTCTATGTGTACAAAAGCTGTCTTATGTGTGCTGTCAGGGTGAAGCGGTATTTGCCAAAACCCATTCATGCAATCTACTACAGAAAATATTTGCGCTTTTGCATCTGCCAAATTATCAAAAATATCATCTAATCGAGGTATTGGAAAATTTATGGTATCTTCAGTTACAGAATTGATCGCTCTGAAGTCTATAGCTACGCGATATTGTGGGTTTCTGGGGATGAGGATTTCTTTTTAACTAAAACTACTGGACTACTCCAGGCAGAAGAGGATTCTTTTATAATACCATAGCTAGCATTTCATCTAAATGCTTATCTAAATGTTTAATTTTATCTGGGGTCTGCCTATATGGGACTGAGCGCACAGGTTTAGCATCCCCAGTTTCAATTTTGTGATAAAATACATTTGTTTTTCCTAGTTCGGAAATGTCTTTGGCAAAAATATCTCTATTTTTGCCTAAAAGTGCTAATAGTTTATTCTTCTCCTCTGGAGTTAAGCTTGAGTTATCTAGGTTAATTCCTACATCCTGAGCAAGTTTAATATAATCTTGATCTGAAAGACCATGGTTTATATTATTTATATTTTCTGAAGAATCTACTGTATTATTTGTGTTTTCTTCAGAAAATGCAAATATACTTTCCTCAAAAATTTTAAAGGCATGAGCAACCACCACATTTGCTTTAACTAGAATAGGGAGATTTGTTGGGTTTAAAAGTTTGAAATACCCTATCCCATTGATAGGTTGTGTAATACACTTGGCACCTAAAACATTTAAATTAAATAATGATACAGTAGGCTCTAAAAGTACAGGATCATCATCTACAGAATTGGTTATCCTAACTTTAGAGACTGTTTCTGAGTGCGGGGGAATTAGCACATTTGTTACAGGCCGGACCAGAACAGAGTTATGTGACTTATTATTATTTACAAGGGGTGTTTCAGTAAGTCCATTTTTTAAGACGAGGGAATTGTTTTCAAAATCTATTTTTGCTGAATGTAATTTCAAAAAATCTGTACCTAAAATAAATTTTTGATGAAGTCTTTGAAAAACATGAACTTCATGATACAAAATTAAACCATTTATTTTAATTGGTATTTCAACTGTCCCTAATACAGGGTGAATTTCACCACATACACCTACTACATTTTGTAAGTTTGTGTTTGGTTTTAAATCATAATGTTTAAAAGATTTGTCTAGTGTTGCCTTGGAACAACATGTAATAGTTGCTCCAGTATCTACGAGACATGTTACGTTATGACTACCTAATCTAACTTTTACACAACTGTTTTCTAGGTTTAGTAAGAGAGACACTGGATCTTTATCTGAATTTAAATTTTTAAAATCTGTATTGGATTTACAATTTTCTTTTGAACAAATTTTAAAATGAGACATTTTGTTTTAAATATAGTTTGCTTATCCAATGGTAAAGATATTATTTTTATATAAAATAATGTATTCCTTATCAAAAATAAAGGGTTGTCACATGTGCAAAGTCGAAGCTAGTACTTATAGTAGTTGTACTTACAGTTGACTTGCTCTATCTCTGTCACTTGTTTTCTGGTCAGGCTGCAACTGGAGAGGTCCTGGATCTTGTTTTTACCCGGATTCTCCACCAAGTAACACCATTTGGGGATCTGTACCCGTGGGTTAGAGGAGCACTCAGGGTGGCTGTCCTATTTGGCACCGGGGTTGTGAGTGCACCCACAGGTATTCGTTGACTGGTGTCACAGAATCTTGACTGTGGGATCCTGCCTTCTGGCAGTGACGAAAGACAAAAACTTACAAACTTAACATTTTCATAGTTTATTTCTGCCTAACAATCCACACAGCCCGTTGTCCCAAAACCAACTCTGCTGTGTCTTCAAAATACATACATATTTATAGCATTTTATTACAATGTAACATAAGTTTTTGTAACAGTGTTTCTGATTGGTTAATGAGATAAAAATCTGTTATGATACTTTTAGAAAACAGAAACAAATATAAAGTATGGTAATTACATAATAACACATGTCAGGTCAAGTCAGTCAATAATACTTCCTAAAAGTGTGGACAACAAAGTCCACTTCAAATGTCTACTAAGTATTAGAGAAAGAACTATTTCACAAGTAAAAACAAATAATCAGAATGTAAGATGATATACTTAATCCTAATCCTAAAACCGCTTAATACAGTTACAGCTAGTTATAATTGAGATCAATTTATACCTGGAAATTAGTGTGAAAACAACTAAATCCTTATCAAAATATTGGAATGTTTTTGTATAATTAGTAAATACCAAGAAATACTTAATTTATTTCATCTTGCTGAATATCTATAATATGTTCTGTTTATACTTTTATTCAATATATTCCCCAAATTATAAATTAAACTTATTTCATGTTGAAATTTTAAATATTTTAAAAATACACTAAATGAGCCCTGTGACATTAATACTGTTTTTATCCTCATTCTCCTTTATGAGATCTTCATGCACATGTATAAGTTTATTATCTGTCTATCCATCCACATTAAACAATTATCACGTCATCAAACATATATGTATCATCTGAGCAGTCTATTTTCATATCTATTTACTATTATTATTTATTTGTTCAAAGCCATTTCTCACTTACAATTTGTACTTGAAACTGGGTTATTATTCTGTCATTTGCTAGACGTAAGATATCGCCAACTCCCACCTTGAACAGAAAAAATCCTATTTTTGTATATTAAGTTTCTCTTGCTTAACCAATGAGTTAATAAAATAATAATATAATATCTTTTATTTGCATCAAGCTAACATAAAGCTTATAGCCCAAACATAAAGTACAATGATAAAGATAGCGGCAGAATAAATAACTAGTCCGAATTTCCTCTGACCCTAACACACAATATGCCTAACAGCCGTTAGGCATATTGTGTGTTAGGGTCAGAGAAAATTCGGACTAAATAAATAACATACAATGTATACAGGTACAGATATACAAAAAACATTATAACATTATAAAATTAAAAAACATTACTAACGATTTGGTTTCTTAATTTATATGCATGAAAAACATATTTGGCTAATTTTGGTAACAATGGTAGTGAGCTAGAACTTAATATATAATAAAGTTTATGTATATTAGGTCAGTGGTTATAATATGATGGCAAATACTGTAATCTTATATTGCTAAAAGCAGGACAAACAAGAACAAAATGATAATCATCTTCCCTTATGTTCATATTACAACATTGACATAGACGAAGATGTCTGTCCAAACTTTGGTATCTATCAGTTTCAACATTTAGCTTTAGACAACCACTTCTTATTTGCGCCAATAAGCTAGAATGGCTTTGAAATAAAAAGTCTACATAAAATTCCATGTTAAAACTGGTTTTAATATGTTTATATAATTGTCTCGCCTGGTGACCATAGTCGCCATAAGGCGAGACTTAGGTTTTACTTTTCCGGTGTCGGCGGCGCCGTTAACGTTGTTGGAGTGTCAAAATGTGAAAGTTGTGTGTTAAAGTCCATATCTCCAAAACTAACAGTGGTATCTGAATGAAATTTGTAACGTGGTTTAATCAGGCTGTTTAATTATTATAACCTAAGTATTTGGCTGATTTTAGAGACATTTTGGTGTAAAAAATTGCATTTTTAGAGAAAATTATGCATTTTGAGAAAATGCTCTTACAGGCTCATTTTTCAATATTTCTTTTTAAGTTTTGAATATGACATCTACTAGGATAGAACTATTAAATATTTCAAACTTCTTGATTTTTGGGGTAAAAAGTATAAATTTTGAGAAAATGATAATAGTCCATCTAAACCTTGAGGAATTGGACTTTAAATATTGCACAATTAGTTTACAAGTTATATGCAATGTCCATTGACCATTAATTTCAATTTTGGGGCAAATCTGAGATTTTGATTGAAAAAGTACAAATTTTGAGAATATACATTTTGTGCTAAACTATAATTAATTTAGATTTTAAATTTAACCTGATTAGTTTCCATGTTATATATAATGCAGAAGAAATTATTTTTAAAATTTTGGGGCAAATCTGAGATTTTTGATGAAAAAGTACAAATTTTGAGAAAATATGTCAGTGGTTTTGTTTGTCTAAAATAACTACTGAATATAGGTAGTTTCCCCTGGCTAAATAAGACTAAAATTTCCCAATTTGACCACTACAATTCCCCAAAAGCTAACAGTGACACACAATCAAATAGAATTAGTTAAATCTGTGCAATGAACTTCAAAATTCTGAGCATAAAAAATAATCCAAATTTTCCCAATCTGAAAGGTAGAAGGTAGTTTTCAACAGCCATGGCAAAATCACTGTATGTATTTTGTTAACCACCATTGATTTGATCTTAAAAACTGGTGTCATTTAGGTTTTTATAATGTGTACTATGTAGATTATCCTTTAGTTTTTCAGATTTATGGCAAATCAAAGTTTTTAGATGAAAATGTACAGATTTAAAAAAAAAATGCATCTTTTACTCAATCAACATATGTTTTAACACCATATGTATTTGTTTAATTTCCATGTTATATACAAGGAAGCAGATCTTCAATTTTTTGTCTCGGCTGGCGACTATAGTCGCCATAAGGCGAAACTTAGGTTTTACTTTTCCGGTGTCGGCGGCTTTGTCATCGTCATCGTTAACGTTGGAGTGTCAAAATGTAAAAGTTGTTTGTTTAAGTCCATATCTTTAAAACTAAAAATGATATCTGAATGAAATTTGTAATACAGTTTAATCAGGCTGTTTAATTTTGATAACATAAGTATTTTGCTGATTTTAGAAACATTTTGGTGTAAAAAATTGCATTTTGAGAGAAAAATTTTGCATTTTGAGAAAATGCTCTTACAGGCTCATTTTTCAATAATTTCTTTTTTAATTTTTAATATGGCATCTACTAAGATAGAACTTAAACATATATAACAGCTTTTTAAAAATATTTCACACTTTTTAGTTTTTGTGGTAAAATTACAAATTTTTAGAAAATGATTAAAGTCCATCTAAACCTTGAGGAATTAGACTTTAAATATTGTGCAGTTAGTTTACAGGTTTTATGCAATAATCATTTACCATTAATTCAATTTTGGGGCAAATCTTGGATTTTGATTATAAAAGTACAAATTTTGAGAAAATGCATTTTTTGTGCTTAACTGCCGGTAGTATTGATTTGGATTTCAAATCTAGTCTGATTAGTTTCCATGTTATGTATAATGTAGAAGTTCTTCAGTTTTTACAGTCTTGAGGAAAACCTGAGATTTTTGTTGAGAAATTACACATTTTGAGAAATTATTTTTTAGCCCACCTTGTTGTCACTAGGTGGGCTGATCCAATCACTATGTATCCGTATATATATACACCCGGTATATGTATTTATATACTGTAAAATCACAAGAATTCATGGGGGATAAAATTTTGCTTTATTCATGAGTAGATCAAATCCACAAAATTTAATGCCCTTGAATCATTTATATTCATATACATACAGTTGACTAAGATACTTTTCCACCAAATTTTATACCAACTAATATTTACCAAATGGAAAATCCACAAAATTTTAACCCCATGATAATGATTATACAGTATATATATTGTTTAAGAAAATTTCTGATTATTTTCTTGTAACAGTATAAAGAAGCTAGTATTATTTATCCAAGCTAGAATTATTTATCCAGAAGACTTTGAAGGAATTGAAATTTATTGAAAAATAGTAATAGTAGTAGATAGCAAACTAATATTTAATATATTAGAGTAAGACTGAGATCTTGGAAGAATTTGTAATAAATTTTTTTCTATATCAAAAGCTGGCCAGGCGAGACATATGATTCCATGGAATTCTTGTCTTAACTTGGATTGGCTATGAACAGATTGTTGCCACTGCTGTATATATTCGTCATGTTACCTTTGTATTAATATATTAAATAATAAAGTTGGGGTTTTGATTATACCAACATTCAGAATACATTAAACTACATATTAGATTTTTGATATTATACACCCATCTTTTTTACTATTATTTGCATCGTGCAACAACATAATATATACTTTATAAATGATGCTATCCCTGTTCTGATAATATTTTTAACCAATATTTTATTAAACGTTCTCTGCGTTTGATGTATAGTGGCACTTATCCTAATTCACCTAACATAGCATCAATGGGCATAGATTTATTAACATGCATCACAAACCTACAAAATTTATTATGCACAAGATCTGTATTTGGAGCTCCATGAAAGCCCCAAATTTCCAAAGCATAGCATACGACCGGTAAACATTGTTGCGAACATATCACATTTCTGTTTGACTGACATATAAGTTGATTTGAAAGAGTTCAATAATTCATATAATGCTGCCGGACCTTGTGCCAAAAGTCTTTTCTGAGTAAAATTGAACTTTCCATTGTGGTGTAACACAATCCCGAGGTAAATATAAGAGTCAAGATTTTCCAATTTTTCATTTCCAAATTTCCATTGGTAATTGAATTTACGCCAACCATTTTGAAATACTACAGTTTTTGTTTTGTCAACGTTCAAGTCAATGTTCCATTTGTTGCAATATATATATATAAAGTTTATCTAACAAACTTTGCAGTGCATTTTGTGATTTGGCAAATAGTACAGTGTCATCTGCAAAGAGTATTAGGAAGATAAAAAATCCCATCGATATCCATAATATCTTTATTTTTGGTGTACAAATTGTCCAGTAGGTCGTTGATAAAGAATAAAAACAACAGTGGAGGTAATGGTTCTCCTTGTTTGACCCCCACAAAGTTTTGGAAAAAAATCAGAATAATGTCTATTACTTCTTACACAGATATTGACTTTATCATAGATTGACTTTATTAGATTGAGCATTCAGGTGCAACAGTCACTGATTCTGAGTTTGTACCATAGTAACTATGTATCGACATGATCGAAGACTATTTTAAAGTCTATAAAGGCACAAAAGACCTTTTCCTTTTGACTCAGAGTTTAATGATACTGTGTAATACAAAAATAGCATCAGTTGTGGATTTACCTGGTCTGAAACTGAACTGGGTATCACAAAGTTTACCACAAGACTCGGTCCAGGCTAATAGATTTTCATTAATTAAAGATGAGAATATTTTGGAAAATGCACTAATTAATGTTATTGGATGATAGTTATTTGGATCTTCTGGGTTACCCTTTTTCAGCACAGGTACTACAATTCCATTGGTCCAACTTTCCAGAAATTCACAAGTCTCTAACATAAAATTAAAAAGTTTACATAGAATTGGTACTAGTGGTTCAGCAACTATTATAAACATTTCAGGCAATAAATTATCTAACCCTGAACTTTTTCCATGTTTTAATTTCTTTATGACACTCAAAATTTTAGATTTGGTAAAGTGACAGTCTAATTCTTCTACACAATTTTGTGTTAATGTTTGCCTTGTTATATCTTTAAAAGCATTTCTTGTATTCAAAGGCTGTTCACCTAGAAGTTCCTTAAAAAAATGAAAAACTCATCCAATTCAACAGGGCAATTTTGACTTCGTTTCTGTTTAACTGACTTCCAAAATTTGCGTGGGTTTGTTTTAGACAATAATATTATTTAGATAAGCTGTGCTTGCTATGATATCACAATTTTGATTCCCTATCATGGGTGACAGGATCAATTTCTTTCCCAGAAGCAAACAAATCAATTCCACTTTCTTAGTGAGAGTGAAAAAGAATGTGTCCCTATATTTGCAGTTTGAACAGAAATCTCAACTTTCAGGAGAAGACAGAAATATCAACCTTAAAGATAAGATTATGTATATTCCAGATTGAACGGAGCTTTAAACTTATGAAAAGATTATTTTACCACTTGAGTCAAGATTTTGCTATCTACAGTGTGATGCACATAGTTTTTATTTGTCTTGCATCCAAAACAAACTACATGCTAATACATAGTTTGTTGTGACATAACAAAAAATACATTTCAAGGTACAATGTATAAATATGAAGGAGTGGAGTAATGGTGTTTTACACTCAGGTCAAAATTCTTTCACTTATTTTGAGGCAGTCACTTCTTGGATGATGGAGGAAACAAGAGTGCCTGAAAAAAAAAAAAAAACACTGACTGTCGGCAAGCAAACTGACCAACTTTCTCACACTAGGATCTGTCCTGAGTAGGATTTGAACCCAGGCTGTAGGAGGCACTGTGATTTGTAAGCCCATGCTTTAGACCACTCGGCCACCGAAGCCCCATATATATGAAGGCTTAATTTTTAAGTACAGAGACTTAACTGGAATTGTATCCAACGAGTGCAATGTCATAGCCAACTTTTGTACCTTAGGTACATTGCCAAAAAAATCATGTGATGTTGATTGTTCTGTTTTGGCTACTATACACCAATAAAGTCTGATAGAATGATTTTGTGTCATAGCCAACTTTTGTACCTTAGGTAAATCATATTCTCTGTATAAATTTCCTGAAGACGGCAACCTAGCTGTTGAAACATGTCAAAACATGTCAACACAATAAAAGAAATACCATTATTTATCCTAAGGCTAAGCATTGAGAGCCATACTTTATTTATCCATAATTGACTTATGGAACTCTGTTGAATACCACAAGGTATCCATTTAGAATATTACCAACCACAACTAATACCTTAGGGGTGTTGGTTTCCTTTCCTACAGTAATGATGAACATGTAATGTCATCATACAGTACATTTATTTTCACAAATTTACATTGCCAATCACAACTTAGGTTTAAATCCAACTGAGACAGATCCTAATGTGAGAATTAATATTTGTCAGTTTGCTTGCCAAAAATTAGAGTTTTTTTTTATAGAAACTCAGGTTTTCTCAACCATTCCTGAACGACCACCTTTATATAAGTGAAAGAATCTTGACTGGGGTGTAAACACAGTGAATCCAGTCCAATCTACAAATACTGGTTTCTGGGTTGGAACTGGTTTTTCATTAGTTAAAAACAAAACTTACATATATAATAGACTTGCTCTTTAAAGTTGATTACATAATCAAGCAGAATTATCAAAAATATAGGTCAGGCTACAGCTGTGTTGTGTTAAAACATTTCACACCAATTTCATGTTTATAAGTACGTAGATCATATTTATAGAACGAGTCTCAAGGGAGGCATTAAGTTAGGATCGAGGGTCATTTAGTGTGGAGAAATTATATCAGTTATATTTTAGATTATTTTTTGATATGACATTTAGATAACTAAAAAATGTGTGGTTCATCTTGGATTACGAGGAAATCCTTATTATTAGGTGGTGTAAATTGAACAAAAATGTTTTTGCTTTTGTTCTCGGGAGCCAAAACCGGCCATACCTGGCCATTTCTGATTGAAAAAAGGCCTTATTTTCCTCAATTAGTGCTGGGAAATGCCTTATAAGTCAAATAAAAAATAGTGTTTTTATAAAAAAAAACTTTCTAAGATTCAAACACACTTCTTGCAGATTTTTGTCAAGTAATTATACAATGTATTTGATTTACTTATTTCTTGTTTGTGGAAAATTAATTTAATTAGAAGTGTCCTTATAGATGAGTTTCCTGCTCTGTCATGAAAGACAACTCTGTATAGTTATATAAATAAAAGAAAACACAAAATATGTGAATAAAATTGAAATAAATCATTGACTTAAACAGACTGGCAAAAAGTATATACTGCTCAATCTTCTAATGAACATAAATTTGAGTTGAGTTGAATTAAGCAATGGTGGTTTATACCCAAGATTCTTCCAATATATGGTTGCAGTCAGTTCTGGGATGGTGAAGGAAATGGTAGTACCTGTAGAAAATCACCAACCTTAAGCAAACTAACAACTTTCTCAAACCTAGGAACCTAGGATGATGAGAGGCATTGTTATTGGTTAGAAGGTCCTTTAGACCACTTGGACACTAAACTTCCTGATTTTATATTTGAACTACCTGTCATTGGGTTTTAGAACATAGGGTTACCATATTTTTGTCTTTCATGAATACTCAATTTCTTTCTTTCTGTGGCTTTATAAGTTTCACTTTAAGGCCCATTTTCTATGCTGTTTTGACCGACAAGGTAATTTTTTTCCACACATTCTTTAGAATTAGACCTGAAATATTTCTGTTTTACATGTACACATGCATAGTACCATATAAATTTTTTGGTCAATATTTATGTCACAGATGTTTAAAAATATTTGAAAAACTGTGTCATGACATGTTCAATATTATATGGATGCTATCTCATATTTAAATCTGATGGAACATCTGGGCTTCTATGTATTTGAACTTCTAACAGGGGTTCAACTACATGTGTATTAATTATATTTTTAAGATAAGTCATTATTAACAAGGCTGTTAATTTTATTCTGAAAAAAAAAATAAATAAATAATTATAAATAAAAAACAAACAAAAAAACAACTATTTGTATCAAATTAATTTGTTCATGTAAATTACCAGTACACATTTTAATTTTCTGTTCTGTGAAAAAGATACAGTATTATCATTAATAAATGAAATAATCTTGCTAGCTTTTAGATGAATTTCAGGGACAAAATTCCTAATTTGTTTTATTTGGACTTCTAAATTTATAATTTAGAAAAGAGAAAAAATAAAATTATTTCCTGTAGGTTTATTTTTTATTTGTCAATTTTGAACTTGTAAATTTAGAATTTCTACTACATGGAGCTACAAATGTAATGTAAAAAAAAATGAAAAAGGCTACCAAATTATAGGCTCTGAATTTCTTCTTGAAAGAAACAATTTTTTTGTTTGTCCTCAATATTTGTTTTTTCTCTCAGTTAGTAAAAACATTACAACATACCGGTAACACAGATTTTAATCCTTACCGCGTTAGAATTACTTTTTTATTTGTTATCTTAGCTTGAGTTTTACAATTAATGATGAATTTTAGTAAATCACTGTAGATAATTTCTCACCAGTATATGTCTGTTTTGCCATCATAATTTATGTTTATGTAATATATATATATATATATATATATATATATATATCACAAACATGCTGGCTTTTATCACTCGATTGCAATTATCATGTAAATTTGCATGAGTTAATAGCTATAGATAATGACTGCAGGGAATGGCACTAGATTCATTAAGATACACATGGTCCTGACTTAAGTGATATACATTAAACCATAATGATTATAGAGAAGGCCTACATGCATGTATGTATACTACAATACTTACTAATAACAGTCATTAATAGAAAATGAATAAAAGTCAAATATAATTATAAAAAAAAGAAAATATTGGTATGTTGATATCGCAGTACAGGTACTTAAAAATACTTATAGTTTTTTGTAAACATTAGTGAAAAAAATAACGTGGTATGTATATATGTATGAATTAAGTCAAATTTTATTAGAATTAATGACAAGTTTCCAGAGCTGAAAACTCTATACATGTACATGGACAAGGGTCTTAGTGGCCATTCAGTGGTCTAAACCACATGTTTATAGAATAAAGTGTTTTGAGGACCCCACTGAACAGCTGAAAACTCTATACATGGACAGGGGCCTTGGCAGCTATTCAGTGGTCTAAACCACATGTTTATAGATTAAAGTGTCCTGAGGACCCTGCTGTAGAGCTGAAAACTCTATACAAGGACAGGGGCCTTGGCAGATATTCAGTGGTCTAAACCACATGTTTATAGATTAAAGTGTCCTGATGACCCCGCTGTAGAGCTGAAAACTCTATACATGGACAGGGGCCTTGGCATCTTTTCAGTGGTCTAAACCACTTGTTTATAGATTAAAGTGTCCTGAGGACCCCGCTGTAGAGCTAAAAACTCTATACATGGACAGGGGCCTTGGCAGATATTCAGTGGCCTAAACCACTTGTTTATAGATTAAAGTGTCCTGAGGACCCCGCTGTAGAGCTAAAAACTCTATACATGGACAGGGGCCTTGGCAGATATTCAGTGGCCTAAACCACTTGTTTATAGATTAAAGTGTCCTCATCTCCTATCATATCCTGCTCAGACTGTTCTTAGTTTGAGAATGTTTGTCAGTTCACTTGCTGAAGTTAGTTAGTTTTCTTTGGGTACTTCTTTTTCCTGCACCATCTCGGAAACAGACTACTTCAATATCAGTTAAAGAAACTTGACTGGGGAGGGGGGAGTTAAACACCATTATTCACTCCATTCTATGCTTAGACAAATTTATATCTTTTAATAATAAATTACCGGTAGAGTGTTTAGGTGACAATAGATCTTTACATTGATTCCACTAACAAACCTTACTCTCGATGCCAACATTTACATAAAGGGTATCAATGTTTTGTTAAAATTCAGGTCTTCTGCAATTCAGGCTATCTTTTTGTTTGGCCCAGCATTTGATAAAAATTGCCAAGTAAAGTAGTCCTCCCTGTGTGTTGCAATGCTTTGTGTTCTTTGAGGGGTTTTTTTTTTAGTATGGAGAAAATAAGGGAAAAACAATAAAATTGATTTATTTTAAAGGCATGTAGTGCAAAACATTTTCAAATAAGATAAAATATTTTAATAAATACATAGCCCTATGTGTCAGTAACATAAAATGAGAAAAGCATTTTAAAATCATATTTCTGGCGTGAACATCAAGACTGACAGTGTTTGGTGGATCAGCTGCAGGTGTACAGCCAAGCTTTGACTTTTATATCTTGACACTACTTCTGTTCATAACAGAGTAAAAATTATTTAAAGCATTAATATTTTTGAAAAATAAAACCATCTGAAATGTTTGATTTTTTTATTTCAGGTAGTTGGAAATGAATTTGATAGAAAGAATGAAAAAGAAACATCACAGTATTATGAGACAATATATTCATTGCTTGATAACTATAGTGTAGGATACAGAAATACTTTTGGTGATACTCTTTTTATGAAGTTACAAGGTTTACAGGAAGAACAGCAACAGGAAGGGGGAGACAACTAAGAGATCAAAGCTAATTTAATGTAAGAATTTAAGAATAGGATTTTGCTTGTTATGGAAATCCCCCTGAATAATTTTGTGTATATTTGCCAAGTGATTTTTAAAAAAAATTCTCCTATATAATGATCATCATTAATAAGTTCTGAGTTTAGTTTTTGGAGGACATTTGGAAATGAAAGTAAGTTTGCTGTTTTTGTGCCAGCTCTTCTTTTTTGTGCTTTTTTCTTTGTAACTAGTTTCACTATTACTAGAAGCTTATTGATATTCAAGAATTAGATTGGATTGGATTAATGATGTTTTCCGACCCAGTCAGGATTCTTTCACTTTAGTTTTGGGATGGAGATACACATCAAAAAGCAAGGTCACTATCACTAGAAGCCTATTGATATTCGGGGATTGGATTAGATGCGATAAATGATGTTTTTCGTTACCGTCACATTCTTTCATGTATATTGAGGTGGTCAGTTTTGGGATGTTGGAGGAAACCAGAGTGCACTGTGAAAACTGTCAACCTTTGGCAAGGGAACTGACAAATGTTCGTACACTAGGATCTGTAGGAGTGAGAATTAAACCTTGGTTCTGAGAGGCACTGATCATGAGATCTGTATGTCTTCGCCTTAGACCACTGGCCACTAAGGTGGCCATATTGATATTCAGTGTTAGCTGTTTGTTTTTATTTTTTTGCAAAATCTTTACTTGGTTGATCTTTGATATTTCAGGATGTCAGTGCCTGATGAAAGTATGTGCTTTCTTCAAATTCCATAGCAATACAACCGAGCATTTGCCATTAAAGAATTGCGAAAATTGAGAGTAAAACCAGATTGAAGAAAAAGTCTTCAAAACATGAGCTACATTATAAGTATTGATGGTATAGAGATTTATACATTGTTCTAATAGGCAAATAATTTTGAAAATGTATCATAGCATTGTCACAATATATGAATTTAAAAATTTGTTGCATGAATTTTGAATTGTTGATATTATGCAGTTAACAGTTCATTTGAATGGATATAAAGTTAAAGGATAAAGTCTTTCATTTTTTGTATGTAATTGGTGATAATAATCTATCATTGTTATATTTAGAAAAGTAGTTGTATAATTTGTATACCCCCTTAGTGATAATTTTACCACTTGTTACAGTATTGACCAATGGATCTGGTTGTTGTCATGGTAACCTATAAAATACTTGTGACATATTATATAGACATTACCTGAATTAATCTCTTAAAGAATAAGTAATTATGTCCAAGATCTGTAACAAGTAGCATAATACACTGCAAACATTTTCATCTGATACTGTATCTAGATTGTTTACATTTGGTTGTCATAGGAACCAGATATTTCCATGTAATGACACCAGTGTTGATGTATTTAGAAATTGTGTAAAATTTCATTTACTTTATTTTATATTAAAGGACAAATATTTTTTATTTTAAAGAATTAAGGAAAGTGGAACTTAATTCTGAACTGTATTATATATAATAAGTGCAATCTTTATAAACAGCTTCAAAATATCTATATTGTGATACTTATTTAATTGCACATGATTTGGACAGATTAACCTATCACTTAACATTTGTCTATGAATTAGATAATAATCATATTAAAAGCATAGCAATGGTAATGACAAAGGAATTAACATTACTTTTAGAAATTCAGAGTGCTGCGTGGCACTCCAAATATTGATTAAAGTCAGAAAATTATCATTTAAAATAAAAATGATTTTTATTGATTTCATTAAGATTTTTTAAAAAATTTATTTGATACCACATCAAATTCTTCAGTTTTATCCACACATGGAATATTTTACTATTGTTGTTCCTGATAGGTACATGTAGATAGCAGGGCCAAGCCATAAAAATTTTAATATTTCGTTAACTCACATTAGATGACATTGACGATGGTGCATAATTTTTGCAGGTCTTGCAAATTATTTCATTGAACTTTTGTAGGGGTATTCTGTTGTTATTGAATGACCACACAAACTTCTTAATTTTCTTTAATGCTGATTTATTACTTGGCAGATGTTACAGCCCACATGATGTTACAGAATGATCTTACTATCTGTATATGTCTTGTGTCTCCTTTCTTTTTAACTCTCACTCCAAATATAAAGAATTTGAGCGGACCTCATAGAAGACATTTTATAAATTGGTGGTTAATTCAAATAAATGTACATTAATGAAATTATACTGTGTTTCTTGCCATAAACCTTTTTACCTATTATTCTTAAACTATAAACATTTGACTTATAAAATTTACATCAATTATTCTACTAAATTTGACCAAATTAAAAATATACAAATCATGATATTTGAAGCAATAGAAGATATTAAATTACCAGTTCAAATGTCTTTCACAACTGAAGATCATCTTAATACATTATTAATTTCTTATATAACTTTTAACTCATTTAATATATTGTAATTATTTAAACACTAGTATAATGTCCAGTCTCTTCTGTGAGTGTCCATATATAATATAACTATATAACTTAAATAAAACTATGAGAATTTCTTTATTAAAGTTGGCAAGAAAACACTGATAAGCATTGTCTTTGATTTATTGTAAAGTCCTAAATAAGTCCTAAAGTGAAAACAGTCTGATATTAAAATTTTAACTACAATAATTTCCCTCGGGCTCTATTAAATTTCGCCCCGAAATTTTTTTGAAATATTAATAATCGTCCGCAGTGAATGTTTTTCAGATTTTGTGTTTTAAATATAAGTATTAAGTATTCCAATTAGAATAAATTCTATCACTACAATAATTCTATACTACATTACATGAATATATGCACTTTTCTATTATATTTATCTATCTATCTATATATCTATCCCGGGTTTATACTTGTGATCACTTTATTTCTTTCCTTATTTATTAGTACTTCATTTTCTAACATTCATTATAAATCCAACAGGAATTTATATTTTCACTTGCACATTTTCTACTTTTAACTTATAAACTTAAGATATTTATCCATTTGAACTCTAGTAATATTTACATTTGAACACTTAAAACATATCCCATAAAAGCTGCGAGTTACCATTTCAGCCAGATTTCTAAATTTACTGAAACACATAGTTCTCCTGAACAAAAAACGTCATCGGAAATAAGAATAAAGATGAAAAGTATAGAAATAAGCTTGTATAGGAAAGTTAACATAATCCATTCAAAAGAACTTGCGCACAATATATTTTACTTAAGGCAGGTATGCAGAGATATATTATTGTTCTATTTCAATGTTCATCTATTTCTTTTCCTGATTTTTCCTTTTTGTGTCCGATTTACATGAAATTCTCTGATTAAAAATGATGGAATATTTTCCTCAGGCTCCCATGTTGTTTTTCTGTGATTTTTCCATTTTATTTGATACAATTTTCGTCCTCTATATTTACTACAGCGCAAAAGTTTATCGACTATTCCATATTCGTGTGCTTCGGTTGTGTCTGTATTTTGTTGCGCTCCTTCCTGATCTACAAGTTGTTGCTGTTGTTGAGTTTGATCTGTGGTTTGTGGTTGTTGTTCTTCCTGATTTGGTATTAGAGGTTGTTTCTGAACTTCATCCTCTTGTAAATGCTCTGGTCTTTGTTCAGGATCATTGTATGTTTTTAGTCTATTTGCATGAACAAAAGATTTCATTTGTTTATGTGTTTTTCCATCTTTTATCTTGTATGAGTGGTTTGGTCCAATGTCAGTGATATAATATGGTCCAACATATTTATCCTGAAATTTCTTACACTGTCCTTGTGGTACATGAGTCTTATGTAACCACACTTGTTGACCTAATGTAAATTCTGGATCTTTACTTTTTTTGTTGTGATACGAAGTATATTTTTCTTGATATTTGTCCAGGTTTTCATGAGTTACTTTTTTAATAATTTTCAACTGTTTTTGTAGCTTTTCAAAATATTCTGCAGCAGTATGAGAATTGGTCTTGATTTTCTCTAATGTTATATCAATTGGCAGTCTCATATTTGTTCCAAAAACTAATTGAAATGGTGAAAAACCAGTAGATGTTGTTGATTTATTTGGTCCATATCTTTCCAAGAAGGCTGCCTTCAAATCAGTAAAATTTTCTTTCACATCATCAGGTAAAGATATAAACCAGTTTAATGCACTATCATTCAATAACAATGGCAATGTTGAGCATGCAGCTTCATCAGCAATGTTTTTGTTTTTCAGAAGGAATTCTAATTTTTGAAGCCATAATTGAGCATTTTCTGTTCCATCTCCGTTAAATGTCTTTATAATGCTAAAATCAAGTCCAGAATTTGAATTTTGATACTTGTTCTTACTAGTCATGATTATAGGTCCGAAATTTAAGTCCAAAATTGAATTTTATATAAATACACAATTTAAAGTTAACATCCAGGATCTTTTAGGATATCTCCACCAATATTTTGTAGGGGTATTCTGTTGTTATTGAATGACCACACAAACTTCTTAATTTTCTTTAATGCTGATTTATTACTTGGCAGATGTTACAGCCCACATGATGTTACAGAATGATCTTACTATCTGTATATGTCTTGTGTCTCCTTTCTTTTTAACTCTCACTCCAAATATAAAGAATTTGAGCGGACCTCATAGAAGACATTTTATAAATTGGTGGTTAATTCAAATAAATGTACATTAATGAAATTATACTGTGTTTCTTGCCATAAACCTTTTTACCTATTATTCTTAAACTATAAACATTTGACTTATAAAATTTACATCAATTATTCTACTAAATTTGACCAAATTAAAAATATACAAATCATGATATTTGAAGCAATAGAAGATATTAAATTACCAGTTCAAATGTCTTTCACAACTGAAGATCATCTTAATACATTATTAATTTCTTATATAACTTTTAACTCATTTAATATATTGTAATTATTTAAACACTAGTATAATGTCCAGTCTCTTCTGTGAGTGTCCATATATAATATAACTATATAACTTAAATAAAACTATGAGAATTTCTTTATTAAAGTTGGCAAGAAAACACTGATAAGCATTGTCTTTGATTTATTGTAAAGTCCTAAATAAGTCCTAAAGTGAAAACAGTCTGATATTAAAATTTTAACTACAATAGAACAATGGTTTTCTGTTTCTGAAAAAAACTGTCAAAATATATGTGCACATGACAATGCACGCGCACAACATGTTGTTCCTACTTTCGTTTTACAAGGTAAACATGGCTGCCGAAAACGACTTGCAGAATTTTGCAAGTTTAAGATTAATTAACTCGCAATTTCCAAACTGCACTCGCATTTTGTGAGTATGCGAGCTGAAATTTGAACCCTGATTTTATTTGGTTATTGTGGGTATCCTGTATAGCATATGTTAATAGACTTATGCAAGTTGAATAAAAATTATTTGTTAAAATGTTTATAACAATGAAATGTTGTGATGTGTATGTTAGAGAATGATTTCATTAGAGAATGAATGATATATATATATATATATACATATAGAATGAATGATATATATATATATATATATATATATATATATATATATATATATATATATATATATATATATATATAATTATATATATATACATGTATATATATTGTATATACAATGTATACCTATTGTTTTCCATATATTATTATATAAATTCTCAGTGCCAAGTAATTTTATGCTCACAAGTTTAAATTTAAAAAAGTAACATTGATTTTATAGTTTTTGTTCTTTCTTCATTGTTTAAACAAACTGATAAATGTTTTTAAACACAATAAACAAAAGCTTGCACAAAGTGCATACATAATGCAAGAAGTCTTTCATCAAAAAGGTATGATTAGTTAATATTTTATATTAAAATGCTGTTTATAATTGTGAATGTTTTTACAAATTATCTGACCGTGTATACATTCACATAAGGAATTATTATTTAATTTATTGCCTAAGTTTTTTTTTTTCATTAGTAAAAAAGTATATTTTATACTTTGGGCATTATTTTGAAAAGATGTTGCCATAATGTGTATAATTATTTGTTGATAGCAGTCTACTATTCTCATGTGAATTAGTTTTTAAAAATGCTGTTTTTCTTGATGATTATCTGTTGAATTATTATCAGACTTTGTTAGATAAATATGTTTCTTTTGACTTTAAAGAAATTAAAAGCAGCTCTGTTTAGTGATAACTACTGTGCTTCCTTTTGGAAAATTAAAGAATTCTTGGTCAGATTGTCCTAAATATTATTTTACTCGTTTGTATTTCTTGTTGTAAAAAAGGATATTTTTTTTTAATTTTAAGAAATTAAACAATTTATTTGACCCTCCAGTAAAACTTTTAAGTTTGACTGAAAATACACTTATAACAACTGAATACCAGTAATATTAGTTAAAACATTTCTCTGAAAAATATTTAATAAGAAAATTATATAGATTTTATTGGCTTGGTGGGAGAGAGTTTCAAAAGGAACTTTTACCAAAATAATAGTTATTTGCTATTTAAACAAATTCTCTGCATTGTTTGTTTATTCTTTTTTAAAGTTTTTTATATTTCAAAGACATAAATTATTTATGTAGGCTTGAAAAAATGAGAATTTTTGAATCTCACAATTTTTAATTTCAAATTTTCCACTTTCCAAACACTAACACACATATTAACTTAAATTTGTATCAGTTGTATATATATGTGACAAACTTCTTGAAAAAATGAGAATTTTTGAATCTCGCAATTTTTAATTTCAAATTTTCCACTTTCCAAACACTAACACAATATGTGACAAACTTCTTGCCAAGTATAATAATTTTTTTATGAATTATAGAATTTTTTACCTGTAACTGAAGGTAGCTTTTAAAAGAAAAGATGAAATTGAATGAACAAAGACAGAAATTGGTCAAATATTTTTTATTTGATATATTGCTTTATGTAATTTATGTTATTTTGTTATTCATATATAAATTTTATTGAAGATTAAATAATATTTACCGGTACTATATAATCAGTATTAATTACGGTATTGTTCAATTTTATTAAGTACTGTTGAGCTCATAATCACAGAAACCTGAACCATAAAACTCTGATACTTACTTACTTAGTCCTCTTTGTGCTGGTTAGCACATAAAGCCATCACCAGAAAACTCTGATAACTTTTTTTTAATTACTTTGAATATCTTAAGTCCCAAATAATTGTTTATAGTCCCAGTGATTTTTAGTTCTCTGCCAGCATATTATGAAGGGAGGGGGATGCCTTCCATCTGTTTATCTGCTAGTCCAACAAACCAGTTTGTTTTGATATATACTTACAGATTTCATTTGGTTCATTGCATAACAGATGAAGTAAGAATTCTGTTCCAGTCCATTGATTTTTTGTCGAGTTATGATCCTTCTACTTAAGCATTAAACTTGAATACTTGCTTTTTCCCCAATTTTTTACTTATATTTTTATTTTTTCCCAATTTTGACATTTAGTTAAAGATTGAATTTTACACAACTCATTCATCAAAGTTGTACATGTATTGTGTTTTTGTCAAAATATTTTTCTGCTGTCAGTAGTAGATTATAAAATTTCAAACTCCTGTTTAAGTCTTGTACTGTAGGGTTTTTTTTAACTCTAATTGAACCATTAGCTAAAATTAAACCAATAAATCTAAAATGTTTTTTTGTCATTTTTTAATTAGTGGAACACCTCAAGATTTTCAGATGTATGATATCTTTATAATTCGTTGTTCAAGCACTTAAAAAGACCATTTCTTTGTGCCCGATTTATTATAGGATTTACAGTTATATAAGTTGACTGTATAACAGAATGGTGACATTTAAATGCCAATATATCGGCAATCATAACCTGTACCTAACTTATGTATCAGCAGTATTTTGGTCAGTATTCAGCATTTGATCTTCATGGTAACTGTATGTGTTAATTACTGGTAAAGAATTTTTTAAAAGATATTTGTACAGTTTATTAATTTGAGTTTCAGTCATGACAAGGTTTTGATCTTCTAAATATATTTTGTATTTATTTGTTAGTTAAAAGTTGTTTTTTTTTTTTTTTTTTTTTTTTTTTTTTTTTTTTTTTTTTTTTTTTTTTTTTTTTTTTTTTTTTTTTTTTTTTTTTATGAGTACTTTCAATTTCAGTTTCATTGTTGTGTGTTTTTATCAGATACAGATACACATTTTATATCCTTCATCTGTTCATACTGTCATTACAGTATAAGCTCTCTAGGATCAGAAAGAATATACTTTACCCAGGCTACCATGTGTTTTTGTGAATCTCGGAAGCTAAGCAGTGTAAAGCTTACAAATCACATTCCATCTCTATTTAGATTTGAATCTGATCCTGGCAGAATTGAATGCTAGCGAGTTTGACTGTGGCTTGTCAAAATTTAATTGTTTTCTAAGAGAACTCTTGTTTCTGCCATGATCTATGATATGACCACCTAAATAAATAATAGATTCTTGAATGGGACATAAGACATTGTTATGTCATCCCACTTCCCTGTTCTTCAGATAATCTGTTTTCCTTTAGTCTCTTAAAAATCAGATCTGCTCAGATAAGCACTTGTAGAATACCCCTATTATGTACACTTAAACCTACTCTTAATAAGAAGACCTTGTCTACAAAAAAGTTTAAGTTTTTAAATGATCTTGTCTATGCTTTAAGAAATTTCCATATAGAAACTACCTAATCAGTTTATGTCTCTCTTGTTGGTTCATTTAGAAATGTTTTACTGTATGTTGCATTTTGTCACACTTTCAAAACTTGGTTAGCTTGTGGAGGTATGCAACTAAGTTGCATGTGATATTAGAAAGGATAAATCCTTTCTTGTTGATTAAAATTTTAGTAGGCCTTTTTTGGTTGAAATTTTGGCATTTAGATTGACTTCAGGTTTTGATTTTTGTCAATTTTTTTTTCCGGGGGGGGGGGGGGGGGAGGGGGGATTGATATTTTATAGTAAACTGTTTTGTTTTGTTTTTTTTTCTTGTTGATTGTTTGTTTATCCAGACTATAGGTAAAACCAGTCTAAAGTGAATCTCAAATAAGTAAGGGGGAAAATACTGAAGACTTCTTAAACCCCCATTTATACTTTTTCATTTATTTATTTTAATTCAAAAAATTGTGATTACATAAGTTGTTTGATTAAGACAAAATCCGACAGCCAAGCACATGATGTGAGTTGGCTTTGCCCAACGTTTACAACATGTAGTTGACCAAGAACATGTAAATGTGAGTAAATGATGGAAAAATCCTAGACAAGACAATGTATTCAATGTTAGTTATGCATGAATTTTCAGTGTTGTAATTATACCATTGGAAAGCCTTCAACTATCCTACCTAATTTACATTCAGTGGTCCTGAATACTCATTCCAAAATTAAAAAATAAACTTTATAAAACATTGAACCAAAAACAACCGTTTTTAATGTATTTTGTATTGATAACATTTTAGAAGCGTAATACAGTAGACTTGGTAATTTTTGAGGGGTGCAGATTTTGGCATATTTTTCTGCCAGTATTAAAAACGCCAAAATAAAAATCATGAAAATTTTTATATATCATTAAACCATGAGTGAGGTCTTTTAGACCACAAAAATTTAAATATGTTTAAATTTTCAACTGTCAAAATTGGCAAAATTTAGCCCCACTAAATGGCATTTTATTTAATTACTTTAGAAAAACAGAATATACTGCAAAAATGTAATTCCCTTCAAGGAAGCTAGTCAAGTAACACAGTTTGAATAAGCTCAATTTTTTCATTTTTTAGAGAATGGTAATTGTTTTGTTAGTTTGTTTTGATGAACTTATTGCACATTCTAGCCATGGTTACTATCTGCTACGTGCAGTTGTTGTTGTTTAAATGTTATAATGGTTCTGGTATATATGGTATAGGTAACATACAATAATTAAATGTATTTGTTTATTGTATTTACAATCAGAAGATATATATTTAGTTTACTTTTAATTGAAATTTTTTTTATTATAAACAATTTACAAATAATGCTTTAAATATATATTTATTAGTGTGTAATATTTGTCTGTTAAATGCATGGAGATACTTATATGATTATATATATTTTTCAAATGTATATGTGATTTTGTATGTTATATAAAATTTGAATTAAAATCAATTACATTGTAATAATTTTTGAGCATTTTGTTGTAATGGTCACCATTCATCTGGACTGTTTGTTTTTGCAGGTGGTTTGCAACACCAGCTGTGATTAATGTCACACTCTGCTGGTTTGTAATGTATTGGCAAAATGTCTGAAATAAGTGATGGTCTAACAACTAGCATCTTTTTTATACCTTTCCCTAAATGCCATGTTTTCTGAATAAATTGGCACATCATTTTATTTTCACGTTGATTCAATTCAGTTTGAATTAATTTGTAATACAATATTCCATTTTGATTACATTAAGATTGTTTTGACGATTTTTTTGCAATAAATAAACACATCATTACCTATAGTACAAAAAACTGCTGGACATAGAACGCTTGCAGAAGGCTGTGTAAAATGTATCATCAGGACGTAAGTCCTTTTGTCATCTTCATTCTTAATTAAAAATTGTTGTCCATTTGAAAGATACCATAAATCAATATTTTATTTAAGAAAATTTGCATAAAATAAAACATTGTTAAGTCCATGAACCAGAGTATACATTTATGGTTTTTCCTCTCTTGTTTGTGTAACGGAGAACATACAAATAGCTTTTAATAGCTAGTGCAACAAACAATTGTAAATAGTAAGCAAAACATTGGGACAACTGAAAAACTGTACAAAATATGCTTAATTTATGTGGAAAAGTTGTTTTTTTTTTTAAAAAAAAAAAAAAAATTATTATTATCTATAAAAGTATCCGACAAAACATAAAAAAAAGCTACACATTTTAAGTCACTTGTCTCTCATGTCTTGCAAGTGATTGTTGTGACGCGGTATGTTTACAAACAAAGGGACGACAGCAACTTCGATTAGATGCAACAAATGTCAGACAAACATGTTTGTTTTGGAGAAGGCATGCTCGAGGTGTTGTCACATGACCTAAGTCGGTAAGAAATGATGAAAGAAATTGAAGATTCTGACTTAGAAACATTCTTTTGGATATTGACACTGATATCATTGTCAATCAACACTTGCCACTGATATGTTGATGTAACAATCGACAATAGTGACAAAATTATTATTTTCTTTTATGTTTGAAATGTTAATTTATAAAATTATCATTAATCAGGTATTTTCTTATTGGCCGAGGTATATTATATAATAATATTATTTTACAACTCATTTTTGTCTCGCCTGGCGACGGGTCTCCAAAAGGCAAGTCTGAGGTTTTACTTGTCGGTGTCAGCGTGAAATAAAATGGAAAGTTTCCGTGTGTAAGTCCTCAATGTGTGTGTGTGTGTGTGTGTGTGTGTGTGTGTGTGGAATTTGACATTTGTTTGGCAACAAGACTACTGATTAAATTTAAGCAAAATTTGCAAAATAAAAAACGTACTTTCTTCTTCAAAAAATGCTAACCAGGCGAGCCACCTTTTCCGTGAAATTCTTGTAAAATTCTTGTTTACATATTTGATACATATTAAATTAGAATAAATATAAACCGTTACAGAATTTAAAAATTCTCAATATTTAAACATCACAATTGACTCGGAAGTAAAAAATAAAACCATTTTAATTCATCAATTTTAGAAAATATAATATATAAAGTTTCTAAAACATTGTTGTGGATTAGCTAAAATATAAAATAAACTACTTATCAAGAGTATATATTAAAAACGTTTAACAATTCATGAATGTTTTACGATAACCTATATATTTATAAAAATGAAATAATATAAACAATAAAGTTAAAATTGCATGAACAAAAACCAACATTTGAGATCTGTAAAGAATTAGTATAAAATGTAACCTTGACATGTTACTAATACAACTATATATAAAAAGTGACATTGACATGATACTGACACAATTATATAAACACGTTAACGTTGACAACTTGTTATTGACATAACTAAATACAAAATGTGACGTTAATATGTAACTGACACAACTATATATAAAATGTGACGTTGAAACACGTTACTGACACAACTATATATAAAAAGTGACTAAATACAAAATGTGACGTTAATATGTAACTGACACAACTATATATAAAATGTGACGTTGAAACATGTTACTGACACAACTATATATAAAAAGTGACGTTAAAACATGTTACTGACACAACTATATATAAAAAGTGACGTTAAAACATGTTACTGACACAACTATATATAAAAAGTGACGTTGTGATGTTACTGACAGAATCATTAATAAAATAGACGTTGACATGTTACTGACACAACTTTTTATGCGACAGAAATACATGAAATTGAAATATTTTTATGTAGGAATTTTCAAATACAAAATTATAAAATTGTATTTATTTAAATAAAGTATATAAATAAATTTTTAATTAATATAATTTTTAGCAATTTTTTATATTAGTGATTGAATACACACTTATAAAAATTTTACACAAAAATTATTTTACGAATTTGTACATATTACTCTTTATGATGATTGCATAGCTTATCACATAAAAAAAACTGAGAGCGTAGCTGCCTTAACCATGGCGGGATTAATCAAGTGATGGATTTTGCAATTACTCTATCTGATAACCTTTTATTACTTTATTCAACTAGCACACACACACACACACACACACACACACACACACACACACACACATATATAAAGAATATAAATAAAGTAAATTCAAAATAAGCAACTTGGACATTATTGATTGTATAATTTTTTGCCTATTACAGAACCATTTAGACGTTAGGGTCGGTTTCATTATTGATGTAAAATTCAAGTTATACAAGACAAACTCAACACTTTTTATTACATATTCCTATCCGGAAATATAGGCTTCATTTAAATCTTAACGCTCAAAAACAAGTGTTGGTTGAAAAAAAACACTAGATAATTTTACCAATTGTGTGGAAATTTACATATTCTGAGCACCCGGCCTCACTTCCTAAATGGAAGTTCACGTGTATAACATATTTTGCCAGTTTGCAAAGTTTTTACTTTGTTTTTGGGATTGTGATATGGACAAGGACTGGTATGTTTGTTTTATCTGATAACTTAAGTATACTTCAAAACTTTATTTCCAAGATATAAATTGTGTCTCTAAATCACAAAAAAATATTTAAAAAAAACCTTTTTAATCGATTCTCAATAAATATAAAACTTCTAAGGGCGAAATATATTTATCAAGCAAATTAAAAACAAATATTGCCTCACTTCATTTCAATTAATTTCAATTGTCTTTGGAAGTCATTTGCATAACAGAACACTAGAAATCCTAAAACAGGAGGACACCTTAAATGAAAAAGTATCCTAACATAACCAATACATTTATATATTTGAGAGATTCTAGATAATGAACAATACCAAATGTTGCATTTAGCATACAAATATATACTGTAATGCATGTTTTTCAACTCTATCATGAGATGGTATATATTCTGCAAGAAAAACCAATGAGTTTTACTTATTAACTTCTTTAATTAGCACAAGCTTGACAAGAGGACGAGTGTAACACAATCCCTGTAAATTTTCATTAGGGGTGAGAAAATTCTTACTCACTCCCACACCAATTACAACAGGTCTTTCTAAACTGCTATATCCTCTAACTAAATCAACAACTAGATGGGTTTTCTTCTCATTTTGATCACCAGAGCATATTTTTTTTGTTCCACATTTAGGAAATTTAAATGATTTTTCTCGAAACTTCAACCTATACTGCAAATTTTGATGCCATTGTCGCTGTGAGGATTTGCAGTTAAGGGGCTCGGGAATACCTTCTTCATTCATAAACAAAACAGCTATATCACCAAATCTCACATTCATGGACTGCAAGTCGTAAAGTTCATTGTCAATTGCATTGATATAGTCCTCTTCTGAATCGAGTTTATATGTTTTTTGCTTCACGCTATCTCCTTTAAATGTGTGTTCTATGTTCTTGACTGCCTCCTGATAGTTTACATTTGACATTCTTTTAGCTGCAAATTCGGCGATAGAACGCGAATTTCTTACTATTTTTGTGAAATGTTGAATCGAATCAAAATCCACTAGTTCGGTTAATTCCTTAACTTCCTTTTTATAGTGGTGACTACCGAAAAATACTATGAATTTTCTGTCACCTTTTTTCCGTGTATTGTAAATATTTTTTAATATTTGGAACCATTTGTACGTCTTTTCTCCAGCTTTACTTTTTAAGATTACTCCTCCTATTAATTGGGCATCATCAACAATGATATGTTTTATATATTTGCCAAAGTTCTTGTCTTTTTCGTGTTCGCTAATTAATTCATCATACGTTAATGTTACTACACCAAACAATTTTCTGAAAAAAATGATAACGAAAAACAAATGCAATCAAGTATAAAGCATTTTTCTGAGGAAACATGTCAAAATGTTTGGTTGAATGACGATATTTATTAGCTTTAAATATACAAGTACCGTGGTTTGAAATGAAAACTACAAACGCACAGCACTGGAGATAACCATCAGATAGTTTCGATTTGTTGTCCACATTTAATTACAAATGGAATACAGAAACAATCGCTTGCGGACAGCCACAGAAGATAATGATGAGATATTGCTATAGTGCTACTAGTTCTAGCCATTCAATCCAGTGAATGCCTTTACAAGATACAAAAATTAAACAAAAGAACAAACAACCAATGCATGCATTCATAAATGTTTAAGCAGCATATAATTTTTCTTTGTTATTGAAAAATGTGTCGTAAAAATGCTTAAAGGAAATATATAACAAATACCTGCTAAATTTTGATGTGCCATATGTGCACACTTCGGAAAATCATTCCTCATGAGTAACACTAGGAGCCGAAAAGTTTGATAGTTAAAAAACAGTTGAAAAATAATTATTCTAAAGTTCCAAAATTATATGAATCCAAATCCAGCTAAAGAATGCTTTGCATGAGGGAACAGACCTTAGTTTTAAATAAATTTTTAAAAAATTAGATTTAAACAATTAAGAAACACCGTTTGGTGACGGTAGTGTGAAAATAATTCTTCAGTTTGTTCTTTTTAGCATCTGCATGTGCATAGAAAAAGCCAAAGATTAAAAGATTGCATAAATTTTATAACAAACCAATAGTTTCAGTTTTACCATGCTTCCAATTTAAAGCTTTCGGATGAATGTCTGCACAGGAAGCATTTAAAATTGTCGTTAATAACAAATTTAACAATAACATCAAAATACAAAACAGTGTATGGTGATTTATGTTCAATACAGAGATGAAAGGATTTAAGCATAAACATCGACAATTAAGAAGTGCAAAACGCTTCATACAATATTGTAAATTTGTAATTTTACTACATAAAAGTAAGGTTTTTTATAAGTCTCAGACAAAATTAATAAAATTATTTAGCAATTAAAAAATAAATAAATAAATACAAGATCTTGATTTTTATATATACTGTTAACAAGTAACTAACAAATGTTTTTATTGCAGGACAATATGAGATGTAAATCTTGTTTAAAGTAGAGCTGTGAATTATGTAAATAGTTTATAAAAACAACTGTTATTCAAAATTAAAGCTGATACTGTCCTTACACTGGTATAGATTATTGTATAGACTAAAATAATAAAATATGTAATCATCCAAATGTTAAAAAATACATACGAATATAGTGTAAGTAGATGTTTTATTTAAGGAATGAAATTGACGAACAAACAAATTTGTTCGGGACATTAAACGTCTTATTTTTTCAAACGACGCAAATTACGTATTGAAAGAGAATATGATTTTTCCAAAATATTTTTTAGTTAATTTTATTTTTGTATTTTATGGATTTATCATATTTAAAACAAAAACAAACACTTACCGTATGTGTTCGCACAAAGGAATTTCTTTAGCAAAAAATAGAATACTGTTAAGATCCTGATTTATTAATTTCTGGATAAAAGCTTTAGCAACATTAGTTTTACCAGTACCCGGGAATCCTACAAAACAACATTTAAAATGGGTTGATTAATATTCATTGTCAGTAAAAAATCAATAATTTTCTTCAGAGAAATTTATCTTTCTTGTTTAATGGTTTGTAATATATAATACAAATACCAGTTTAATTTTGATGTGCCAGATGTGCACATTTCGGAAATTAATTCCTCATCAGTGACACTAAGACCGAAAAGTTTGATACATAAAAATATATAAGTAAAACAGATGAAAATAATGAATCTAAAGTTTCAAAATTATATAAATCCAAATCCATCTTAGGAAATATTGTTATTATCAAACCTAAGCCATAACCACGATTGTAGTGCAATTACAACAATAAATGTAAACGAAATGGTATGCAATCTTAAAATTGTCACCAAAACAGACCCCAACAGCAATCTTATAGTTGTTCCTTTATGGGAGTCAAAATTATATATATATATATATATATATATATATATATATATATATATATATATATATATATATATATATATATATATGGCAAATTTTTAGAGGCATGAAGTAGGTCAAAGTGGCCTTATTTAGGTTTCATTGTTATACTTACCATGAAAATCCGAAAATTTCACAGGTTTTTTTTGGTTTAATGTTTATTACCCCTGAGTGGATACCGCTGGTGGTAGAGTAAAACTCCCAGGGTGAATCCATAACTCAGTAGGCAGTACTTTATGCTGTCAGAAAAAACGTACCATGTAGCAGAATTTACAGCCGTCTTAATTTTTGAATTTTTTAAAACCTAGGTTTGTTCCCTGATGCAAAGCATTCCTTAGCCGGATTGGATTTATAAAATTTTGGACTTTTGAATTCATTTAGTTTCAAATATTTTGATTTTCCTTTAATATATCAAGCTTTTCGGCGCCTAGTGCCACTGATGAGATACAACTTTCCGAAATGTGCAATAAACCACATCTTAAGAAACAGGTATTGGTTTTTATAAAAAAAATATTAACCAACAAGTTTAAACCTCTTGAAGTCAAACAGATTAAATATCAGTCAACTATGATAACGAAGGTCATGCTGACTTACTTTAATACTTCAAGTGTTACAGCTCAAACTATTATACATACCTCACAAAGTTTTAATTGTTTCCAAAGTTCATGCTACTATAGAAAAAGTCGGTCAGCCATCAAACAGTTGGTCACAGTCATTTTTCACCGACAGGAGAAACTTAAAAGTTACATTGATAAAAAGTCTAAAAACGCTTAATTATTATTAATATATTGATTCAATTTTAAAGAAAATTTCAAGAAAATATCAAAACTGGAAATGTTATGTCAACAGCTAGTCAATTCGTCAAGGTCCGAGAATTTGAAGTAAAAATAAATACAGGTAGATATTGCAACACCGCGAACAGATGTTTATATATACTCAAGTTTAAGTGCCATGCCATGTCTCCAGTCAATGCAAATTCATTGGTGAATTTAAAATTGTTTGTCAAGGACACACACACACACACACACACACACACACACTGCATATAATCATGCTCCGATATGCTTAAGTTCAAATGGACAAATATGAGCGATATTGTTCAATTCATGAGCAAAGTAAGTGTGTGTGGATATAATCATACATACCGCTTACTCCTAAAACGGCATCGTAATCAAAAGTTTTCCATATGAAATGTTGCTGATCTTCGTTGAGTGTAACTGCGAATTTTTCATTTGTTAGTGATTCAATGAACGTTTCTCCTATGCTAAATTGAAATGACGATGTATAATGCTTGACGTAACGTTAAAGCTTTGCAAATTTCAAAAATCCGTCTTCTTACAAGAGATTGATGGGTGGGTTTAAACGTTTCTGTGTAGTAATCATATTGCTGAAGAATAATTTCAAGTCTTGTTGTAACATTGTCATGTTCTATATCCATCAACCCTTGACAGATGGCAAAATGAATATTCGTATATTGAGCTAGAGTAAGTTTGACCATTTTAGCACTTTGATGACAATACTGCTTTATATTCTGTTTGCACATTGAATGTGATTTTAATTTATTAAGTGCAACAATAGAAAGGAAAACTGTAGGTTTGTCGCCACCGATAATTAAGAAATCACACAAGTGGCAAGACTTGCAAACACTTATATGCTCACAATTTTTATTGAGTACACTTAAAAACTTTCGATCTGATACAACAACTCCAGTTTCACCACTGTAGAACTTTTTGATTCCAATCAAAGTATTTTTAAATTTTTTGTGACTTTCACATAGATTCTCTATAAGAACATCTGGCATAAAACATAGATCCACGTCTCCTAAAGAAATCAAAGGTAAACATACAATGAGACAAAATATGTTTTACAATTTAACTGTTTTAAATTATTTTTATTGTCAATATGAATGCAAAAACGCGCTAGCGGGAAATGATTAGTTTCCCTTGAAAAGTTTTTGCATTCATATTGATAATGAACATCATTTCAAAACAGTTCAATTGTTATTTTTCGTTAAATATTTTAAAAAAAAAATTATTCATTGAATTTGAGACCAAAAAAAATCCCATCTATAACACATGCACATGGGCGATCAAGTAGACGCAACAGCGACAAAGAGCGTGCATTGGAGACCTAGCACGACACATTGTGAATCCACACTAATATTGGTGGGGGTAAAAACGGGGGGTGGGGGTTGGTTTGAAATTTAACAGTGTTAGGTATGTTGATGGTATTTTCTTGATTTTTCATTAGCATAATAGTAAAATAAAAATAATAAAAATTAAAATTTGAATACCAACAATAATTGTGTTGTTATTTGTGGACTATATTTCGGTCGAAAATCAGGTACATCAATGTGGCACTATTTCAATTATGGAAGCTGAAAGTGCAAGAACTGAACTGAGAATTTGCAAAGAAGTTTGGAGTAAAAGTTTTATTTGCATTGAAAGATTGCTTGCTATATGTTGGAAGTGCAATTTGTGAATTCTAAACGGAGGACAATGTGTCAGGGTGATGTTTTTAAATAACCTAGCATGTTGGTTTCTAATTTGTGCCAGGAAATGTGAACATAGATAGTCATTTACCTAGAGATTATTCTGAAATATCGGCATTGTTAGGTTGAGATTCACTCATGTGATTTGACATGAACATTATGTGCCGAGCTTCATACTAGGTATCGTTCAAATGTTAGACAGCAAAGCAGCGAGGAGTATACTTATTCTCTACGCCTGATGCAGTTAAGAAAATGGTCGTTTTAAGTTTAGCAAGGAGTTTTGTAGTACTTAAACCATGTATTATAGTTTTGGGGGTTGTAAGTGTATCTCTGTTATATTGATTAAAAAGCATGTACATGATTTTTCAGTTTTTCCGATCAACAAACAAATCGTGTGAAACGAACGGATGTGGCAAACATACGTTTCTGGGACATTTTTTGGATATGTGTTGAATCAATCTTGCGATTTTTCTGGTGTGTTTCGTGAATTTAATTTCAATTGAAATTTGCATCCTACGAGACACAAAATTAATTGACAAATTGAACTATTACACATTGTCTCAAAATAATAGGGTATGTAGCAGCTTTGCCGAGTAGGAAGACATTTTTATAAGATCTGATTGTGCAAGACTTTTTGTGGTTTGTTGGTTTTTACAGACCAGTTCTTGTCCGTTCTGTCAACAGGCCATAAAAACACGGTCTGATTTTTTAATATCTGTCCCTCACAATGTCAATAATACAGTGAATTTTATCCTGGTGTCCATTTTAGTATTGGCGAGTCAACTAAACCCAACAACATTCCAACAAGCAAAGCCTGAACTTCCAATCCCCTTTATATATATATTTAAGGAATAACTTGTGTTTTAACAAGTTTATTGAGTCATAACATGAAAAAAGGTGTGCACACTTCATAATGTTTTACCAACCCTTTTTTCACTTGCAATTATTTATTTTTATTTTTATTATTATTTTTATTATCATTACTTCATACTAATTTTTATCTAAAATACAGCCCACTTATGCTTTAGTATTTTTCATCAATAACAACAAAAGAAAATTAAAAATAAAATAAAATAAAAATTAGGAATAAGGTTTTGTTTATACTTGACATATAACTTACTTTTAAAGACTTTTTTCTGTATTTGAGCTATTGAATTCTCCAATTCAAACACATGTACATCTCTTATACTGGCTCTTTTAATTGTTAGTTTGGATAATTTTTTAGACAGCAAGATGGAATCATCTTCTAGAAGATCTTGAAAATAAAGATTGACTATATACATTTTATGCCATTGCATCTTTAATAATACTTATCTTTAATCGAATCAAAGGGGTATCTTTTATAATATTAGAAAATCTTTCCCTTTTCAAAGAAAAGAAATCCTTTTTAAATTCAAATGATGTCTACTAAGAGTACAGCGACTGGCACTATACACATCCGTCGTTTAACAATGACTAATAATGTTGCCAAAGTATCACAGCCTGCTTGGGGCAAGGTTTTTATTTCTGATATGATTTTGTTTTATCAGACAAATATTTATCGATTTCAATTTTCTTAATTTTCCCTATATAAAAAGAAGTTTTCTATTTTATATAGAGGAAATTAAGAAAATTTTCAAGTGCAATATTATCGATTTATTTCTTATACATTCAACTCAGAACGATACCAAATATGACAAAATAATAAAATGAATAAAAAAAAACTAGCATCTAAGATATCACTAATCTTCTTACTACAATGTATTAGCAAATTTTAATGATTTTGAAAAACTCTTTCTAGTATCTAGTTTTTTTTTATGCAATATAATTGGTTTTTTACATTAAGTACTATTGATCCTAAGGATGTAATGACCAGTTTTAAAAATATCTAGTCAAAGATGATTTAACACATCTTTTCGTGAATACTTTCAAACCCTGTCTAAATGCTATAGTTTTTTTTGAAAAATTTATAGTTGCTGCGCTACATTTTCTGAATTTTGACCCAACGGCCAAGATTTATAGACTTTTAGACACCTTTATTTCTGCAAATTTAAATTTTTTTTAATTAAACATTACTTAAGTAATAAATCCAACTTTATCAGTTGTTTGATGACTGAAATGTAAACGAATTACACATTGATGATGCAACATGGACGACGCATGACCCGAACAACGTCGGCGCATTACAGAATTTATCTTCTTGAAAGCTGAATAGATTATCTGGCTTAAGTATGCTTATTAACCAGCCTGTTAAAACAAGGTAAAAATTTTTAAAAAGAAGCGTAAAACAATAGAATTTTAAAATAATAATCCTCCTACAAGAATCGGAAAATTTATAGCTAAGTATTTTTGTTGCGAAATAAATACGAAGACAATAAGTTTAGGACACTATATGTATTTTTTCACCATCGGTTAAGTCATTGGGGAGGAGGTCTTGTACGATTGTTTTCTACAAAAATAATATAAGTTATGGGGAATGTGAATGAGGTTCTATAACCCGCCTTTAAATTGTTCTCAAACCCGTCTTATTTTATATCTGCACTGTATGTAGCATAAATACATGTACACGCATTGATGTTTTATTATCTTGTGTATAATACTTATGACGTCATCAAATTGAGAATTCAAATTTGAAAAAGATGCATGTCTTTCGTTGAATTTTATTTTGTGTCATAACCGAAACATCAGAAAGTGTAAAGTTATACTGTTGAAAAGTCCCTCATAAGAAATTTTTTTGGCAATGAAAAATATTGTGATTGTGTTTTGCGCAAATGTGTGATAAGTTATAAAATAAAAAATAAAATTATTTCTACTGCTATATTGTAAACGTTAGAAGATACATTTGTATTTTTATTCCCATGCTGCAATGTTTACTAATTTTTCCCACAATTTAATCAGACGATTCACAGTAAAGCTATAAAGTAAATTAAACAGCTGATCCCCGATTTTATTTAATAATTTTATCAATTTAGTGTTCCGTTCAATTTTAGAATTAAAAAAAAACAACATAAACGATGATAAATACAAAATATATAACAGTTGTAAGTATTTTTTATTTAAAAAAAAAAACAATGATCGTTAAAAATCTAAGAAGTACAATGTATTTCGGACTGCTATGAAAAAAATCATAATTTATAGAAATGATTTAATGTTTAAAAAATGTGCATATTTCGGAATCTGGAAATAACATGAGAATGTTAATATATTTAAAAATAAATATATTCCGCTTTATCAAAAGAAATTGTTTTTTTTATGTTAGTCTAACCCAAAATAAATACACAGATTACTTACGTTTTCTCAGACACCGATACCAATCCACTGTTTCTATACGATTGATTTGACTACTTTTCGGATCAACACGCCATGCTTCTGGACCAGATATAGAATTAAAAACTATTCCATGGAAAGGCGCGACAGCTATTTCTAAAATTTTGTATTTTTGTTTAACTCCCATACATTTCATTGGATGAAAAATAAAGCAAATGTATGCATCAATCTTGTCAGTTTCTAATATTTTCCCTTCATGAGTTAGCCAAAGCGTAGTAGTTTTAATTTTTGATCTACAATGGTCTTCTATTTCGGATTCATATTTTTTTAATAAGAGAAAGTTAATTCCTTCTGCCCTGTAGATTTTACTGGTTGTCTTCGATTCAGTTATGCCATATATAATTGAACCACCAGTTTTTGAAAAACTACATATATATTGTATAAGTGATCGTTTTTTGTCCTTCTTCTCAAACATTGTATGCAGTCATGATTTTAAATTTTTGATTTTTTCACAGCCTTTGTATTCCAAGCCTTTACTTTCGCACGGAAACTGCTGAAAATATGTGACATCATCTTTGATCACCATTATTGGTTTCGGTACCTTGCATTTAGTTGAAGCAGATTCCGTAATATCGTTTATAACTTTCAACATATTTTCTGTTTTCCAGCTATCATTAACATGAGAATCATAAGTATTCATGCAAGTTGTCACTAAAAGTGCTGATCCATGAACAAAGATATACAAAATATTATCATGTTCGTTAGTGGGTGGTTTGAACTCGACAAGATTTTCGAAACCAGAATGACCTGTTTTGTGTAGCCAGTATTTTCCATTTTGCATTATATTGTCAAAATCAGCAAATGCAATGCTTTTTGCAGTATTTTTTATACAGAGAACCCCACCTCCTGAATTTGCTAACGCACAAATATTTTTCATGAATGATTGTTTATAATCCCGAGCCTTATCCGTTTCACCATTAATTTCCATTTGTACAAAATTTGTTGAAAATGTTGTTTCGTCAACAATATTGGAATTCTTGCGATATTTTGAAATTGGCTCTGAAATATTTAATCGTGATTTTTAAAATAGAAATATTTATTATTTAACCAAGAAACAAAAAACATGAAAACAACAAATGCACTTTAGACTCCTTATTAAAAACCTTACACTTGACAGACAACCAAATGAAACAAAAATGCCTAGTGGTAAAGTTATAGTAACATTTTGAGAACAACTCTCGCAGATAAATTTTTTTTGTACCTTACATTATGAAACAAGAATTAAGCATTAGGTATAAATATTAACTTTACATTGTAAATCCTACTTCTTTTAGACATCATTTTTATGAATACCATATATTAGTATTGATTGTTTCTTTACTTACCCTCATCGGTATCTTTAAAATTCCTTTTTCTCTGCAAATAAGCGTAGAATCTTTAAAATCATAGTCAAAAAAGTTTTGACTGTTAAAGACTAATACCGTCACCTTAAATGCATAGCAGACCTATTTCATGTACCTTTTTAAATACATGTAATATAAGTGCTTAACACGTACCTTTTATGGGGATGTATTATGTGGACTGCAACAAACCAGTACAAATGAGTTTGATATTATCTTATTTATCTATCAGCTTTTTTGGTCCCTAGTGTTACTGATGAGGGATGAATTTTCAAAATGTGTACATAAGGCATAGCAAAATTAAACAGGTATTTTGGTTAATTATTTGATCAAATTAGCAGATTAATTTTGGAATATGTTCTGGCAATAACTTTATTTTTATATCTGTATAATATTACACGTACTAATAATGCATGGACTTTTAATAAACATATTGTTCTTACATCAAATAATTATGTACAGGATTTGATCAATCAAACTTAATCAACTTGCCACAAAAACTTTTTCAAGTGTTCTTTTTACAGAATTTAAAGTGATAGCTTTTCTTAACAATGTTAATTAAAAGTGGAAATATCTGCTGAAATGTTTTGTTTTGAGCCATTCTTTAAACAAATCAGCAATTTTTCTATAAAGCTTCTTTGACATTTAAAATGTAGTTATTGACAATCAAAGGTAAAAATCTACATAAGCTGACCTTATATGTTAAATAAATTTCTAATTTTGTATCACCATCTTAAAAAATGGTTACCATCTTCCAAATTTGAATGACCAAAATTTTTTTCATATTGACATATATGTGCTTCCAAAATCACAGTTTGTAAAACTGATCTGTTGTTCATCTAAAGTACGTGTAAGCGTCATAAACCATATAACAATGTGTCATTGGGGTAATTGTAATGGAACTTTGGATTCATTAAATTTCAAATGTGTGGCTTATTTGTTTTATCAACATTTTCGGCACCTGGTTTCACTGATGTAGAATTAATATCCGAAATGCGCATATATGGCATATCAAAATTAACACAGGTATTTTGTTAAACATAGCTACTTGCCTTAAGGATTTCGCGACTTGTTTCAGTCTCCATTAATTCATGTTCAGAATCTGATAGTTCTTCTTCTGATTGTTGCTGTTGTTGGTCATTGAACAACTTTTGCATGGATTTATGGTCGGGTTCCTACAATTTAAAAACTCATATTGAAAACCCTTTTTTTTGTTTTATGAATCAAACATGATTTTTTTTTCGTTCTTTGTTTTTGTTTGTGGTGTGTTCTTAATCGGTTTGGCTATTTCAATGTGCTTGTTTTATGATAATCAATTTTGCTATTTCCAAAATCAAGAGATTATGTTTGCATTTACATTTTCACAACGAGAGTTAGATAAAGATGTAGTTGCTTGTAAAATGATAAAAGATATGTACACTTATGCATCACCAGATGACAAAGTGTATTGATAATGACATTTAATAGTGTTATATCAAGACTAAACTTTTTCAAAGTGAATTCAATGTCCGTCCACAGTCGTGAGTTCTAATAATCAATGGTGAATTGTACTTGTACTTCCTTAATTTGCTTTTATTGGCTCGAGTTCTTTATTTCGTTAGTTGTTGCCAAATATATTTTGTTCATGACTTTCTTCACATTTAAGCCAAGTTCATTACATTGCTTAATTCAAGATTGCATTTTCGTATATCGGAATACGTATATAAGACATACAAATTACAAGGACATATTTTATGTGTAGATCAACAAGCATATTATAAACTATGGTTTTAACTTAAGATTTACAATTTTAATTCAACCGATTATACATCCAAGAAAAATATGAAAGATGGATCGCTTTGTTCGTCTTTTTTGTTGATGCAGCTCCGGGTGTAAAAGATTTGTAAAAAGCAATTTTTAATATTCATGTTCATCTACCATAAAGCCAACTTTTACGATCACATATTGGATTTAAGGTTTAATTATTGAGAAAAAGAACTGCAAACGGTACAAAACTCAATTTTATTCGAAAAATGCAACTTTGTGATATATGAACTAAATAATTGAAAGGCTATAAAAAATTTTCAGATAAAATGCGTTCTTAAAATTACAAAAATAATTAGATATTGTGCGAATGGTGACGTTTACGAGCATTGCATAGACAATATACATGTATTCAATATAAAGTTTATTTATTAGCATAGACAAGAACTAATTATTTTTAGCATTTATTTTGTTTTCCGTTTTCAAAAACATGCTTTTGAATGCAATTTTTGAATTAATATAGTATAAAGGGGACAGATATTCGAGAAAAGATGGGTCTTCTACTGGTTTATCACCTAAATTAAATAACAATATATATATAGTGTGTGTGTGTGTGTGTGTGTGTGTTACCATTTTTGGGCCAGGATTCATTTCAACGCCGCCAATCATTAAGAGATGTGTAATAAAAGGATTCTCTTTTGCATCATTCTCAGAAAATAAAGTTTGATGCAAGTTCAGAGCCTGGAAAACAAAACAGAGAGTACAAATCGCCTCAATCACGTTGAAGCACTTTCTGGAATTCACATTATTACATCCAACTGATATGTTTTTATCTTTTTTTCTCTTTCTGATTGTCACTCCACAGTTATACGCGCCAATTCGAAATCGCCAAGTAGTTAGGTCTATCATAATTCTGAAACACATAAAAAGCAGGAAACACATAACGTTCTACTGTTAAGTATATTTCAATAAGGAAATGAATTAAATAATATTTACAAAAGCAGCTCTCAGAAGATTTAATAAACAGACTCATAGCTAATATTAATCAAATAGACACTCACTTCTGATTTATATGGATGTGTTCATTATGTCGGAGATTACGAAACTTACGGTAAGCAATTAGACGTTCTCTATTCCTTTAGCTAATATCAATTGTAAGCAGAAAAAAATTAACGAACTTTCAATCCTTCACTTGTACTGTATTTCAAGCAGTATTTAAGTGTGCCTGCCAATCAAAACTGACGTATAATAAACATGGTGTAAAGAGCATTGGAGTGTTTAGCTAAAAAGACAGTTTCAGGAAAAGTAAAAGCAACTAAATTCGGACAGCTACTATTATTCAAATGTCTATTTTTGTCAATATAATTGTCTTACTTTTATGTTTGATTCGCCATCCAGCAGTAAAGAATTCTTACTGATTCATGTTCAAATAATTTTGGAGAGTCAGAATCAGTTATATAAAATGCAGTTGTTTATATATAACACAATACCTGTTAAATTTTGCTGCACATTTTGGAAAATTATTCCTCATCAGTGACAAAAGGGGCCAAAAAGTTTGATAGTTAAACATAAGCCAAACAGTTGACTAAAGTTAATCTAAAGTTCCAAAATTATGTTATTCAAACCCCAGCAAAGGAATTCTTTGAACGATGGAACAAACCTCAGTTTCAAATAAGTTTCAAAAATTAAGACGGCTGAAAATTTTGCTAAATGGTACATTTTTTGACAGCACAAAGTACTGCCTACTGAGTTTTGGATACTCTCGGGGAGTTTGACTCCACCAGCAGCGGCACCCGCTCAGGGGTAGTAAATAAATAATACAATTACTTATTAAATTTTGATGAGCCAGATGTGCACATTTTGGAAAATTATTTCTTATCAGTGACACTAGGGGCCGAAAGGTTTGATAGGATAAGTTTTTAAGTTTGAAAAATTTGTCCTATTAAATTTACCGAATATACAACAGCGTATCGGCCTTTAACCCTGCTGATGTATTTGTATATTATCTTGTGTTTGATCAGTCGTATTAGTTTAATAACAAGCAATGATATGGTAACAACTTCAATACTTACAAACTTTGTTTCTGTAATTTTTTCTTTCAAATTACAAGCATTTCTATGTCGCCATTTTGTTAGGTAAACCTTAATATACTTCCTTGTTATACTAATCATTATTCATAAAAACCCAGACTTGTCCTATTAAATTTACCTTATATACATCCGTGTATCAACGTTTCACCCTGTTTTGTGTATTTGTTGTATTTTACGTTTAAATATAAAGAAAGTGTAAACATTTCAGTAGGGATGTACACAAGCCTTGAAACAGTCGGGAGTTGTTCTTTGCTCAAAATAAAGAACAGAATATCAACCTGCCATTCTGGAATTTAATGTATTTGCTGTATTCTTTATTCAGAAAATGAAGTGAAAACATTAGTTAACGGGTACTTTTTCCAACAAAATAAAAATGGTTTTATTTTGCGAATCAGTGAAGCTTCTTTCCAGCATATACAAAGTATAAGTTGTACAAAAAATAGAAAAATTTTACTTGATAGGTATTACCTGTTCGATGTATATATGGTTTGATTCGTTGTGCTTTCAACCGAACAAACAACCAATGACAGTATGACCTTGTGGAACTAAAATTGGAAAAATATATCTCAACAACAATATTATCTTGTGTTTGATCAGTCGTATTAGTTTAATAACAAGCAATGATATGGTAACAACTTCAATACTTACAAACTTTGTTTCTGTAATTTTTTCTTTCAAATTACAAGCATTTCTATGTCGCCATTTTGTTAGGTAAACCTTAATATACTTCCTTGTTATACTAATCATTATTCATAAAAACCCAGACTTGTCCTATTAAATTTACCTTATATACATCCGTGTATCAACGTTTCACCCTGTTTTGTGTATATGTTGTATTTTACGTTTAAATATAAAGAAAGTGTAAACATTTCAGTAGGGATGTACACAAGCCTTGAAACAGTCGAGAGTTGTTCTTTGCATTTAACCCTGTTTTTATGTATTTGTTGTATTTTACGTTTAGAAAATAAACACAGTGGAAACAAATTTGTCTAAATTTGATGTGCCATATGTGCACATTTCGGAAAATCTTTCTTCATCAGTGACCTAAGAGCTAAAAAGTTTGATAGATAAAAACATAAGCCAAACAGTTGAAAATTTAAAAAAATCAAAATTATATAATTTCAATCCAGCTAAGGATTGTAAGTTCATTTTTAATTATGTAAATTATATGTATTTTTACTCTGTAAAAATATGTATATTTCATTATTTTGTTATTTTGTGTACGTTTTATTATTTGGTATGTGTATGTTTCATTATTATTTTTTATTTTTTGTACATTTTATTATTCTGTAAGTATATGTACATTTTATTTGTTTTAAGTATGTGTTCATTTTATTATTTTTGTATGTGTTCATTTAATTTGTTTTAAAGTATGCGTACATTGTTTTATTCTGTAAGTATGGGTACATTTTATCGACTTGTTAGTATGTGTATATTTTATTTTTTCATTTTATTATCCTGTTAGTATGTGTATATTTTATAATTTTGCTTCTACGTGCACTTTTTTGTTTTGCAAGTATGTAAACATTTCCTTATTTTATATTTCATACATTTTACATTAGTGTTGCATCCTTGGAAACTAGAAATTGTAAGACCACATACATCTTAATCCATATATTGTAACACCAGAGAGCAACCAAATCAATGTCATATATTATGATTTATACAAATAAAACATATGGATTAGAAATGTTGTATTTCAATGTTTTGGGTTTGTTTAAAACTATATGGTATTCTCAAGCGTTACCAGAGCTTCAGTGTCCATTTGGTCTAAAATATGCACTTGCACATCACGGCGTCTCTTGTTATGTATATGGACGGATACCATACGGAAAGATCCTTATTCATGAAAGTCCGCGAAGGTTGCTGGTTTTCTCAGATACCATTCTTTCCCATCATTTAGAAAGTTTATTATTTTGCTTGTCAGACGGTGTTGTTTTTTTGGGGGACTTTTTCCTTTCATCATTCCAGAAAGGTAAGTCCGGATATGTGATAAAAAATCACAATTTTCCACTCCACTTCGAATGTGACCTTCTAGACAAAAATCCCTCATAAAATGGATATGATTAGTTTTTCAATTTTTTTTAAGTACATGATATAAACAAAAGGAAATAAGAGGCCATAGATGCTCACGTGAAAACTTTACTTCCGATTGGATTTAGTTGGTCTTGGTGCAGACTCTAGCGTGTTAACAGATACCTTCTAACCGCTTGATTTGATCTAGTGATTTTCTTTTTACCCAAAATGACCAATTAACACACTGACCAAGCTTTTAGGGAATACTACTTGACACGTAAAATGTTACTTTTAGAGTATGAACAATGCATCATTGATCCTACATAAGATCTTGAACGTGCTACTGTATGAAGAATTATTGGTTAGTTTTGACATAAAAATTACTTGTCCACTAAATAAAACACAAACATACCAGTCTATATACAAATCACAATCCCTAAAAACAAAAGTAAAAACTTTGAAAACTGGCCCAAAATAGTTTTGCCTAAAATTTGAACTACAAATTCATTTAGTTCAATATTACTACATACATAAACTGGATCTATCTTGTCAAAAAGATTATTCTAGTAACTACCAAAAATGTAGCTCTTTTAGACCTTCTAGCCTACTATTCCACCAAAAATTACCCATAAATGAATTTAACCTAAAGATCATTTTGGCAAGTTAAACAAATGCAGCATCTGGAAAAAATTCCCTTTAATTTGATCAAGTGACCTACATAATGTCCTAGCATGACCTATATCTTAACTGAACCTAGTTTTTGTTTAGACTACTATTTTGAGCAAGTTTGAGAGCACAGTGTGGCCTAAAGTAGAATATTAAAAAGGTTCTCAAAGATTTTAACCTAATTCTACTATCACTAAGATCCTTATACAAATTTGACATATTTGACAATCATTCTGAAAATAAAATAACACTGTCCGAACACTTTTTTTAAATAACAAAACCAGAAAAGTTAAATCCATGGACAGTAATGATACAGTATAAAATAAAACAAACATACCAGCCCCCGCCCAAACCACAATCATATGAACAAAGTAAAAACCCCGAAAGCAGGCAAAATCAGCCACACACGCGAACCCCCACCAAGGAAGCAAGGCAGGGTGTTCCGGAAGGAAAGCACCCCTGTCCAACCAGCCACACCTGCCAAGTGCAAGTCAATTTCGAGAATGAAAGGAACAAAGAACTACGGCAAGCCCATCACACCCAGCACAAGCCCGGACACAGCGACCACACACCTACCAACAGCACCGTGACCACGGCCACAAAACTCCCCAAGGGCCTCGACCAGCCCAGACCCTCAACACCCCAAGATTTACTAAGATTTACTAAGATTTAAGGAAAAGTGACATTTAGAGCAAATTTGAAGAAACCTCTAAGTATGTTTCAGGATAAAAGTTTTGTGCATATTTGCATCCCTAGCATTTTCTGTGGCCAAAAAAGACCAAAAGACCAGTAAATAATGAAAGAATAGTTTCCGTTCATTACAGTGATATAGCTAAATGGGCATTATGAAGTATTGAAAGGAGAGCTGCAAGATCGGTAACAAACACCTGCGAGTATTTTGAATTTGGAGCAATTTTTCAAAAATGAAATGTACAGAGGGCTAACAGAGTTCTTCAATAGTTTAACAAAATGAACAGCTTATTGGCTAGTTAAAACAAAGATGATGATTTTGTGCAAGACCAAACATTACCTATGCATGAATTTGACTTGGCTTTTGTCAAGAAATAGGGTTTTTTTCTTGTCTTGTGTTGCAAGGAACATTCTTGTAAAAAGTGAAGAACAATGGACTGAAAGCATTTGCCTTAATTGTTACAAAGGTGACTTTTAGAGTGTTAACAAGGTTTTTCTATGATTTGACCTAGTGACTTACTTAATGACCTTACATGACCCATATTCAAACTTGACTTAGCTTTGGTCAAGGTTTTCATTCTGAGCAAGTTTAAAGAAGATTTAACAAAAACTGTGGCTTCTAGAGTGATAATAAAGTTTTTCTATGATTTGACCTAGTGACCTATTTCATGACCCAACATGACCCATATTCAAACTTGACTAAGCTTTTGTCATGATATTCAATGTGAGCAAGTTTGAAGACAATTTATCAAAAACTGTGGCTTCTAGAGTGTTAAAAAAGTTTTTCTATGATTTGACCTAGTGACCTAATTAATGACCCAACATGACCCATATTCGAGCTTGACTTAGCTTTGGTCAAGTTTTTCATTCTGAGCAAGTTTGAAGAAGATTAATCAAAAACTATGGCTTCTAGAGTGTTAACAAGGTTTTTCTATGATTTGACCTAGTGACCTTTTTATTGATCCAACATGGCCCATGTTCAAACTTGACTTAGCTTTGGTCAAGATATACAATGTGAGCAAGTTTGAAGAAATTTATCAAAAAACTGTTGCTTTTAGTGTTAACAAGGTTTTTCTATGATTTGACCTAGTGACCTACTTAATGACCCAACATGACCCATATTTGAACTTGATTAAGCTTTGGTTAAGGTTTTCATTCTGAGCAAGTTTGAAAAAGATTGTTTAAAAAATTGTGGCTTTTAGAGTGTTAACAAGGTTTTTCTATGATTTGACCTAGTGACCTAATTAATGAACCAACATGACCCATATTCAAATTTGACTTAGCTATGGTCAAAATATAAAATGTGAGCAAGTTTGAAGAAGATTAATCAAAAACTGTGGCTTCTAGAGTGTTAACATTGTTTTTCTATAATTTGACCTAGTGACCTATTTCATGATCAAACATGACCCATGTTCAAACTTGACTTAGCTTTGGTCAAGATATACAATGTGAGCAAGGTTGAAGACAATTTATCAAAATCTGTTGCTTTCAGAGTGTTAACAAGGTTTTTCTATGATTTAACCTAGTGACCTACTTAATGACCCAACATGACCCCTATTCGAACTTGAGTAAGCTTTTGTCAAGATATTCAATCAAAGTAAGTTTAGAGAAGATTTATCAAAAACTGTGTTCTAGAGTGCTAACCATGTTTTTGTATGATTTGACCTTCCGACCTACTTTTTCACCCAACATGACCAATATTTAAACTTCACTTGGCTTTGGTCAAGATATTCAATGTGAACAAGTTTCATGGAGATTAATCAAAAACTGTGGCTTCTAGAGTGTAAAAAGGTTTTTCTTTAATTTGACCTAGTGACCTATTTCTTGACCAAACATGACCCATGTTTGAACTTGATTTAGCTTCGGTCAAGACATACAATGTGAGCAAGTTTGAAGAAATTTATTAAAAAACTGTGGCTTTCAGAGTTTTAACAAAGTTTTTCTAATATTTGACCTTGTGACCTACTTAATTACCCAACATGATCCATATTCGAATTTGACTTATCTTTGGTCAAGGTTTTCATTCTGAGCAAGTTTGAAGGAGATTTATCAAAAACTGTGGGTTCTAAAATGTTAAAAAGTTTTTTCTATGATTTCACCTGGTGACCTACTTTTTAACCCAACATAACCCATATTCAAACTTGACTAAGCTTTAGTCATGATATTCAATGTGAGCAAGTTTGAAGACAATTTATCAAAAACTGTGGCCTTTAGAGTGTTAAAAATGGTTTTTCTATGATTTGACCTAGTGACTTACTTAATGACCCAACATGACCTATATTCAAACTTGACTTAGCTTTGGTCAAGTTTTTCATTCTGAATAAGTTTGAAGAAGATTTATCAAAAACTATGGCTTCTAGAGTGTTAACAAGGTTTTTCTACGATTTGACCTAGTGATCTTTTTATTGACCCAACATGGCCCATGTTCAAACTTGACTTAACTTTAGTCAAGATATACAATGTGAGCAAGTTTGAAGACAATTTATCAAAATCTGTTGCTTTCAGAGTGTTAACAAGGTTTTTCTATGATTTGACCAAGTGACCTACTTAATGACCCAACATGACCAATAATCCAACTCGAGTAAGCTTTTGTCAAGATGTTCAATCTCAGGAAGTTTAAAGAAGATTTATCAAAAACACTGTGTTCTAGAGTGCTAACAATGTTTTTGTATGATTTGACCTAGTGACCGATTTTTAACCCAACATGACCCATATTTAAACTTGACTTAGCTTTGGTCAAGATATTCAATGTGACCAAGTTTGAAGACATTTTATCAAAAACTGTGGCTTCTAGAGTGTTAACAAGGTTTTTCTATGATTTGACCTAGTGACCTACTTAATAGCCCAACATGACCTATATTCGAACTTGACTTAGTTTTTGTCAAGTTTTTCATTCTGAGCAAGTTTGAAGAAGATTAATCAAAAACTGTGGCTTCTAGAGTGTTAACAAGGTTTTTCTATGATTTGACCTAGTGACCTACTTAATGACCCAACATGACCTATATTCGAACTTGACTTAGTTTTCGTCAAGTTTTCCATTCTAAGCAAGTTTGAAGAAGATTAATCAAAAACTATGGCTTCTAGAGTGTTAACAAGGTTTTTCTATGATTTGACCTAGTGACCTACTTAATGACCCAACATGTCCCATATTCGAATTTGACTTAGCTTTGGTCAAGTTTTTCATTCTGAGCAAGTTTGAAGAAGATTAATCAAAAACTATGGCTTCTAGAGTGTCTCATTTATTGACCCAACATGACCTGTGTTCGAACTTGACTTGGCTTTGGTCAAGAGGATCCCTGTGGCCAAGTTTGATGTAAATTGGATTAAAACCGTGGCCCCTAGAGTGTTAGCAAAAGTTGACGCAAGACACACGACGGACAAAGACTGATCACGATAGCTCACTTGAACACTTTGTGCTCAGGTGAGCTAAAAAGATCCCAGCTAAACAAGTCGGTGATCAACATCGCCAATATGTGAAGACCTTGCTATTTCACGATAACCATTTGGAACAATTTTAAAGAAAGATTTACCAAAAATATGGCCTCTTGAGAGTCAGCAAGATTTTTCTAGTTTATTCTAGTATCCAACTTTTTGTTCCAACATACAATTAACCAACATACAAACTTGAACTAGATTTAAGTAAAGACTGGGTGTAAGCTCATGTTCATTTCCATGTTCATGCATAAGAACAAATAAGAGAACAAGACAAGTTTAATGCAAATTGAGGTCTGCACTATTCTGCTAGTGCTAATAAAATGCTGTACTCATACTAACAAAATTGTGCTCAAAAAATAGATAAAGGTAATAATTTTTAAGCTATTGACTTTAGGTCTATGAAGCTAATTGCACGTTAAAACAATTACATGCAAAATGTATAAAACATTTTTTTTTCCTTTTTGGCATTTTCTTTCTGTATTTGTAATAACAAAGCTGATTTGTAACATAAAAAGTAATCAAAAGCAAATAAAATTATTCTTGTATTAATTTATTATATGTTGTATTCTTATATCTATTTTTTTTTGTATATATAAATAAATATCATTTTATGAAATATAAAATAATTACAAAATATACAAAGCCTACAATGACTATAAAACTGATACAATTATTCAATCACGCTGTCCTGAGTTCTGCCTCTTCTTGAAACAACCTGTCGTTCAGTCCATAGAACAGTTACATATACATGAGTTATGTGATGTTTAATCTAGGGATAACCATAGCCCTAATTGATGTCAAGTATAATTATTTAAATAACAATACATGTGCTATGTCTCATACCATTTATGCTTCATTGCTTGCATTATTTTCATCAGTAATTAAAACTTCAATCTTTGCAAGATACATAGAATTCTGAAAATAACATCTTCAACATCTGCTTTACATGCTGAAATACAACCAGGAACATACTCTCATCACAAAATATTAAGTATTAATTATTAAAAGAGGAGGTTCAAAAAATTGTTTGATAGACCATAACTATATCATATTCTGAACCAAATATCTTATCATCTCTGGTTTGATTGGAGATGTCCATCTAGTATGTCACTATGAAATATTCCAACATCTAAATGTGTGTCCCATAACATATGACTAGACCTCCCATAGCTTTTCAAGTTTAGAAGTAATAATTTTCTGAACATCTTGGCATATTCAATTACAAGCAAGATGAAATCACTTCTGGAAGCAGTAGTTTGTCCATATTGAATGTTAAGAGCTGGTTGTTTAGAACCAAGTGAAATGTACAATAAAAATTGGCAAATGAAATTTTAGAATCTGTTTTATGGATAAATGTAAATGTTATAAATTTGATGTGCATACATTTATGGTATACCAAGAGTTCAGATATATTACTTTGAATTTGAATTAAAAAGAGGACAGCTATACAATATACATTGGACTATAACTGCATAATTGTATATTCTTTAAAAATTTTGCAGTGTTGTTGATTTAGCATTCTCCTTAATTTTTAAAAATGCTAAAATCTGTACACTATTCAATTACAAAAACAAAACTAAATTCTTAAGTTTTTGTAGTATAGATAGTGTTAGTTCTGTAAAAGGTTTTGATTTAAAAAAATTCTGCTAAAAAATAATGAGTTATATATTTCATCGATGAGCAAGACTGTGTTATATCTGAAAAACATAGTTAAAAAGATAAACAATTTAAAATAAATAAACTGACTTTAATAAAGAAAAATATATAAATAATTTGGAAGCTCAAACAGTATTTGACCAATTCAAGTCACTGTAGCAAATTCCTTTCTTTTTAATAAGAATGAACAAGTCAATCTGACACAAAAATACCTTTAATTTATAACTAATGCAACACTGGTTTAGTTAATAATATCAAAGTGTGTTTAGCCAAATAAATATATCTCACGTAAATCAACTCTGTAAATACACAAAAATTCTGATTCCACTTCATCTATCATTCACAATTTAGATGATGAAGGCAATTTTAAGATGATTTAAGATCAAAAAGAGTGAAAAAAAAAACTCTACTCATTAAATAGCCATGCACTAAAAATACAAATATTAAAATACATTTCATCATTTGTAATCTGTATGTCTACATTGGCATTTGCAAAACTTGTCTCACAATACATGTATTACAATTCTGTAAGACAAAATCTGTCTTATGATTGACCTTTATGAGAATTACATGAGCTTTGTAAATATAAAATCTTTAATAATTTGTGTAGTGAAATATTTTATAGGCATCATCATAATAATGATACTGATTTGTAATTTGCTCATTCGTCACATATAAGTAAGTAGATAGTTTGCACCTGTGAATTAACTTCAATCCATAAAACACACTAATGCTTTTAAAACAGAGTACTTTACATATATTTAAACTAAAAATTTGAGCTGCAAAATATTCTAAAAGCTACCAATATTCAAACTGGAATAAAACTTAGCAACACAACTTAATATAAGGATTAATAATAAATATTCATCGCAGTGATCAATTTGGACTGCAAAATTCTTAAAACTAATTGCCTTCATATTGGAACACATGCCGATTATAAACTTAAGAACTAAATGAAATCATAAGTTTCATGATATTTAACAGCATCGAGACCTACACTAGCTTCAAGTCAGCATTACAGAGATTCCTAATTAATCTAACTACTATAAAGTCAACTTCAATGGACGGACTCTTCTTTAGTGGTTATATTTTAGAAATACTGAAGATAAAAATGGTTATCTCCGCTTTTCAAATTCTCTTCTGATCCATTCTGAATCTTGATAAAATCTAGGATCACCCAACTTTAAAGCAGTTCTTTTATAAAAATGGTAATATAATACGGCACCTATAAAAAACAAAAACAATGGAACATGTTATTATATACATAATATAAAATCGTTACATAGTATTACGTGTATAATCACAAATTTTCATAATTCAGAAAAAGGTTAATTATACTACAGTATTGATAAGTACAATGTAGCTGTATTTAAGAGCCTTCATACAACTTCATGACTTTCATTTCTAAATGTTACTGTTTGTGAAAAGAAGAGTCACTAACTATTTTCAAGTCTTGTCAGACCTGGCCTGGATTCAAACCCTAATCTCCATGATAATGACAGTCATAAGTAACTGTAAAATTTTTAAAAATAAAAAGTATATACAACATAGGTTATTAATAATGAAATGAAATTTAAAAATTCAAAAAAAGCCTATTAAGATTGACTTAGTTTGTACAGTCTTATGTATACAGCTTTGATTACAAATCCACCCATTTCAGTGAATTAATTAAATACTTTTCACAAAAAGTTCTCCATAAGTTGGGTATAGAATAGCCTATATAATCATCAATCTGAGTGTAAAATATGTACTGGTTAATAAATACAAAATATCTTGTGTATCAAAAATGGTGAGCTGCATCCATTATGTTGATCATGCTGATATACATGTATAAAACAGGCTGGATCATGATATATACATGTAGCTTTAAAAAATAAAGACAGAATGTGATGTTTCTAATTTTTTTTACTGGAAGCAAAATTACCAACATGTTTAAAAGAGAATTCAAATATTAAGAAGAATCAGAAACTGCTTCAAAAATAAACTTACTGGTTCTTTGTATGACAAAAAGTGGAATAAATCCAGTAGTATCCCAGATATATCTATTTGGTTCGTCCCATCTTAATGTCTACAACAGGAAATAATAATAATCACTGAATAATAATAATAATAATCAAAACATGTGAAAAATTTTATTATATATAGTGATGTGTAGTGGCATAATGTACACTATACAAAAATAAAAATTTTGCCATGTAGGTCTCAATTTATATAATTTTTAATTCTGTACCAAGATATGACAAGTACCGAACAATTTGATGCTAACAAAGAATGTATATTGCCATATAATACATAAAATGATCAATTGTTCCATAACATTATTTAAAAGTTTTAAACAACACCTAATCTTCGATCTCAAAATTTGAAGATTAATGTAGGTAACATGATAAAGCTTACAAATCCTCTTTACAAACAATATCTCCTGCAGAAATATTTTTATAGAGTAAAAATAATATCAGGAAACAACAAGAATATAATTTTGTGGTAAATAGTTCTTAGTTACACATTTAAACTAACATTTGTGTCTTAAAATATCTATCTATGAGTTTGTCAGTTGTCATGTTTGTGTGGTGCATGTAAGTACCATGCTTGTGAATGATACATGTACATGTATATTATATCTTTTTTGGAAACTTTTAAAAAGCAGATTTTTTTTATTTTTCTGCCAAAAGTATCCTTGTACCATGTCTACTGAAGAACATCAAACAATATCAAATATATACCATTAACACAGGTTCCCATTATATATAATAAATTCCATTGTAGAACACATGTTCCCAATATATAACATATGTTTCCATTATATAACATATGTTCTCCAAATATATAACATATGTTTCCATTTTATAACACGTTCCCAATATATTACATATGTTCCTATTGTATAACATATGTTCCTAATACATGACATATGCTCCCGTTATGACATACTGTAAATAAGGAAATTAATGCGTCATGAAATTAATGCAAATTGCCTATTTTGAAGTAAAATGCATATTGAAATTAATGCGATTTTTTTTAATTCCAATTTTTTTTAAATTTTGCCAATCTTTTATTTTACAATTATAAACATTTAATTATGGACTCAGAAATAATTATCTTATGTTTTCCTTAATCTATAAACATGTTAAAAACAAACATTTGGTAGACATTATTAAAATAAACAGTTAACAAAGGGTGCCAAGGATACATATTTATGTGCCGATGACAGGTTATTTTAAATTAACCAGGGTGGTAAAGGATTGTCAGAACAAAGAAACGTGTACTCTTTTTTTTTTTTTTTAAAAAAAAAAACAAAACAAACAAACATACATACACAAATATAACGCTTGGGGATTTTATTAAAATAATGCATGATTGGGATGTCCATGATAGCATGTGTACAACTGATCTTCATCTTCAACTCACGAGTTTAGAATGTTAGATTACTTATAATTACTGTACTGTCAATTTGACGTCCCATTTAAGGTTCAAAATGATGTATCAGTCACAATTCTACCTGTAGCAAAATTCCCAGTAAGAAATAAACAGCAAAAAATAGCTGCTAAATGAGAAGATGCTCCAAATAATCAGTTACAGAACAACTTCTAGTTAAGGGAGATAACTCAATTTACAATAAATATAGTGAAATCAGAAAACAAATGGGACAAGAAATTAATGTGATGAAATGGGCCTTGCATTTTCCCCATTAATTTCTTGCTCGCATTATTTCCTTATTTGCAGTTTCCCATTATATAATGTATGTTCCTACTATATAACATCTGTTTCCATTATGTGACATATGTTCCCATTATATAACATATGTTCCCATTTTATAACACTGGTTAAGGGAGATAACTCAATTTACAATAAACATAGTGAAATCAGAAAACAAATGTGACAAGAAATTAATGTGATGAAATGGGCCTTGCATTTATCCAATTAATTTTAATGTGATGAAATGGGCCTTGCATTTTTCCCATTAATTTCTCGCATTATTTCCTGATTTGCAGTATGTTCCCATTATATTATGTATGTTCCTACTATATAACATCTGTTCCCATTATATAACATATGTTCCCATTATATAACATATGTTCCCATTTTATAACATATGACCACAATATATAAGATATCTTACATATGTTCCAATTATCCAATGGTATTTAACAAAAAATTTTTTCAGTACCAGATTTATACTGATATTGTTCCTAATTTTTTTATGGATATGCAATCGTCAGTTTATAATCATAAATAATAAAAATAAAAATTTTAACACAAATGTAGGTGTATCTAAAATATATGTGTCATTGAAAATTTAATCTGGACTCTAGAGCAGGTGGCTTCTTTTCAAAAGACACTGACCAAGGAGGGACACCTTTCTATACTTTAACGTAATGTTTAACATACATGTATAAATCATATTTAGAAAACTACTTACCATTTCCCATACATGTAGTCCAACATTTAGACCAAAGTATATAAATGTAACACTTATAGGCAACCTAAACTTATTGATGAGTATGTTAACTAGTCCAGCCTGGAAGATGAACGTGTTGAAAAACAGCAAGAACACCACAATAACTGCAAATATTATACACACATCCTGTATCCTGTTAACAGAAAAATATAACAGCCATGTATTACATGTATATGTACAATCAACATGGCTTATAATGATCAAGTCTGTACCCAAGTGATTTTGTTTTGTTGGTAAATATATAATTCATGTGACACTATTGTCAGTGTTGGAAACAATGATTTTGCTATGGTTTTTAAAAACTACCTTCTACCTTTCAGATTGGGAAAATTTGGACCCTTTTTATGTCACATATTACGCTCAGAATTTTGAAATTCATTGCAAAGAGCTTATATTGTGACAATATCCAACATTTTTTGTCTGTCAGAACAGTTTTGGAAAACTGGATTTAACTTAAACTTTGATTGTGTGTCACTGTTGCCTTTTGGGGAATTTTAGTTGTCAAATTGGGAAATTTTAGTCTAATTTCTCAAGGGGAAACTACCTTTATTCGGTAGTAATTTTAGGCAAACAAAACCACTGGGAAAGAAATGTTTTTATAATTAGAATTTTACCATTTTGCAATAAATTGTCATTCTTGGAAGATTTAATTAAATTTTATTATAAGGAGGTTAAAAAATGTTCTGTATGTTAACTTTGCTCCTTCATTTGTTTTGTTGGTAGGCAGGCGTAAAGATGTTCTTTTTTCTCTGTAAAACATGTTTATAAACTAATAGTGTGTAGGTGGAAGTTTCCATGGACGACTCAAAACCCATATTGACATCTCAAACCCATTTTCATTCTTTGAAACATAAATAAAACTAAATTAAATGTTAGCTATTTAAGTAACCTTCATAAAATGAATCAGATCATTATTACATTTTGGATTTAAGCAAGCACTTATGGTTGAAGTAAAATTCTATAACCTCCCTAACATTCAATTGATCATATGTAGTCATAAACATTCAATCAAAAATATAATTTACTTACACAAATAACACCAACAAGATAACGTTTTCAAATCGTAGTAGTTCTATAAATGAGTTCATAAAGATGTCTATTAGTAGTAAGAAATACTGTAAGTACAGTATAGGTCTGTATCTCTCCACTAACATCCTGATGGTTAGTCTTTATACCTTCCACTAGACACAGCATCAAATGTAACTAAATTCAATCATTCTTATGATTATTGTTCTTGTTACATTCAAAGTCTACAAAGAAATAACATTAAATAATATTAATAGGTGTGTAATAAAAAAATAAATCTTACATGTTAGAAATTGTAGAAGAAACTAAACTATCTACTGATTGAAATGCAGAACAACTTGTTTCTTTGCAAAGATGTAGTGTATGAAGAATAATTATATCATTGTGATAGCTAAGGCTGAAATGTTTAGCAAATTTAGTAAATACATACATGAGAATCATTAAACGAAACTATTCTGTTTAACTGCCATATTTATTTTTATTGTGAAAGGCTACCTTGCATATTATCCAACTGTGAATATTTTTGTTTCCAGTGGGTAACTTCAAAACACTTACGCAATGACGCTCTGTTCAGGTAGTTTGTAGGACCAGAATAAAACAAGAAAAATACTATCAGTTGATATTTTAAAAACATCGTTTCATATTAAGGCACAGTTTGTTTTGATTCAACAGTAGTTCTACACTGCACTAAATTTAATGAACTTAGGAACCGCCCCTGTCTATGGTCTCAGGTCGCACATGCAAATAGCAGTAAGTTTTTGAGTACACCTGACCCATTTGTCATATGAAATCATGGATGTTTTAAAAGCAGTCAGAGACATTTTTTCTTCCTAGACAGATGTATTTGAAAGTTTAGAATGTTTAAATTTCAGGTGAATCTTTATTGTCTCAATACAGCTCGGTATCTTACTTTCTTTTTAACAGCATTGCCATCAAAAGCTTCAAACATCAGAACAAAAATCTGCTTCTTTTTCGAACATTTTAAGCCTTATACATTATCCTGCCACTTATTTGACAAAAAAAATCACACATGACAAGAAAAGATACTTTTAATGAAATAACTGTGAGGACATTTTTTCGCATTTAAACATTTACAGATTTTGTAAATGTTTACAACCAATACACTAAACTGTTCCATGTACACGTGTAACCGTTTCAGCCTTAGTGATAGCTGAAGTGCACTTATAACATTACATAATTGTATCTGTATGACAGATGAGATTTAATGCATATTATTGGGCATTATTTTTCTCCTTTTTATCTATATTTGGCTTCCAATAAAACCCATATAATTTGAGTGGATTTTGATCCTGTGTTTAATACCATTCAGTAAAAACAAGGAATAAGAAGAAAATGCAATGTTGTACTATTGTACATTTCTTTATCTAATAATCCAGACACTATGGATATAAAATGTTATTTAAACACACAGTCACTGCTATGTGGTTATGATGCCAGTGATAAGAGGAAGAAAACCCCCCTCCCTAATAAAAAAGTAAGTCTCTAAATTATTTCGAACTTCAGTATTTAAAATCTTGTTGAATGGTAGCATGATTCCCAAATATCAAAAATTATTTATAATGCAATCAAGCCCATGGGGAGAACTTAAAACGTGAATCACCTCATTCATCTGCAAGTCTGTTCCATTCCTTTCACTCTGGATGTTTACAGTGACTACAAAATCTCGCAAAGTCTCGAAAAATGACAAACGCTTTCATTCTATTTTTCATCAATCCTATGAAGTCTACTTACAGATTTATTGTTTGAATATGATCAATTTACAAGTAGGACGTTCTGATTGCAAATAATATTCATTAAGAATGAAACTGTTCGTTAAATAATTTGGAATAATTTCAACCACGTGATCTTCCAAAACGGGATCAAACATGGAGGACATCCCGCGCGAAGACAAAATGTAAACATGAACCTGATTGAAAAAGAGTGACAGGTGATTTATTGTATTAACTAGACATTTCCTACTAAAATTTACAGACTTTGCATTCATGCAAACTGTCGCTGAATCATATTGCAACAGGATCATCCCTTTTACAATGTTCATTTTTTTCCGCTAAAAAAAAATGGGAAAATCTCAAAAATGTCAAAAATCATGATCAAGGCATATCTAGGATACATTTGTACCGTTGGCTTTTAAGTATCACAAATATTTTTAAATAACTAAAATTTACGTTTGTTTTGTCTATCATGGTTTTACACCACTCATTTCACGATACTTTGCCATTGATTATTGCTTCCTCCATTATTGTGATTTTTCTTATCTCTACACCTATTTATTCAGACTGCACAATATCAGTTAGATCGTTTAAAACCCGTTTGTGTCTGTGGAAGACCAGTTTTGATAGGTGGTTGGGTATCTCAGTCATTGGAGCACCGTGCTAGTGTTGAAAGGGTCCCGGGTTCGAGTAATGGTTTGGTCGCTGCAATTATGGAGCTTGTCAAAACTGGGAGGTGACTAACCTGCTTGTTGGGTCCAGGGTGGAATCTGGTGGTTTTGATTCAAGGTGGCTGAATAAAAAAAAAAGTGAAAGGAAGAATGTTACAAACAGGGCTTGATAGTGGCCAGGTAGCTCAGTTGGTGGTTCACCCTGGTAATGTTGGGATGTTTGTAGAGAAAAAAAAAATATATATATATATATATTTATATACACACACACACATAAACCAGAATAAAATAAATGGCCAAAAAAAAAAAACAAAAAAAGAAATGAAATAAATAAATAAATAATAAGAGAGTGAAACTAGGTGATCATCATCACACACACACACACACACACACACACACACACACACACACACACACACACACAAAAAATCAGTGTGCAAATACAGTACTACTGTATTGCATCATGATCATTCAATAAAATTTGCCCATTTTTCAATAAGCATGGACCACTTACCATTATATCTGTTCTCATTAGCACACTTTTGCAAAAATGTATACAATGTATAAAAATTTTTAAGTAGGAGATCCTTTGGAATCAAATCAGAGATGCATAGGCAAGAGTTAACCAACTTGAGTAAGACGATTCAGATGTGAACAAAATCACAGGCCTAGATATTTCCTTCTGCAGTTGCATCTTTTATAATTAAAAAAAATATATTTTTAAATGATTACCATAAATATTAAAAATTCTAAACTTATAGTTTGATATTGGATGTTATGAATTGAACACTTACATACTTTATTTATTAACATTTCACATTGTCTTTTTGAGGTTGTGTAAATGCTGTATGTTATTTAAAATGTAATGCTGGAACAATGGTGAAGTAACTTAAACAAGGATAAAAGCTTATTGTTTCAAATTTTTGTTACTGTTATTTGATATACACATAATTGATCATCATGAGTGAGTTCAAAGTTCATCATCATGTCAGTGAGCTGATGAATCTGCTTGGGTAAGTAATTGTGTGTGTGTGTGTGTGTGTGTGTGTGTGTGTGTGTGTGTGTGTGTGTTTACAGAAAAAAACAATTATTAAACAGAAATTAAAAGGAAATACAAAAATCAAATAAGATTGAAAATTGTCATCAGTCAAAATTTCATTGATAACTTATTGTCAGATTATTGTCATTTTATTTCAAACTTTTCATATTTTAATCATTGAATATTTTTTCTTCTTTCCATTTTCAAGAGTTGACAGTTTTGTAATTGTTCATTGATATTAATTATTCTCATTATTTATGCTCTTATTCTCTTTTTAAATTATTTTGTTCCATATTCTTGGAACATGTTTTTCAGGTGCAAAGTTTGGTGTTTTTTTTAATTTTTTTTTACTAAAAATGTGGTCTTGTCATCTAAGACTGTAACTAATGAATTTGAATTTCATGATAAATTTTTATTTTGTGGCTTTTAGAGTGCGTTCATCTGATACAGTTGGTGCTGAAGTATATACAGAAATGCTCCTGAAAAACACTACACCTTACATTACCACACAGGTATGTAATCAGGAAGATCTAGTCCAGCCAAGACTTTCATTTTGCCTTGGAGACAATGATTTTCATTTTTGAAAATGAAACAAAATTTCCTGTAACTGTTTTGAGGGGTTTTTGTGGCTCAGTGGATCACAGTGCCTCTTGAAACCCACTCTGGTATGTTTTTGTGTGAGAAGGTTTGCTGAATATAGGTGGTTTTCTCTGGACACTCTAATTTCCTTCACCATCCCAGAACTGACTACCTCTATATAAGAGAAAGTATCTTGACTGGGCATGAAACACTATTACTCAACTCTGTAATTGTATTGCTTGGAATTCGTTACACATTAAAAATTAGTAAAAGAAGCGTTACACTGTATAAAAAATAGATTATGGAATTAAAAATTTTGAAAATTTTGATTTATAATACAGCTTTTCTTTTATGTAAAGATGACAGTGTGGTTGTTATTTTACAAGATAACAAGCTAAATGGTACAGAACAGAAGTTTAAAGGTATAAAAAGTATCTTATTATTGGGGGGGGGGGAATTGTCATGTAGTTGTATCATGATGATTCATTTAATCTATTGACCATGACATACAATTTTAATTTTTCATAATTCTTTTCTTATACATATTTATGATATATGATTGTTATTTTAGGTTTCTGCCCATCAGGCCAAAAGAAGAATAGCAGAATCAACAAATACACCTATAGAATTTCTTGCCAAATATGATGAACTTAAAGCAAAAAAGTGGGTGATAAGTATGAAATAAATAAATGAAATAGAAAGAAAGAATTAAAAAAAAATTGATGTTACCTTGCTATTTAAAAATTTGAAGTAATTTGACATTATATTGTGTATATATCACCTATCAATAATCTCAATGATCTCCATGATATTTTCAGTAATTTTTCATTTCCAAATAAAGGCTGGTTTTCTTTTAGGGATTACACCAGTTTTCATCTGTATATATAAGAGTTGTTACATAGGAAAGTCAAAGACTTTTCTACTGATGTCATGGTATGCTAACAATCAAATGTATCAATGTAAACAAATCATTCTGTTTTCTTGAGTGCTACTGTTATACCTGCATTACGAGGAAGTAGACCTGTACAGCACTACACAATCTTGGCGTTAAAATGCATGTCTGGTTTCATTTCAATTTTAAATCCCAAATTCCTCATAAATATAGAAAACAACACAGACAAAAAATAAAATAAAATAAAACCACTCCCCAACACAGAGTTGCAGAGGTTTTACATTATTTTGTGTATGTGTCATCTATCTACACATTACAGAGATCGCTATGATGCCCATGGCATTTTCAGTACTTTTTCATTTTCAAATAAAGGCTGGTTTACTTTTAAGGATAACACCATTTGTCATTTGTACATTGTAATAGTTGTTATCTCTTTGTATTTATAGTGTTCGAGATTTAGATCCACTGGTATTCTTGTTGTCTAAGCTGTCAGAAGATGAACAGGTAAAATGTTACTTAAACTTGCCTTTTTTTGAAGGATTGTTTTCAATTTACACATGGTGCATCAAGATTGGTCATACATGATTTTTAATTAAGTCTCACTTGTTCAAAATTGATGATGTTTTCTCAGAACAGCTTGTGGAAACCAATGTTCAACACATAATTACTAAAGGAAAATTATATTTAGATATGTTTCTGTCAAAAATATATTAACTGTGATGCAGTTGTATTGATTTCTTAAATGTTAACGATTTACTTGTAAGATTATTTTCATTTGTACCAATTTCATTAATCTTCTGTCACACCCCTTTTTGCTAATGTCATTTGTTTAGAACATTATTGCTGTTCTTCCAGTGTGTCTAGTCAGTATCTATATGATGCAATAATTTGTATTTATAATCTGAGGAGATCATATAATTCATTATTATAGACGTTTAAACTAATTTTAGGCTGTTTTGAATAAGGTTAAACAACCACATAGTAAGGTACCGGTACATAATAACTGTGTTGTACTTCATATATCTCAACTTGGTTTTATGCTACAGAAAGACAAATTTTTAGATCATTTTTTAAAGTTCATTTTTATTTTACCAAGTATACAAAAGAACCATTAATTTATTGGTTGTGGAATCTTGTTGATTCTTGATATTCATAAAATAATAAAAATTCTAGAGAGCTAGAAATGTTCTTTCATTTTATTTGTGTAGGATATAAAGTATATGTACAAGTATGTATATATATATACATGTGTATGTGTGTATATATATATATATATATATATATATATATATATATATATATATATATATATATATATATTTATACCAGTACTATGGTGTAGAAAACATGTTGAAAGGTATTTTTCTTATGCAAGTTGTATATAAATGCAATATTTCACTTTTTTAAAAAAAAAATTATACCACACAAGACAATCCCAAATTTTGAAAAAGAAAATGTGAAGGAAACCATGCTATTGAAAAGTTTGCTGTCATTTCTTATCCTTTGTTGTAGTAAGGTAAAAAAGATTTCAATTGACCAAAACAAGTTAATTAGTTATTTGCAAAAAATAAGCATTTCAAATGAATTATGAGCATTATCCCTTTTACAGTCACGTGCATGCAAAAGTTGAGAGTTGTAATAGATAAATGGAGAGAATGTTCTTCAACATGACATAACTGCAGCTTCCTACACACCTGTACAATGTGACATCAGGATTTGGTCAATATTTTTGTTAATTTACCGGTACTAAATATACAGAAAATTTATAACTTTATGTTGCAAAAATTTAATGAGCATTGGTATGTTAAGTTTTATTGTTTAATTAGAAAAAAAAAAGAGATAAATTACTAAAATACCTTTACCAGTTTTAAACTTGTTTTCTACACTTGCAGAATTATATATATTTCAATATGTAATTTCACCTTTTGAGATGTTAGAAATTTTGTTTAAAAATGAGTGAAAATATATTAATTTTGTTGCATAAAATCATGTTTGTCTTTGATAATGTACAGTGTAAGTTTTCAGTTACTTATTGAATCACAATTCATTTATACATACATGTTGTATACAGTATATATATGCTCTTTGGTAATAAAAAATATTTTTTTACTGGAAATTGCTTTTATTGTTGTGAATATTTGGTTTTTTTTTTTTTTAATTTTGAAATTTTAAATTGCAATCTGTTGTACCAACAGAATTAATTTTAAACTTTTTGATATGATAAAAAGAATGAAATTATTATTATTATTATCTGAAAAAAGACAAGTATTTTAATCAAATATACAAATTTTTTTAGATCATTTGATTTAACATGTATATTTTAAATATCTAAGGACTCCTCGTGTGATTTTCAATGCACATTTTCGTCTGTGCTCCTTTTGGTTACAAATAAAGTAAATTTAATCAAATGTAAGTTTCACCAAGGTGCTGTTGAATGTTTTGGCTTTAACTTGAGGTGATTGGATTTTGTTTTTACTTTTGTTTACTAAAAATTCAAATCACAACAACAATCTGTATTAACTAATGCCCTTTGGTCCTTTTTATATCTTTATCTAATGTCTTGGGGAATAAACCACTAAAAATCCATTACTGTAAAACAGAAATTTGTGATTACTTTTATTATTGTTATTACTATTATTATTATTATTAATATTATTACTATTAATTAAGAAAGACCTTTTTTAAAAAAGAAATGTTTATAAAAAAAATTTGATGCATAGAATTTTTTTAAAAAAAATTTTCTGTTGCCAATTTTAGTAAAAACTATTTTCTTTGCTGCCATAAATACAGCTTGGAATGAGCATTTGACTTTAATTTTTTTACCTTAGATTTATTACATTCTCGTTCAGTATTGTGTGTTGTGGGTGAAAGGACTTTATTTTATGCATTGACTTAAGTTTAAGCTCAATTTAAAAAAAATATCTAGAATAATTGTTATTTTCAAAACTTTTTAATCATATTAGCATTATTAGGGAAATATGTCTACTTATAAAATATTAATCTTTCCTCTCTAATATATTTTATGTACTGGTAAATTTGTGATATCTGTATTTCTTCCTACATGTTTGTTTTTTATTGCAAAGGATACACACATCACTAATATTACTACTGCTTGTATTTAACAGCTTAGAGTTGTCACTTTTCATACATTTATTCCATCTCTTTTCTTTGCATTAATATTTCTATACCTGTTGACTGTTTATTTGAGAACCAAATCCACCTTTTTAACGATACATTTATAATATGAATTCCAAAGCATAACAAAATTTATTAGTTATTTTGTAAGAGTAAATTTTTTTTAAGTAAAATACAAATATTCTACTTCAGAGATGATAGAAAAAATTTAGTACACTTTAGTATGTATTATACTTTCAGACCAAAGACTATCTTGAAAAACAAGCAAAAGAGAAAGCAGATGCTGCAGGAATGACTTTGGTGTCACATAATAAAATTACTTCTCAGTTACCTGCCCCTGGTACCAAAATGTCTGCCCAGGAACTTGCAGAAGTAGGTGTATATGTTCAAAAAAAAGTTCACAATCTTTTTCATTTAAATAAGTGACTATTATTTGGTAATATCCACCCATTAATCAATATATCACAGAGCCTTTTACTAACTAGGTTCAAATCCTGTTTAGGCAGTCCTTAGTATAAGAAAGTTTGTCATATCACTTGTCAAAGTTTGGTTTGCTTTTTCCAAGAACACCAGTTTCTTCACCATTCCACAATTGACTTAGTGAAACAATATAAATATTGACTAGGGGCATAAAAAGTTATTCCATTTTATTAATTAATACAGAAGACAATCTGAAACTTGTAGAGAAATGAATATCCACAGAAGATTGACTTATCTCCCTTCTGGTGCACATGATCTCACATCACTAAAATAGTTATCGAAAATTGTGATGTCTCATTGTGAATAACAGTTTATTACTTAGTCTCTTGTTATATCTCATGTTCTATTTTGAAACAATTTAGCAATAAGGTTACATCTGTTGCACAGGTTTTGGTGAATTTCATATTTACAATATCTAAGACTGGATCATGTTTATGTCATAGTATCCAGAACCAAAATCATATCATATGGAATTAGTATGACTAATTGTAAAGAAAAGTTATTGTTTATCTTTTCAATAGGTAAAAGACATGCTGTTGAAGGAAGCTCAATCAGTTCCTGCAACAACATCATCCGAAATATTACGGAAAGCTTTACGTGAAAAACAACTCAAACGAAATGGTAGGTCTGTTGTTGATAAACCCTTAATGAGTTTTAGCTATTCGCTATGTAAATTATTGTTTGTGATTTTCATAGTCATGAAAAGAAATTTCAAGAAGTCAAATATTCATATCCTAATTTGTACCATCATTAGACCATAAAAAAAAAATATTTCAGCAGAATGTTTCTAGATAACAAACTGCATATGGCTTAAACAAGGTAAGTTTTAAATATTTTAATATTTTACATGTTAATATAACTAATATCAAATTAAAACAACCAGTATACATTCTAAAAGTGATTTACATTGAATTTTTCAATGTTAAAATTTTTGATAATAATTGCTTAAAAAATCATAGCTCAACATTATTGATAGGGTGACTGCTAGAGACAAAAGAAAAGTGACTGTTGGCAAGTAAATATGTTAGCGAGCTACCTGATGGGACAGGTAAAAGGATGGAATCTTACAGACGTTCTGCATTATTGAATCATGGAAGAACATGTCTTAACTAAGTCCTTCACTCTGTTCCCAATTAGCTTATAAATAGAATCCTTTGAAATGAATATACATGTAATTCTTTAACATGTTGTTTGATATATTTCTGTTTCATTACAAATTATTGTAAAAAATCATGCAAACAAATAAGTATGTACATAACAAGACATCTTGAGATCACAAGTTTTGCATTATAAAAACTGTGTTATCAACAAAATCATTAGTTGGACTTTGAGTAGATGAATTACTATTATTATTATTATTATTATTATTATTATTATTATTATTATTATTATTAAACCGAAATCAAGGAAGTTCATCTCATCTTTGCAAAATTAATTTTTCTTACAGTAAATATACCACACCAGCCTGAATGGCTTTTTAAAAGACCATCATTAACTTTAGATTTTATTGTTGGTGTTGATGAGCCCACAGATCAGGTAAGTTTTCACATTTCTCTCTTCAGAAACGCATTTGCTAAAATAAAATTGGTTATCCTAGAGGTCCTTGCATGGTCACGCTAAGTACAAGGGGGACAGGTGTTCAAGATTCATTTCCGTCATAGAAATACTAATGATTTTAACTTTAATTATTGACATTAAAATAATTTCCTTGATATACTTGTAAATGTATTCTTAGTGGATGTATTTAAATATGTTATCAAAAAAAAAAAAAAAAAAAAAAAACACTAATTGAATCTCAGCTGCATTCTTTCACAGCATAACTCACTTCCTAGTTTTGAATATCAATCGTAAATCCTACTGTGAGAAAGTTTGTTAGTTTGCTTGCTAAATGTCACAGATTTTCTCTGGGTTCTCTAGTTCCCTCAACTGTCCCTAAATGTCAGGGATTTTCCCTGGGTTCTCTAGTTCCCTCAACTGTCTCTAAATGTCAGGGATTTTCCCTGGGTTCTCTAGTTCCATCCACTGTCCCTAAATGTCAGGGATTTTCCCTGGGTTCTCTAGTTCCCTCAACTGTCCCTAAATGTCAGGGATTTTCCCTGGGTTCTCTAGTTCCTTCCACTGTCCCTAAATGTCAGGGATTTTCCCTGGGTTCTCTAGTTCCCTCCACTGTCCCTAAATGTCTTGGATTTCCTGGGTTCTCTAGTTCCTTCCACTGTCCCTAAATGTCAGGGATTTTTCCTGGGTTCTCTAGTTCCTTCCACTGTCCCTAAATGTCAGGGATTTTCCCTGGGTTCTCTAGTTCCCTCCACTGTCCCTAAATGTCGGGGATTTTCCCTGGGTTCTCTGGTTCCCTCCACTGTCCCTAAAGGTCAGGGATTTTCCCTGGGTTCTCTAGTTCCCTCAACTGTCCCTTAATGTCAGGGATTTTCCCTGTGTTCTCTAGTTCCCTCCACTGTCCATAAATGTCAGGGATTTTCCCTGGGTTCTCTAGTTCCCTCCACTGTCCCTAAATGTCTTGGATTTCCTGGGTTCTCTAGTTCCTTCCACTGTCCCTAAATGTCTTGGATTTTCCCTGGGTTCTCTAGTTCCTTCCACTGTCCCTAAATGTCAGGGATTTTCCCTGGGTTCTCTAGTTCCCTCCACTGTCCCTAAATGTCAGGGATTTTCCCTGGGTTTCCAGTTCCCTCCACTGTCCCTTAATGTCTGGGATTTTCCCTGGGTTCTGATCATCTTAATGTACAAATGTATGTGAAAGAATCTTAATTTTGGCATAACATCATTACTTCACTCTACTTAACTATGCTTTACAAATTGGAAAGTGTGTTAAAAAAATAATATAAGTTACATGTACATATATGAAAATCAATCAGATTTGTTGTCTCCAATACATGTAATGTAAAAACAGTGATAACATATCAATGAAATCAGTTGTTAAGATACATAGATAATGTATTAACACATTCTACCTATGCTTCCATTTTGTTTCATACCTGTCTATTTGTTCTCAAATGGAACCTTTTGAACCATTTTTCTTTTCATTTCAGAATATTGTACCACTAGGAACATTACCTATAGCTATGCAAGAACAAGCAGTTATAGATGACGTCATGTGTTGTATGCAGGTAAATGTGCTGATATAAATACTGTGAAATCATTAGTTTTCGTGGTGTTCCAATTTTCGTTGTTTTCTTGGACATCATGACCCACGAATTTACATGTCAATGAATATATTTGCAAATATCTGAATCAGGGCTCCACAAACACCAGTAAGGTCAATCGGCGGTAGACAAAGGGTACATAACCCCCCCCACCCCCGTTATTGTTTTATTGTTTGTAATAAACACACATCAGATAGGTTAAGAAATAAACATTAAAATTTTTATTTGAAAATATGGTGTTAACATACTGCTTTTTATCTTTCCATAAATGCCCAGTCGTTGGCAATGCAACAAAACGTCAAAAACAGTTACTGTGAAATCATTAATTTTCGTGGTGTTCCAATTTTCGTTGTTTTCGTGGACATCATGACCCACGAATTTACATGTCAACGAATATATTTGTAAATATCTGAAATTCAGATATTTGCAAATATATTCGTTGACATGTAAATTCCACAAACGCCGGTAAGGTCAATCGGCGGTAGACAAAGGGTACATCACACCCCCCCCCCCCCCCCCCCCCCCCCGAACATTTTTCTGTTTTTGTTTGTATGTTTGTAATAAACACACATCAGATAGGTAAAGAAATAAACATTTAAATTTTTATTTGAAAATATGGTGTTAACATACTGCTTTTTATCTTTTCATAACTGTCCAGTCGTTGGCAATGCAACAAAACGTCAAAAACAGTAAACTTTATTCTGTTTGGTACATCGGGATATCTGTCGTTTTAATTATAAACTATAAGTCGATGTGTGACAATGTCGTATATATATAGATAAATGTTCATAAATACCGCTTATTAATATCTTATAAAAATCCCATCGCATATAACAGATACAAAAAACACGTGTTATGCCGTTATCATGCTGTTGTTGGTAACCCGAAAAACGGTCGTTATCAATCTAGCCAGTTCTTGTATATAGAATTCAGGGGAGGTTATTAACTATCTATAAACTGGATCGATCCGGCAGCTGTATGTGTTTGTATACTCTACTAATAGCAGAAATGATGTGAACAGGTGAAGCCACCGGTAATCAATTAACTTGTTAGGTATTAGATAATTACCTGTGAATAGGGAAGTTCAGTGAATCGTGACACTGTCCTGAGTACTTTTAATTGTTAACAAGCCGACATTAAAGAATTTTTAATCAGATTTTGTCTTTCTTTTATGGGGAAAAAGCCGATTCGGATATTTTTTAATCGTTTTTTTTCAGGTGCTTAACCCACGAATTCATCATCCCACGAAATGGTATTTTTTCTGACATCAACGAAAATTGGAGCCCACGAATTTAAATGTATTCACAGTAAACTGAATTCTATTTGGCACATAAGGATATCTGTAGACTGTCGTTTAAATTTTAAATTAAAAGTCGATGTGTGACAATGTCGCATACATAGATAAATGTTCATAAATACTGCTTATTAATATCTTATAAAAATCCCATCACTGATCGGCATATAACAGATACAAAAACCACGTGTAATGCCGTAATCATGTTGATGTTGGTAACCCGAAAAACGGTCGTTATCAATCTAGTCAGCTCTTGTATATAGAGATCAGGGGAGTTTATTAACTATCTATAAACTAGATCGATCAGGTGTATACTCTAGTAGAAACGGTGTGAACAGGTGAAGCCACTAGTAATCAATTAACTTGTAAGGTATTAGGTAATTACCTGTGAATAGGGAAGTTCAGTGAATCGTGACACTGTCCTGAGTACTTTTAATTGTTAACAAGCCGGCATTAAAGAATTTTTAATCAGATTTTGTCTTTCTATCTTGGGGAAAAAAGCCGATTCGGATATTTCTCAATCGGCTTTTTTAAGTTTGAATCGCCATTTTTTGCTAAAAATCAGTGTTTGTGAAGGCCTGATCTGAATATGGATAAATTTACCCCTCGCGGCGTGATTAGAACTCACTGCCTTCATTCATAATAACATTAATTGGATTGCTTTTAACATAATTAACATAATTTCTATTGACACAATTGACTTTATTACCTGATTTATGCTCAACCTGAAAAAAAATCGCGAAGTTACCAGTGGAGAAAATGGTTCTCCAAACATCACTGGCAGTTACATTCAAAACAAGAAGTTTACAGGTGCTTAACCCACGAATTCATCATCCCATGAAATGGTATTTTTTCTGACATCAACGAAAATTGGAGCCCACGAATTTAAGTGTATTCACAGTATTATAAACAAAATGTGTTTCTAGAAAAAAGAAACTCAAAATTTTATCAGATTAAGAGGCATGAAATTATCAATATTCAAACTGCTCAAGACAAGATAAATATAACATCTTATATGTTTTCAAATATTTAGATGAAAAGTAATTTTTTCATAAAGTCAAGTAAAAACAAGATGGTACTCAACAGACAGAACAAGTTGGTTTAAGCAATAATATATATATAATGTCCTGGATTAATTGGAGTGTGTTATTTGAGTCGTTTCCAGAATTGCTTAAAGTATCTCCTGAGCTCACATTGGCCTCATTGCACAGTGGTCTTTAGTGTCAACCTTTTATCACTACCTCTCACCTCTAGTTACCTATCCCACTGAGATGGATTCTAGTCCAAGGAAAATTTGTCAGTTCACTTCTGAAAGTTTACTGGTTTTCTCCAACATCCCACAACTAATCACTTCAATATCTATAAAATGCTCTGACAGGGACATAAAACACAGTTAATCTATTCCTTCCTGTATAGCCAACAGACTCACATGCCTGGTGCTTGTAAACACAGTTAATCTATTCCTTCCTTTATAGCCAACAGACTCACATGCCTGGTGCTTGTAAACACAGTTAATCTATTCCTTCCTGTATAGCCAACAGACTCACATGCCTGGTGCTTGTAAAACAGTTAATCTATTCCTTCCTTTATAGCCAACAGACTCACATGCCTGGTGCTTGTAAACACAGTTAATCTATTCCTTCCTTTATAGCCAACAGACTCACATGCCTGGTGCATGTAAACACAGTTAATCTATTCCTTCCTTTATAGCCAACAGACTCACATGCCTGGTGCATGTAAACACAGTTAATCTATTCCTTCCTTTATAGCCAACAGACTCACATGCCTGGTGCATGTAAACACAGTTAATCTATTCCTTCCTTTATAGCCAACAGACTCACATGCCTGGTGCTTGTAAACACAGTTAATCTATTCCTTCCTTTATAGCCAACAGACTCACATGCCTGGTGCTTGTAAATACAGTTAATCTATTCCTTCCTTTATAGCCAACAGACTCACATGCCTGGTGCATGTAAACACAGTTAATCTATTCCTTACTTTATAGCCAACAGACTCACATGCCTGGTGCATGTAAACACAGTTTATCTATTCCTTCCTTTATAGCCAACAGACTCACATGCCCAGTGCTTGTAAACACAGTTAATCTATTCCTTCCTTTATAGCCAACAGACTCACATGCCTGGTGCTTGTAAACACAGTTAATCTATTCCTTCCTTTATAGCCAACAGTCTCACATGCCTGGTGCTTGTAAAAACAGTTAATCTATTCCTTCCTTTATAGCCAACAGACTCACATGCCTGGTGCATGTAAACACAGTTAATCTATTCCTTCCTTTATAGCCAACAGACTCACATGCCTGGTGCATGTAAACACAGTTAATCTATTCCTTCCTTTATAGCCAACAGACTCACATGTCTGGTGCATGTAAACACAGTTAATCTATTCCTTCCTTTATAGCCAACAGACTCACATGCCTGGTGCTTGTAAACACAGTTAATCTATTCCTTCCTTTATAGCCAACAGACTCACATGTCTGGTGCATGTAAACACAGTTAATCTATTCCTTACTTTATAGCCAACAGACTCACATGCCTGGTGCATGTAAACACAGTTTATCTATTCCTTCCTTTATAGCCAACAGACTCGCATGCCTGGTGCTTGTAAACACAGTTAATCTATTCCTTCCTTTATAGCCAACAGACTCACATGCCTGGTGCTTGTAAATACAGTTAATCTATTCCTTCCTTTATAGCCAACAGACTCACATGTCTGGTGCATGTAAACACAGTTAATCTATTCCTTACTTTATAGCCAACAGACTCACATGCCTGGTGCATGTAAACACAGTTTATCTATTCCTTCCTTTATAGCCAACAGACTCACATGCCCAGTGCTTGTAAACACAGTTAATCTATTCCTTCCTTTATAGCCAACAGACTCACATGCCTGGTGCTTGTAAACACAGTTAATCTATTCCTTCCTTTATAGCCAACAGACTCACATGCCTGGTGCTTGTAAACACAGTTAATCTATTCCTTCCTTTATAGCCAACAGACTCACATGCCTGGTGCTTGTAAACACAGTTAATCTATTCCTTCCTTTATAGCCAACAGACTCACATGTCTGGTGCTTGTAAACACGGTTAATCTATTCCTTCCTTTATAGCCAACAGACTCACATGCCTGGTGCTTGTAAACACAGTTAATCTATTCCTTCCTTTATAGCCAACAGACTCACATGCCTGGTGCTTGTAAACACAGTTACAAAAGATTCCATTCCTTTGTACTAACACATGTTTTTACAACACCATAAAAGCTTATTTAATATCACACCTTCATATTTACATGTAAGTTGTTTTGATGGTAAAATTGATTTTTCTTTTTCAATTCTTTATTTTTTTAGGGCATTGAAGGAAAATACATATTAGCAAGAGCACTGACTGAAAGATATGCTCCTAAAGAATTCATGATTGATCAAAGTTTAGGTAAAATAGATTTATAATGTACATTTTGTAGTTATCAACATTTGATAACATTTCTGAATTTACATGTTGTACATGTATTCAGTATATTGTTTTTCATGTTTAATTGAATTAGCAAGTGAACAAAAAAAATTATATTGAAGTGACAATATTTTCATTAACATTTTCAGTTTGTTTATTTATCATGAACAAGGACATTTCATGACATACTTTTTGACTGGATTTTAGAGACATATATTTCATTCACCAAAGACTGATGTAGTTTTTTTAATACCAAGTTTATAATATATTTTCAGGATTTTTGTAGTTTTTAGCTCACCTGACCGAAAGGTCATGTAAGCTTATGGCATGGCATATTTTCGACTTCTCCTCCAAAACTGCTGGACAGATTTAAGTGATACTTGTTCAGAAGCATATATGGGCTGGTGCAATTCAGATTTGTTCATGGCGTTGCCATGGCTACCAAAACAAGGTCAAGGTGACCTAGGGGTCCAAAAATTTGGTTGAAAAATTGGTAACACGTTTTGCGTTTAATTTTGAAAATTTTGTAAAATGGATTCAAATTGTTATAACTTGACTATTTGCACAGATAATGACATGGGGTTTTCAGTTTTGACTTTTTATTGAAATGACTTTTAAAATAGGGTCAAGGTCACAAATCAAGGTCATGACCTAGTTTGTGATTTATGCAGTTTAGGCAATTTTCTTGCAAATATTATGAGGTATATGAATTCAAAACATTGTTAGAATGTTCCCCATGACAAATGTTAGAATGTTCCCCATGACAAAATTTAAAAAGGTACTAAGTTTCGTAACTACATGTATATGATAATCCATGTAGGAGTTGTTGCCCCTGAAATGTTATTTTTTGCTTATAAATACTGAAATTGTTAATTATCTTGAAAACTATGAACTTTTTGTATAAGGCATATATATTAGAATATTGTAAGTATTGATATGATGATCATTTTGATATATGGTTTAAGGACATATGTTCAAAGGTCAACGTCATAGCTGTAGAAGAAAACTGAAATTGTATATTATCTTGAAAACTATTAACTTTTTGTACAAGTATGTATATTAGAATATTGTAGGTATTGATATTACAACCATTTTGATATACATGTAAGGTTCAAGTTCATATGTTCAAAGCTCAAAATCATTATTTTGAAATTATTCGTTGTAGTATTTAAATCATGCATATATGGTATTTATAAATGAAATGCTACTAGATATTTCTGATTAATTATTGCCGGATTTCCAAACTTGAGCCCATGGGCCTCTTGTTACATTTAAAAGTTGACTTATTAGCCTTGATGATTGACATTTGGTTATTTATTTCAGATCCTTCATTACAAGAACTGCTAAAGAGATTATTACCCCTGTGTTCTAATTACTCTACAGTAGTAAGGTTTATAGAAGGTAGGTTTGTCCAGAAATTAGGTTAGTCATTTGATTGCAAGGGTGTATGACATTCCAGTTCAGATTTGTTTGTTTATATTTAAAAAAAGGTCAATTCGGGAAAGGTGGAGAAAACCAGAGTTCCTGTAGGAAACCATCCAAGATTTGTAATTAGATTAAAAAGATTCATCAAATTAAGAATGATGTTTGATTTCATTGGTGTATGACAACCCAGTTAAGATTTGTTTGTTTATATCAAAATTTTCATTTTTGAAAAAGTGGAAGAAACCAGAGTTCTGGAGAAAACCATCAAAGATCTGCAAACACACAGGAAAGATTTGTCATACTAAGAATGCCTCAAGTGGGATGTGAATCTAGATGGTAAGAGGAATTATGGTAAAAAAAACTGGGGCTTAAGACCACTTGGTAACCATGGCTTTGTAAAAGAGAGAGAGAGAGAGAGAAACATTTGATTAAATACACATGTAGTATTAAAATAACTCAGACTCAGTATATTATGATGTCAGTCATTGTAAGTTATTTTTCTTGGATTACTATTAGTTGTGATAATATTTTAAAACCAATGTTAATGATGTCAGTTGAGTGTTTTCATTTCCATGATATTAGCCAATGTTGGCAAATTTTCACTGAGCACCATAAGTTGTGATAATGTACCTTCTATTAAGTCTTCACCTCTTTTAGTGTTGCTAAAGTATTGGAAATTTGTGAATTATTCTTTAATGTAATAAGTATTGATAACAATATATCTTCAGAAAATTAAATTGTTGTAACAGCTTTAGCATAATAATACACGTCCTTTTGCAAGACAAATTTTATGAATAACTTTTATCTAATTTGTGTGTTGATTGTGATGTATCATAAAAAATGTTTACATGTACTCAATCTTAACTGTAATATATTTATGTGTGTGATTTTTCTTTTACTTAGAGAAATCAGCCTTTGAGTATGGCCTTGTGAATCATGCATTAAGTGCTGCAATGAGAACACTTATAAAGGTTAGTAATCTTATGGAAGGATTAATAACTTGTTCAGAAAAAATTATGACAGTTTCATGTGGTTGAGGACATCTTACGGAGTAGTTACACTGTGTATATACAAGTCATGTAAATCATTCTGAAACAGAAATGCAGTGAAATACTCCAACTTGTTGCCATCATTTTGAGGGCAGTTAGGTTAATGATTGATTGAGGAAACTTGAGGAAAACTTTTCCATGTTAGAATTGTTGGAGTTTGATTGGAGCCTAGGCAATAATAGGGGCTGTAATCTATAAATTGACTCTCTAGGCCATGAAGACAAAAATGAAATACCTAGTATTAACTCCTCTGATTCTTAGTGGTTCAAAAATAGTATTTAAAATACTATCTACCTTTAATAAAGTAAAAAAAAAAGTCTCAACTAAATGTAGCTGTCATCAAGAAACAATTCATTGAAGTTGTTTAATTTACGTGTAAATTAAAATGAAAAAATTGAAAAAAGCTAAGGTTTAAGTGGTGGAAATGGCTCCAGCTGGGTTTTGTTAACTAGATGAGATATGGACCTCTATTTAATTTTTGTCTTTGGGTTATCTAGAAGTTCTTGTTTTCAAATTTATATCATTAATAAATGCAAAAAAAGGCTAAATATAATGAGCTCCAGATCACTATGTTCAAGTTGAGTGTGTATAAATGTATGTGTATGTTATGTTTTTTCCCATTTTAGGATTACATGGTTTTAGTTGCACAGTTGGAACACCAGTTTAGAACTGTAAGTACAAGGCTATTAGTACTTTTTTAAAATTCTTTGACTTGGTCCTTATTTGTTATACAGTAAAACCTGTCTACAAAGGCCACTTGTGGGACTGGCTAAAAGTGGCCTTTGTTGACAGGTGACCCTTGTAGACAGGGTCGATATTCTGAGAACCAGTTATGTCCCTTAATTTGCATTTGACTTATAACTTCACCAATTTGACAGTTATAAAATGGATGTACAAAGCACCAATATTAATGTATTGTTATAACAATGGACAATTGTTTTTAATTAGATATTTTAGGGATTTTTTAAATGCAAGAAAAATTATAAGCTTTGTGTCATTTATTGATTATATAATTTTCTATGCATTAATATATTTTTTCAAAATATTTCTGACATATCCAGTTAATCAGGTGAGCTTCAAAAAGCCCTGCATTGGCATTTGTATTACACTACCTAAACCCCTAGACTAATAATATACATCTCCCATTTCTAGAAAATGTCCTGGCAACTTTCAGTTTTAGAAGGGTTGCCAATAAGGGGGATTTTTTGTTTTAGAAATAAAAAAATCTGGACAACTTTCATTTCAAAAATAATTATGACTGACAAGAAAAATACTTGTATGTAAGAAACAACGGCACTAATAAAAAAAATTTAAAAAAATGAATTTTACCGGTAATACATGTCCAGGTAACATAACCCCTTTGTGAGCCCCATTGAGAGGTGATAAAAAAATCAATACTTCACCTTGAGTAGCCGGACTTTTTGACAGTGTTTAAATCTTTACCTGTAACAGGTTACCGTTAATTTAGGGCTTTATTGTGGATAATTGATGAACAAACTTTCAGAGGATTTTATTATTAGCTTCTAATTAATGGATTAATGATTGTCAAGTGTTAATTTTATAAAAGTGAGTAGAAATCGGCGAAAATGTCTACTGTCCTGACTTCTATGTTAAGCAACTTAATTGCCGATTTACAAGCTTTCCATAAAACTCAAGAATTGATAAAATTATTTTTATAAGTTTTGATAATAATGTTATGAGTTTTACCATTTTTTCAATTGATTTTATGGTCGCTTCCCCCAAAAATTTTCCGGAGAATATGGGATTAGTGACCGTTGTACACAGGTAATTTTTCCGATTAGGCGGCCGCTAGGGTGACCACTGACCGCGTCAGACAGGTGACCGCTCTACAGAGGTTCATTATATGGTAAAAACGTTAGGGACTGTTTCAGACTGACCGTTACTGACAGGTGATCGCTCTACACAGGTGACCGCTACCACAGGTTATACTGTATTTATAACATTATAAAATTATACCTATTTATTTATTTATTTATTTATTTATTTATTGATCTTGTTGAAATTACATATAATAAATTCAAAAGAAAATCCTAACTTACATTTGAATATAACAAACATAAACTGCTTTTACATGTATGTAAAAACATCTGATTTCATATTATTTGACATCAAATTGTCTTGACGAACATGTCATATACAGTAGAACCTGTATATGAAGACCATCTATGGAATGTAAGAAATATTAACTTTATATATAGGTGGTCTTTACATAGACATTCTCTTTGGTTGAAATGTGAAGAAAAGGAGTAAAGTGGAGTGGAGTACTAATGGTGTTTTACACCCCAATCAAGATTCATTCACATATTTTGAGGCAGTTCTGAGATAGTGGAGGAAACTGGAGTGCCCAGAGAAAACCACTGACCTTTGGCAAGCGAACTGACAAACTTTCTCTCTCTAGGATCTGTCCCGAGTGGGATTTGAACCCAAGTGGTAAGAGGCAATGTGATCCGTAAGTGCGCTCTTTAGACCACTCAGCCAACGAGGCCCTGTGAAGAAAAGGGGTATAAGAACTGGTCTTAATAAACATGTTTTCTTTTGATAGAGGTGGTTGCTATAAATTGTATGACTAAGTCAATATGTGCTTTGACATTGTACATTGAGATCAAATAAACCTGTTTTATTATGTTGTGATATACAAATCTGTTTGTTTTTTATTTTCAGGGAAACCTGACATTACAGAAGTTATGGTTTTATATCCAACCAACAATAAGAACTTTAGAAATTCTGTCAAATATTTCAAATTCAATAAACAGAGTATGTACTATACAATCTGTCTTAAAAATAAGTTCTGTTATTATTATTATTATTATCTTTACTTTTTTTTTTCTTTTTTTTTTTAGTTTTTTTTTTTAATTTTATTTATTTTATTATTAGTATTTATTTTTTGTTATATCCCTTGCTTAATTTTCTACAAAAATCCAGATAAAGAAATACATGTACTGTAAACCGTGAAAATTTAGCAGCAGTTTTATTTTAGCGCAATTGGCGGAAGAATTCAACCGCTAAAATAAAACTGTCGCTAAAATTTTACAAAACTTGACGGGCAAGTACGAACGGTCCCCCGAAACGGCAGTCTTTGATGATGTTTAACTGCTATTATTGTTGAATAACATACCCATCATATAATTATAATAATGATTAAAGAAAAAAAATTAAAAAAAGATTTAATCAATGAGAAGCTATATCAATCTACACAAGCATAAAAATCAATAAATAAGTTTTATCAATCAGTCCAAAAAGTCTGTTTCCGTTTTAGCTGAGAACAATATGCGCACGCACACAAAAAATGGAATAAAGTCCGAATTAAATCACGATAAATCCTGAAAATCAGTAAATCCACAATAAAACAGTTTGAAAAAGCACTTAAAATCCACAAAATTAAAAACAATCGGTGTTTTGGACTTATAATCAACGGAGACTCTGGAGTTTTTCTCTCGATAAACTGCAATTTTTATAAATACGTTTACATGTACAGAATGACAAAGAGTAAATGTATGGCTTCATTTACTTAATTAATGCTACTAATCACTTGTTCATAGGTGATTAGGCTTGTATATAAAATAGTATCTATACATATAGTTGGCTTAATTAAGATTAGTATTTAGTCGAATACAGGTGTAAATTCTGGGGTTCCAAACAGGGTAGTCTCTGGTGCTAAAATAAAACTGCGCTAATACAACTTGCAGCTTAAAATCGCTAAAATTTCTATGCGCTAATATAAAGCGGTTTACAGTATTAAATAATTTCTAGATGAGTTAACATATTCAAAGAGGTTTATAATAAGTTTTGTCTTCCTCCAAGAAAATTCTTACAATACTTCTTTAGCTTGTCAGGGTACATTAAACTACATTTATAAATCTGCCCAAGTTAATGCAAGAGATGATTTGTGGTTTAAAGGAAGTAACTCTTACAATATGGATGTTTGGTTTTGGTAAACAAATATGACAACAATATTTACAAGTTGCATGGAATATAAAATGGAGTTAAAAAGGCCAAACAAATTAATGCCATTTTGATCAATGACAAATATGTTTGCCTGCTGCTCAGGGTATGTAAATCTTTGACAGGGTTCCTTGCATGGTGTCACCTGACAAAAACATCTGTAACTCATATTGTACAGTTTTCTTTTATCACTTTCTGTCTATATTACAGGGTGAATGTATTGGTGGAGCGGTATTGAGTTTATTACATGAAAAAACATCTGGACTTATTGGGTAAGTCACTCAAAAAACATTTGGACTTATTGGGTAAGTCCCTCAAAAACACTTGGACCTATTGGGTAAGTCACTCATTATTTTATAACATTAACATACTACAGTACACAAAGCTTCATTACCACAAATGTTGACCACAGAATAAATAAATAAATAGATAAATAAAAAATGGCAATTACAAATGTTGTCTGCTATCCACATAGAGTAATTAATTAATGTATATTTTGTTACAGTTGAATATGTAGTCAAAATAATTCTTGTGTAGGAAGTTTTATTGTGCAATAATAGAAGCTAAACAGCTATAAGAAACAAATCAATGTGTAATGTACAAACAATTTGATTTTATTATTGTTTATATCTGTAGGCATATTTAATATGTTAATAAAGTAACCTTCACAGAAATCACATATATAAAACTTCTAAATTTCATTTTATGAATTGCAGTATATGTATGTTTAATTAACAATAAATATTGACATTCAATATCAACATTCATTATTGAAGAAATTTGGTGGTAAAGATAAATTTCTTTAAATGCACTAAACTTTTCCACCATTTAATGTATATTTTCTGTGTTTTTACAGTGATGCTAAAGGGCAAGAACTCTGTCTCTATCTAACACAATCAGTAAGTATATGTGTCTTGAGACATCAAGTAGGCAACTTTTTTACACATATTCAAAAAAAAATTGTCTCTAGAGCACAACTTCAGTAAAATTTTGTTGTATTGTTTCAACTTATTTCATTGTGCTGTTTTTAAGAAATGTCAGATGGTTTCAAGGAATTTTACTTCACACATGGAATATATTCTATGTACAGTAAAAACAAGACACTATAATGAAGTTTGGTGATTAATTTATAGATTTACAATATGTATATAAAATAAAGTTTTTCAAACTCCTTATTTTGAAACATATTTTCCATTAAACTGTAATGAGAAACATTTGTAACAGATTATTTACAAAATGCTTCTAATGTAAATTTTATTCATTCTTTTTTTTTTTTTTTTTTTTTTTTTTTTTTTTTTTTTTTTTTTTTGAAATGGAAGATCAGAGATGAATTACGTGTTATAAGTTTATTTTTTTTAACTGTTGAATACACAATATTACATGTAACTTTACTCCTGTTATTTTACAGTCATGTGTTCCGTACTTTGAGATTTTGGAAAAATGGATTTATAAAGGAATAATATCAGATCCTTATTCAGAGGTGAGATACTATACATTTGTAATTGTTATCTGGCTAAAGATATTCTTTATATAAAATTTGATTCTCTTCAAGTTAAGCTCTCAAGTGTTTAAATACATGTAGGTATTAAATAGAATATGCATTATTCTCTGGAAGTTTGATTCAGCTATTCTGAATGTTGGGCTTGGGTTATAAATGTTACAGCTTCTTGTAATATAAAGTTGAAGATAAAGAAGTGAAGTAAATTAAACTTGAACTCCATGAGCTATCATTGGCATTGCCATTACTAACAGAAGATGAGTGTATATTTTTTTGGCAGAAATTGTGCTAAGAGATTTGTATTTTTTGTACTTTATGCTAAAATATAGTTACATTACATCTAAAAAAAGAAATATATGTATTTACAAGAATTTTTTATTTTTTTACTAAATTAAAATTGAATAATGAATACATAAGCCTAAAAAGCTGAGAATTTGACATTTTAACATTGTCTCATCTCATACATATACATGTTGTAAACTACACTTAAAGAGATGGAAATTAAAGAATATTAAAAAATTTGTTTTAATTTTGAAAAAAATGATTTTTGTTTCTTACTGTTTGTAAAATGTAGTTTTTAGTGGAAGAGAATGAGAAGATACAAAAGGAAAAGTTACAGGAAGATTACAACGATGCTTACTGGGAACAACACTATACAATATGTAGAGAAAGAATACCAGTATTTCTAGAACAAGTAGCAAATAAGATCCTAAATACTGGGAAATATCTCAATGTTGTCAGATTAAGTGGTAAGTTTTTATTTCACTGTAATAAATAAGAGGAAGTGGTCTACAGTAATAACTAATTGATCACATGCCTATCTTCATCTTTTTTAGAATACAACTTGTCCAGACTCTGAACTGACCACCCAGTTTTAAGTGAAATGATCTACACTGGTGCATTCAACACCATTTCAACCATGTACCTGCTATTATTAATATATCTATCATTTAGTCAATATGTTGTGTAAACTTTGTTCCAAAGAGGTATATTTAGTGGTAAATATTGAACTCCACTTCTCAATAAAACGTTCAAGTTTGACACAGGCAAATTATAGTGTGTATATCAGTTTGTCAGATCACTTGCTGAAGCTTGCTACATGTAGTTTTCCTTTTACCATCCCAGAACTGACAGCCTCATAATACCGGTAAGTGTAATAATCTTAACTGGTGCATAACCCTTTATTCTTATCCACTTTGGTAAGCAAATAAAATTACACTTCTAGAATTAAAAACAATATTTATTTGGCATTATTGGGTATGATTATTTTAGGGAGAGATGTGAAATGTCCTAGTGCTGAAGAAATTGTGTATACACTAAAGGAACGGAAATATTACGAGCAGATTGAGAAGGCTTACAACTATGCCAGTAAACTTTTACTAGATATGCTGATTGACGAGAAAAAATTGATGGCAAGAATTAGGTAAGTCTTAGGTTTTACTTTGTGAATTAAGCTAATTACATTATAAGAATTATGTCTGAACCTTTAAACTGCAGTGGGATAGAGGAGAAGTAATGATGCATAATGCTCAGTTTATTTTGTTATGGGCAATTTCAAGAACTTAACTTCACCAATATATTGTAAAGTTAAGAGTTGTTAATATATTTGAATTTAAAAATGAAAATGATTATTTCAGATATTATACCCATACTTTTTAAAAGAATACATGTACTACAATAAGCCTTGTCAATCCACTAAGTTAATTTATTTTAGCTTGGTTTAAATAATCAAAAGAATAACATGTATGTTAAAAAACCAACATGTAATATTAGGTTGATTTACTAGAAAGTTATTGTAAAAAGGAAACCTGTAGCTGCTTAAAGAGCAGTAAAACATGTATATATAGAGACTGTCATTGGTCCTAAAAATATTTGCTTCAAAGGTAGAAGTTAAAGTACATTTAATTTACTTCAGGTTTGCCCAAATCATCATACCTATGTAAAAATTCAGTGTATATACATGTACACATTGTGTATCTCTGTTTTAGGTCCATTAAGTACTACTTTTTACTTGATAAAGGAGATTTTATTGTCCAGTTTATGGATATGACTGAGGAAGAAATGAAACAGGACATTGAAAATATAATGCCGACCAGACTGGAGACTTTACTAGAACTGGCTCTTAGAACCAGTACAGCTAATGTAGACACTTACAAGGATGATTTGAGGTACATGTAAATATAATCCAGAAACTTTACTAGAAATGGCTCTGAGAATGAGCACAAGCCAATATTGACAAATATATATATATATTTTTAAAATGTTAAAGAGCTTTTCTTAAAATTAATGTTTTATGTCCTTATTTAAGATAATATAATTTTGTTTTTATAAACGTCCAAAAAAAATCTTAATATTTGAACACAACACACTGCTATTGAATAATAATCTGATGTGGGAACATTTTTTCCTTGTGTGACATTTAGCTTGCTAACCTTGCTAACACAATACAGCAGTTTGTATAATTAAAATCTAAAAGCACTAGCAAAGAAACACATCTATCTTTAGACACCTAAGTTGTACTTAATAAATCATTATAGTAATCTATACTGAAAACCAGCTGTCTGTCTTGAGAGTGGGAGGTCTAGGATTTAAACCCCAGCCAGGTTATACACAAGACTTTGAAATTTGAGATACTGGTTCCAAGCCTGGTGCTATGCATAAGGAAGACTGAGTATCAACTGGTTCACCTAGTGCCAGAATCATGTGATAATGGAGAAGTGGTATTCTTGTCTGCTACATACTCACTCAGTGAGATAGCACCTTAACAAAAAGTTGCCATGAATACACACTAGTACAAGACAGTCCATAATTCACACTCCAGCATACACACACTTCTAAGATCAATCTTTAGAGTTTAACTTTGCTCATAAATAGCTGAAAAATACTGATGTGATGTTAAACAACATTACAAAAATGACAAACAACCAGTATGTATATTTGTAACAGCATTATTAATATTACCTGCAAATAGCAAAAAACATTAGAATTTTCCCATTAACATTTTCAGTAAAACATTTTCACCTGTACATCTCAAAACAAATCAATGGATACTAACATTTTTGTTTCAGCAGATTATAAGAACTAAAATCTGTATAATTTACTTTCCTTCTATTTTAGAGTTGAGCTGCTTCCTTATGATCTTATCACACAGTTATTTAAAATTCTCACAATAGAAACCAAAATGGAAAAAGGTAATTGTCTTCAATGATTACTTTAACTTGTTTGAATAAGAACTTCCAGAAGAGTTATTTAGCATAGAATTTTAGTGATACTGTAAAACCTCAAATTTTCATGGTTGAGTATCAAGTAGACATATTTGTGGGGTGAAATTTTCATGGGTAATGACCTTACTGTACACCTATAATTCAGGCGTAAAATAATACCCATAATCCCCGAACACAACTCAGGAATAAAACTCACCATATATCTCACCTTTATTGCAAAATATTCTTGTCACATAATCAATCTTGTACAAGACAAACATGTCTAGTTTCATGCTAAAATGGTTAAATTTGACAGGTTTGAAAATGATTCCCATAAATGAGTGGACTTTACATGAAAAAGGGTCAAAAGACTATAGTATTGTAACAATTGATGATAAAAGGGAGATTACATGAGTGATCAGCATATCAATGTTGGGTCAAATGCTTCCCCCAAAAATAATTTATAAAGACCAAACAGACCACTGCCATCCAAATTTCAATTTCCCTTGACTGGAATATTACCCACTCGGAAAATCACTTGTCCACTAGCGATACCATGATTGAGTATGCAAAAGAAATTATTATATGACTTTGACTTCTCTATCAAATTACATATTATTTGTTGTTCCAGCTGATTTAGCATTTTATTTTGAGATATCATGTTACTTTTTCTTCCTTCTGATTTACAGATTATAGGGTTGATCCGACTGATTTAGCTTTGTCAGGTCTTGAAGCTTTTTCGTTTGATTATGTGGTGAAGTGGCCAGTATCTTTAGTGCTCAACAGAAAAGTAAGTAATATTATATAAAAATTACATTTCTGACAGGGTGACAGTACATTTTGTCACCTCAAGAAAAACAATATGTACTATCACCCTGTCAGAAATGTAATATTTATTTTATTATACCAATTTTCTTTGTTTTATTATACCAATTTTCTTTGAATTTAACAGAAGGATTTTAAAGATAATTCAAAGATTTTTATGTGTAGGGAAGGACTCGAATTCACAATCTTGACCCAGAAACTTTCGAAATGTGTCAATGGCCCTCTTGACGGTCTTTTTTGTTGAAGTGGAGTCTTTAGACTCCAGAAGTTTGGACAAATACAACTTGTCAACATCTGCAAACATCTTTTTCCCCCTCAGCAGACGTTATGTGTAAACAATGTCAGAGGCAAGCAACGCTTGCAGAAATGAACATGACAAATGCTATACAAGTGAAGCATTGAAGCAATTTGGATCACAGACGACGGGAGATAACTCTTACTAAATTTCATAATGTCACATAGCAAAAAATAATGTTACATAGCAGCACGTGCAAAAATATAATGTCACCTAGCGAAACATGTGCAATGTGTCCACCTGTGTAATTTTATGTGACAGTAAAAATTGTTTCGTAATTCTTGTCCAATGAAATTTCAAGAAATTTATATGAGGTATAATAATATAAAATACATATTCAGACAAAAATCTATTTAGCTGAGTTTGTATTACATTGCTAGTTACCTTGTATATGTAAGCATTTGATTTAATTTTTTTAAATTTTTTTATTTATTTTTTGATTAAAATATTGCTAGCTAAACAGGAAATATAGTGACCATTTTAAAACACCTTGTGTCAGTACAGTTATTTAGTTTCATTTGATGTGATTTGTGTTGCATGTGTCCTTCACAACCAAGAATATTGACTAGGAATAATTCAGATTAGGATATTAAGGTGCTCCTTAGCAGAAAGGATGGATATACAGACAGATTTATGATTACTTGGTAGTTTCAGTAATGGACAATCGTAAATTATCTTGCCTAGCAGTGAACATAGCAATGTTGACTGCTTTGTCAAACAATGTGAATGTTTCATACCATGTGATTAGAAATTGACCAGTAATACCTCAAAGAAATTTCTGTGAGGTATAATAATGATATTTAAAACATGTTTTTATTTCATTTTAGGCATTAACCAGATATCAGATGTTATTTCGACATTTATTTTACTTTAAACATGTTGAAAGGCAGTTGTGCAAGTAAGTATAAAACATTGTCATATAAATTTATTTTTTTTTGTTATCTTTGCATGGTTTTAGATTAAACAAAAGAAACTGAAATCATGTTTAATCTCTAGATGTTACATGTATATAATCATCATGTGTGTTACAGACTGATGTTTCTTTACAATCTACCTAAATTATTGAGTTATCATTTTACATGTAGTTCTCTTCATCATCACTTTTTTATAGATAAATTTACTACAATACGTTTTTTCAAGAACGCATTCTTGTTTGATAACTAAAGAAATGTGTTAGATATTAAGTTCTTAGTAATTTTTAACAGTGCCCAGATGATTGGGACAAGTCTTTTATTGTGATCTTCTTCAAAAGATAATATACCCACTGACAAAATCTCATATAAAAGTACATTGTATTTTCCTCATTTAGACTTTAGTACATCTTTTTTTTTCTACATGTACATGCAAAAGCAAATTCATTTGACAAAAGAAATTAACAGATTTTGGAATTATAGAACTGTATGATCATAGTAATGATGTCATACATTTGACATTGAAGCTTATTTTATCATTTTACTGCCTTTTTAGACATAGTTTAGATATTTTTTGTCTGTAAAAAGTATGAGCACAATGGAGAACAAAATTTTTACTTACAAGGATGATTGGATAAGAAAATATGCACATATTGTAAAAATAAATAAAGTTTGTTCTCAATTGCTCTCTATCATTTTCTTGGTCCAAATGTGTTTCTTAAATGCCCAAAATGGTATAAAATATGAAAATCAATAAAGTTTTTCATCTTTACTGCATTGCAACACAACAAGAACAATGCCATGGAAGTATTTATATTGTGTTCTTTCTTAAGACAGATACTGATGTACACTTTTGACAATGTTTTAATTATGAGGCATTCATGGGGGAGGGAGGCAAATATATACTCCTGTACAAATTATGAAAATATTGGAACTATCATATTTCCTATATTTAAATTATTTGTAGACTCTTGTAATGCTCAAAAGCAGAGGACCCAGTTTTTAATGCTAAGGTCTGCTATTTGTGGAAAAAATTAATTAATTATGCTTCTTTTCTTCATAGGCTTAGTATTTAAAAATGGTGTGACAGACTAGGATTACATAATTGTATACCAGTCTTATAGCACTGCAAAAATAATTTGTCTATTTTGTTTTAAAACAGATGAAAAACATTGACTCGCTTATTCTTTGGTATATTAATGAAATATTAAATATTAAAAATAAGAAATAATAAAAAGTAAAAAATGTTGTTACATTACATAACAAATAAAAACCTTCATGAGTGATGAACTTACAGTTCTTTCAGCACTTCAGTTTCATTTTTCCTTTTCATCACTCACTCCTCACCCCTCTTTCTCTTATATACACACAGATTGAGTAAATGTTAAATTTACTCTGATTAATTTCTAAACAGTAATAGTTTTTTTTTATCTTAGTATTTAACTGAAGTATTGTTTCAAATTGGATTCATCAAATTGAAACACAAACACTTGTTTTTCCTTGCACTTAGTATTCTCATATCATGTATATAAATGTGTGTTTACTACACCATGTAGAAATCAGTTGATCAGATTCGTAAATTTGAATTCATGCACTTAGTATTCTTGTATCATGTATAAATGTGTGTTTACTATTCCATGTAGAAATCAGCTGATCAGATTTGTGAATTTTAATTCATGCACTTAGTATTCTCATGTATAAATGTGTGTTTACAAAAACAATGTAGGATGCAGCTTATCAGACCACTGTAAGTATAATGATCTGTCATACATCTACAACTGGTGTCTCGTCTCTTGTATATAATGTTATATAAATTGTGCCTTGGTTGAGGGAAATATGGAGAATTGTTTCCCTGAGGGGACATTATCTCCCTTGCCTGTCAGCTCTGGAGATAAAGTTCCCAAGGGGTGACAATCTTCCAAATTTCCCTCAACCAAGGGCACTATTTACTTTATTATACCGAACAAAAAGCAATTTTTTTTTACCTGTTATTAAGACAAGAGCCTTTTTAAAATGTGTAAAATTTGCATCTGATAATGAACTGTCGAAGTTACTGGTCTAAAGCTAATGTAATCTTAAGTAGGATTACTTTGTACTTTCTGTGATGGATAGTGTAAGTTTGGACGACTAGCAGTGAACATTGCAATGTCCCATGGCAATGTTGACTGCTGCTTCAATCATTTTGAATTGTTTCATACCACATGATTAGAAATTGACCAATAGTAGTTTAAGAATTTTCTGTGAGGTATAATTAATTAATATATTGTTATTTCACCTGTTTCCATCCAGTCCTGTCTATACTGACAAAAGCCTGTCTGACACAATATCTATGTATTAATAATTATTTTTCGCATAGTTGTAGCAAGTTTCTTTTTAGAACTCTAATTCTGATAAGAAATTTGATGTTATTTTTTACTTAATAAATAACCACCATACATATATTGTGGAGATAATAATATGCCAGAATACATTCATTATGTATGCAAACTATCTTTTTAGCTGTTATTCCTAGCTAGTTTTTCCCTCTGATAATTGAAAGAAATAAATTCAGAATATCAGAAGCAAGTAGGGTTTTGCATAAAAATTTTCACAGAAGGCAGATTTCATTTAAATTTAAATTTTACCAATTATTTTTAAAAATATAAAGAAAAAATAACTTATTTGTTTATCTTAAATTAGTTAAAAATTCAAACAGGGAATGCTTTGTTAAGATTTTCTAAATTTAATTTAATTATTTTCATTTTTAATTTAAATCTGTGCATTTATAATTGGGTGAAAAATTAAAACATTTTAAACTTTTCTGAAATCAGTTCAAAAACAAATTGAATCAGGGAGTGTTTCATTGATTATTTCCTAGTTATACATTTAAATAAGGACACACTTAGTCATTATTTGGTCATCTTATGGATTTTGTAAACTTCATATTCATTTTCTGATTACATATTTCATGATCATTTGATTTTTTACAAATACATATTGAAACAGAGAGTTTTTACACCACATAATAACCATCAAATGAGTGTTCTTTTGTTAAGTAAAATTTTACCACTTAAAATCCATTTTGTTTTTGAAGTGGCTTACGTTAGTGGATTAAAATTTTCAATGATTTGAAAACTACTGTGAACCTACATTTGTTTATGATGTTAAATACAGTAAATTTATTTTTAATTAAGTTTTTATCATTTTCATTTTTAATTAAGTTTATACCATTTTAATGCATAAAAAAACTAGCTTTTTTATTTCAATAATATGGTATTATGACATAAATACATATCTTGAAAATAACTTCAAATTGGGTCTCGGCTGATTCACTTTACAGAAAACTAGTAATCATTTTTAGCTCACCTGAGCTGAAAGCTCAGATGAGCTATTGCTATCCATCTTCGTCCTTCGTCCGTCGTCCGTCATGCGTCGTGCGTAAACTTTTTACATTTTAATCTTCTCCTCCAAAACCACTGGGCCAAATTTAATGAAACTTGGTAACCATCATGCCTTGGTGAAGCCCTTTCAGATTTGCACAAATGAAGGAGTTATGTCCCCTTGGGGCCCCATAAGGGGGGGAAATAGTGAAAAACTTTAAAAATCTTCTCCTCTGAATCTACAAAAGGTATACCTAAGTTATTTCATTTATAACATCCTTAGGTCATCTATTTTCAGATTTGCACAAATGGTAGCCATGGGGCTCAAAATGGGGAAACTGTAAGGCACTGAGTGGGGTAATTGCTGAAAATTATATATTTGTCACTATATCTTGAAAACTTTTAACTTTTTGTATAGGCATGTATATTAGAAAATTGTAGGTATTGACATGACGATCATTTTGATATATGGTTCAAGGTTATATGTTGAAAGGTCAAGGTCACAGCTGTAAAAGAAGATGTAAATTGCTAATTATCTTGAAAACTTTTAACTTTTTGTATAGGCATGCATATTAGAATATTGTAGGTATTGACATGACGATCATTTTGATATATGGTTCAAGGTCATATGTTGAAAGGTCAAGGTCACAGCTGCAAAAAAAACTTAAATTGCTAATTATCTTGAAAAGTATTAACTTTTTGTATAGGCATGTATATTAGAATATTGTAGGTATTGTGACAATGATCATTTTGATATATGGTTCAAGGTCATATGTTGAAAGGTCAAGGTCACAGTTGCAAAAGAAAACTTAAATTGCTAATTATTTTGAAAACTATTAACTTTTTGAATAGGCATGTATATTAGAATATTGTAGGTATTGTAACAATGATCATTTTGATATATGGTTCAAGGTCTTATGTTGAAAGTTCAAGGTCACAGCTGCAAAATAAGACTTAAATTGCTAATTATCTTGAAAACTATTAACTTTTTGTAAAGGCATGCATATAAGAATATTGTAGGTATTAACAGGACAATCATTTTGATATATGGTTTAAGGTTATATGTTCAAAGGTCAAGGTCATATCAACATAGGAATACTAAAATTATTAATTATCTTTTAAAGTTTCTGTACTTAATATATTGTCTATTGCACTTTGCAAACAATATTGAACATATGTTCAGGTGAGCGTTAAGGCCCATGGGCCTCTTGTTTTCTTTTCATTGTTTTTTAAATATATTTACTTTAGTTGTTACATGTAGATTTCATTGTCTGATAATATTTTACTTTTTAAACTGACTGAATGAATTAAAATAATGTTTTTTTAATTAAAAATTCTGAAATATTAATCTTGATTTTGTTTTTAACAGTTTTGGTATGACATTTATAGACTAGTGTAGTTTTTAACTATTCTGCTTTTCAAAAAGTTTTTTCAATTAACTAATATATAACTGGCTGTTATTTCTCTTCTTTACAATTAATTACCTTGGCAGTTTCTAAAATAAGATATGTTCAAAAATAATTGTGATCAATTTTTTGTCATGTACCAATAAGAAAGGACTGACGACACAGATTTTGGCCAAGTTTATATTATTAGGTTTTAACTGCTGTGCTATTTTAAATTAGTTTTTGATGTTGTAGGAATCAAAATGCTGTCTTATCAGGTGTCAGCAGTCAATAAACAGTCCAATCTTTGCAAATCATGGACACACTTAAATTATCATGACATTTCATCCTCACTCCACTGGGACCATTTTAGATTTTAGGTCCTAGTACTGTCAGCTGTTAATATCTAGTTTGACAGGGTATATAAAATTTTAACAACCACCTTCCATGATTAGTCAGTAGAACATATATAGGGATTGTACTTATTTTGTAACACTATGAGAGGGCTTTAATGATCAGCAGCTCAATATCCAAACACCTTTAAAGCTGAATGGCTTATGTATCAGTCTTTACAGATATTTTATTATTGTGTAGGATTATCATTAAATTATTATAATTCAAACAGGAATTTCTAAATTTTGTTTTCTTTATTTATTATTTTTACCATAATTATACATGCAATTATTCAGGTATTCAAGCATGGGTTGTGTTCTTAGTGACACAAATGTAAACATGTTTTACTTTCATCATTAATCATAACATGAAAAATATTTAAACTATAATCAATGTGAAACATATCAAATACTATCAGTTCTGACAATTTAGCAGATATTTGTGACAAAAAAAATCTCACCAGGATATGTTTGATCCTTGTTACTATAACAATACCAACTGATTAATCAAATTTACAAACCTATCAGCAGTTAACCAAATTATAATTTGACTACAGTTTGTCATCTCTAGTTGTAGTACATTTTTATCATTACATAGTTTCATATTTATGATTCCCCACCCAAAGGTGGGGAATCATATTGTTTTCGTTCTGTTTCTTATTATTATTATTATTATTATTATTATTATAATTTTTTATTTTTCCTTAAAATTGTCCGGTGCAGAACTCGGAAACGGTATGATGGGTTTCGATGAAATTTGGTACCAACAATCTGCTATCTTGGTAGATATTGTTAAATGATCCAATTTTTTTCTATCTCGACAGCTCAGCGGTCGGTGCATGTAAATTGCGTAATTTAATACCAAACATCTTTCTGTCCAATACGTACAAAGAGAGATAACTCTTACAGAATCTTCTTCTTTCTTCTTCAGTTTCTCAGATATATGAGCGCCCGATAAAAATGGGTAATCTGAATTAATGTATAAAGTTAAGCACTAAACAAAAATGATTGAATGTTAATGAACTACATGTTAATTAAGTGACTAACCTCTTTCTCACATACAGAATTTGTTCCTAATAAATTCTCAGTTACTATGTATTAAATTGTTAAAAATATATCAAATTTTTATCAGCACTGCCAAACAAGTTAAACAATTCAATCTCGTTCAAAATTTTAGGATAGGTTCCTGCACCATTAAAGTTTTTACATCCATGTGTATTTATTGGGTGAGGGACAGGAAGATGGGGTCTTAAAAACAAAAATCACCAATTTTTCCTTAAACACTTTGCAGTGTGCTATAAAACCATATATAGGGCTTTGTCATAACTTTTAAACTGTTGAGATCCCCACCCCTAAATTATATATTTTCTGGTTCCTAATGATAAAATGAAAAGAATGACACTAATCAAAGGCACCTAAGGTCCTTTCCCACTAAAGGGTAGGGCTGGGTGGTGCTAAGTTAATTTTAAACTATTGAAATCCCCACCCCTTATTTATGTATTTTCTGGTTCCTTATGAAAAGTTGAATAGAGTGATATTAATAAAGGACATCTAAGGTCATTTCCCACTGTGGGTAGTGCTATGTACATGTATAGCTTTTAAATAGTTAAAATCCCTTCCACTCCTCTGTATATTTTCTTGTTCATTATGGACTTTTGAAAAGAGTGATAAAAACCTCCAGGAAATCCTTTTCAAGAGAGGGTAGGGGTGGGAAGCCAGAATTCTTAACACCCACCCTCAGTCAAGAAACACTATCTTATGGCATACTTGATTTCATTTCTTAAGGCAAGTTTACAGGATTAAATTCCTATTCAAAGAATTGTAAACAAATTCAATAGCATTATTACATGTTTTGATATGTATAATTGCTTTAATCTCTTTGTCAATTATCCATTAAATCAAATATGTAGATTATGGCTACTTCACAGACATGACACACGTCAATCAAATTTGTTGGTTAAACACCTCACAGTTCGTGAAATAGATTTGCTATCAATCAAAGTTGAATACTTGTCCAATCAAAATACACCAGCTAATTGTAATTGCCAAATTAATGGATAGGGTCTATGTTAGAAGACAGAACGCATGATTCTGATGTATTGAACTTGTAAAATTTACATACATTTCGAATTATAAATTTAAACATGCAGATTCAATTGGTTTCTTTTAACAAAAAACGTACTATCGATCCATCTCGAGATCAGTCCATCAGCAGGTGTATATTTTAGACAATATATAGATTATGGATGGTGGGGAATCATACGTAACTGGTATCCCAGTTACAATCTCTAGTTTGTTATTGATTTTTTTTCAGTTTATTTTGATCATATTTATAACTTTATGACTATAAAGTATGTATTTAGATTATCACTAGTCAATCCATTCCAACAGCTATCTTAATCATAATATACATGTACTCTAACTACTAGTATCAGTTCAAGTAATTTATGGCAACTCGGTGGCCAAGTGGTCTAAAGCAGCTACTTACAGATCACTGTCTACTCACCACCTAGGTTTGCATCTCACTCTGGTGAATCCTAGAGTAAGAAAGTTTGTCAGTTCACTTGGAAGTTTGTGGTTTTCTCTGGGCACTCTATTTTTTTCCACCATTCCAGAACAGACTACCTTCCATCCTAAATAAAAAAAATCTTGATTGGGGTGCATAACAACATTATTTAACTCAACTCCTCCAAATGTTTGTATAATGAAAAGAACAAAATTTAAGTTTATGTGCTTTACTATTTTTAACTTTTTGTATGAAGGACAATGGAGTTTTGATTGGATAGGGGTTAAGTTTACCAAGGTTTATCTATCATACAACAATGCTGGTGTGTTTAATAATTAATATTTATAATGATAGTACACATATTTATTTTAACATTTGAGATTAGACATGTTGTGGTGTAACTCAAGAATTCAATTTACACAGGCTGCCCTGTTAAGAAACCATATTAAAAAAAATAGTTAATATTGTAACAAGAATATTTCATAAGTTTTGACATGGAAAAAAAACATTAAAAAAAACTGCCATGATAGTTAATCTTCTTTTCTTAATCAAGTGTTGTATATCATCATTATGTATATTTTATTTGTATTTTTAGTGTTTGGATGGGTAATAAAGCTGCTAAGATGTACTCTGTACAGTCACAGAAGGGATACTCAGCAGCGTTTGCTTTACGTCAACGCATGTTAAATTTTGTACAAAATTTTGAATATTACATGATGTTTGAAGTGGTAGAACCTAATTGGCATATTTTCCAGAGCAATATGGAATCTGTGAGTAAAAGAGAAATCTTGCGTTAAATTGTTGTTATTTTACCAGTTAGCTATAATTGTCATCAAATTGAATGTAAAACTTAATATTCAGTTTAGGAAAGGATAAATTCAGATGTCTGGTATAGTATATCCCACACCTGAAGATAGTGTGAGAAAGTTTGTCAGTTGGCTTGCCAAAAGTCGGTGGTTTTCTCCGGGCACTCTGGTTTCCTCCACCATCCCTGAACTGACCGCCTCAAAATAAGTGAAAAAATCTTGACTGGGGCGTAAAACACCATTACTCCACTCGACTTCACACCTGAAGAAGAGTTATATTCTTTTTCACATGCCATTGTAACTGAAATCATTATCAAGATAAACTTTTATCTGCATTGAGCACACTTCCATTTAAATGTCATGTTAATTTGCGTATTAATTTTTGATTACCTTACTATGTCAGTAAATGTGACTTCATTGGTTGATGATAATTTCATAATGACATCTTGAAGATAGTACTCTATCTTTTTTATTTTTTTTTTATTTATTTATTTGTTAAAATAAAGTATTACACTCATGTAATATTTTCTGCTAGACACCCTGTGAACTATTGGCTCCACTATATATATATTTTTTTTATATATTTTTAGCTCACCTGACCAAAAGGTCATGTGAGCTTATGGCATGGCGCGACGTGTGTATGTGTGTATGTATGTATGTGCATGCATGTGTGTGTGCTTCATTAACACCTATTTTCGACTTCTCCAAAACTACTGGACAGATTTCAATGATACTTGGTCAGAAGCATAAACGGGCTGGTGCAATTCAGATTTGTTCATGGCGTTGCCATGGCTACCAAAACAAGGTCAAGGTGACCTAGGGGTCCAAAAAACTTAAAAAATCTTCTTCTTCGAAACTTATGAAGGGAGAAAAAATCTGATGTGATATTTGGCTTCTCTAGGGTCTTAAGCCTATAGTTTGTTCATTTTGAGAAATTTGGTAGAAAAATTGGTTACGCGTTTTAGCGTTAAATTAAAAAAAAAGTTAAATGGCTTCATATTGTTATAACTTGACTATTTGAACAGATAATAACATGAGGTTTTCAGTTTTGACTTTTTCTTGAAATTAGGGTCAAGGTCACAATCAAGCTCATGACCTAATTTGTGATTTTTGCAGTTTTAGGCAATTTTCTTGTAAATATTAAGAGATATATGAATTCAAAACATTGTTAAAATGTTCCCCATTACAGAATTTAAATAGCTACCAAGTTTCATAATTATATGATAATCCATGTAGGAGTTGTTGCCCCTGAAATGTTTTTTTTTTGCTTATAAATACTAAAATTGTGCATAAGCTAGTAAAACTATAAGCTTTTTGTATAGCTATGTATATTAGAATATTGTAGATATTGATATGACGATCATTTTGATATATGGTTCAAGGTCATATGTTGAAAGGTCAAGGTCATAGCTGCATATGTGTACTGAAATTGTGAATTATCTTGAAAGCTGTAAACTTTTTGTATAGGCATGTATATTATAATATTGTAAGTATTGACATGACGATCATTTTGATATATGGGTCAAGGTCATATGTTGAAAGTTCAGGGTCATATCTGTAGAAGAAGACGGAAATTGTTCATTATCTTGAAAACTATAAACTTTTTTATAGGTATATATATTAGAATATTGTAAGCATTGATATGACGATTATTTTGATATATGGTTCAAGGTCATATGTTCAAAGGTCAAAATCATTATTTGGAAATTATTCATTGTACTATTTAAATCATGCATATAAGCTATTTATAAATGAAATGAAATGTGACTAGATATTTCTTATTAATTATTGCCAGATTTCCAAACTTGAAGAATTTTGTAAAGTTTTTGTAATTAAGTTTTTGCAAGTTTTTGGATATATCCTCGGGTGAGCATTAAGGCCCATGGGCCTCTTGTTTACAAGAAACATTCGTTTAAACTAGCTAAAATTGACAACTTTTTGCCATTTTCTTTTAAATCAGCAATAAAGGCTATTAGGATAATGACATCATAAGATCATGGATAATTTCTGTTAATTGAAATTTCAATATGTATTTCTATAAATAAATGCATTTTAGTGACTTTGTGTTCATTATATTTGATTGAATAAATTAATAATCGGAACCTTAATTTTTTAAAAGGTTGTCAGAAGCACCGTACAATGCCCACTCCATTAAGAAAAATATTTAAAGCTAAAGTAGTTTAAGTCTAAGAATCTGCTTAAGTGTCTTATCATTTTGGAGGGGGGGATATGGGGGTTTTTCATAAACAAAAATTCACATAAGTGTCATCGGGAAAATGGTAGAGAATGCCGCTGTCCAGTGTGTGTGTGATATCATTGTATATGCATTCTTGTTATTACTTATGTATTTCATATTATCATAAATATTACAATTTCCAGGTATCAAATGTTGATGATGTTCTGGCCTACCACACAGATTTCCTTAACAACTGTTTAAAGGACTGTATGCTTACTAATCCAGATCTACTGAAAATCGTTCATAAAATAATGGTTGTTTGTGTTACATTTTCAAACTTCATTCAGGTATGTTTTTAATGGATGATCTGGACTTGACAAATTACTGAAATAAACCCTTTAAAAGTGCTTTGAGTAGCCATACTCACCATTGAATACATGACCATTTTATCATTTAAATACTCTGCTCATCACTGAACACCTATTTCTGGTTATTTTACTATTTTGCCATATCCATCACTGACTTTTATATTTGGGACATTCCTCATTAAAATACAACTATTTTCATTACTGAAAACCATTTTTCTGGTCATTTTACCATTTAAAAACCACTATGCTTATCAGTTAGCAACCTTACCATTTTGCAATGCTCATCAGTGAAAACCATTTATTTGATTATTTTACTAAGGATGTTTAACCAAGAGCTATACAATCATTGGTCTTGGTGTTCTACTTATCAAGTCACCTTTTACTTAAAAACAATTTAGTGGTGAAAGAGTTAAGTAATGGTGTTTTACGCCCCAGTCAAGATTCATTCACATGTTTTGAGACGGTCAGTTCTGGGATAATGGAGGAAACCAGAGTATCCGGAGAAAACCACTGACCTTCGGTAAGGGAACTGACAAACTTTCTCACACTAGGATCTGTCCAGAGTGAGATTTGAACCCTTAAGTATGCACTTTAGACCACTCGGCCACCAAGTCCCCTATAAAAAAAAACAATGTTAGTCTAATACTAGCTCAAAAATGGTTGGCTAAAATCAGGGAAACTACCGAAACCTACTAATCTGGTCTCCCGAATCCCAATAATATTGAAAATAAGGATGATCAGTTGGAATGTGTAGCGACTTTAATTTCACGAGACTTTAATTTCGCAAAAATCTCTTACCTTGCGAAATTCGTGAAAATGCTCGTGAAAATAAAGCATTTTACAGTATGCCAAATATAAAGTATATTAAAACCATAACAACATTTGTTCCCAGCAATTTTGCCATTAACTGAATATGCTGTTATAAAAAGTGCCATTGTAAAGAGAGTTGACTGTATTTTAAATTGAGCTATATGTGCTGACAAGTTAGGGTGACCTGTAACAGCTCTTTGTTAAGTTAAAACCAGATTTATTTATTGTCTGTGTATATATTATACAGAGATTAAGCACAAGTACAACAGTTGAAGTGGAAGAAAAACCAACAAGAGAAAGTTCATTACAAGCCACACAGTCTGGAAAAGACAAGAAAGAAACAACTAGTAAAATAAAAACAAGTACAAAGGTTAGTACACAAGTACAAAGGTTAGTACACAAGTACAAAGGTAAGTACACAAGAAAAAGGTAAGTACTCAAGTACAAAGGTAAGTACACAAGTACAGAGGTAGTACACAAGTACAAAGGTAAGTACACAAGTACAAAGGTTAGTACACAAGTACAAAGGTAAGTACACAAGTACAAAGGTTAGTACTCAAGTACAAAGGTAGTACACCAGAACAAAGGTAAGTACACGAGTAAAAAGGTAAGTACACAAGTACAAAAGTAAGTACACAAGTACAAAGGTAGTACACAAGTACAAAGGTTAGTACACAAGTACAAAGGTAAGTACACAAGAACAAAGGTTAGTACATAAGTACAAAGGTTGGTACAAAGGTACAAACAAGTACAAAAGTTAGTACACAAGAACAAAGGTTAGTACACATGAACAACGGTTAGTACACAAGTGCAAGGTAAGTACACATGAACAACGGTTAGTACACAAGTACAAAGGTTAGTACACAAGTACAAAGGTTAGTACACAAGTACAAAGGTAGTACACAAAAACAAAGGTTAGTACACAGGAACAAAGGTTAGTACATAAGCACAAAGGTTAGTACACAAGTACAAAGGTAGTACACAAGTACAAAGGTAAGTACACAAGTACAAAGGTTAGTACACAAGTACAAAGGTTAGTACACATATTTGTATAGTATAATCTTAACTTATGTTATATGACCTATGTGAACTTCAAATTTCTGGGTTTAAAACTACATTAATTTAGGCCATGCAGCAGTTTGTCTTTTAATATTTACAAGTGGTATTGTTTGTTTTCTGTCATCACATTAAGGGTACTTTATTGTTATCTTTGTTCAACATCAAAGATTTAAGATGACAAGAGTTACGGATTTAAACGTTTTTTTTTTTTTTCCTTTACTTAATGACATGTGTAATTTACGAGATAAATGTCAGTTTTAATTTTGACATTCATGAAGCTTAGTCTCACCTTTTTAAAATGTTGTCTTTAATAAAAAATAAAATAAGAATTTGCAGCTGAATAATATGTACACTTAAAACCTTAATTGATTGCCTCTTTGTGTTTAGTATAGTGGGGTTTAATGTTAAATTGAAGCACTTGTAATTTTGTGTAAAAAAAACAAAGGAAATAGAGTCTGGGACTTAAAAAGTCTGTGGTGATAAGCAAAGCTGCAAAGTTATCATGGGGCATTATAATGTAGTTTTACTGTATTTTACAAATGTCAAACTAACCAAGGGAATGCTACAACAGAAGAAAAAAGATAAACAAAATGCAGGAGATATAAATCATTTCAGAATTATCAATTGATATACATGTACATGTAAATGAGTGTTTATATTTATATCTACAGGTTGTGTCAGAACATGTGGACAGCTTAGTTTCTAGTGAGAATTTTGAAAGGTCCATTGGAAAATTTGATTCCAATTTTTCCACACAGCTTTTGGAATTATTAGAAAAGATAATGAATTTCAGCAGTATTAGTGGAGAATTTAAGCTGTTTAATATTCTTTACAGGTACGTGTATTGGAAAATAAAATATTAATTTCAGCAGTATTAGTGGAGAATTTAAGCTGTTTAATATTCCAATTTTTCCACACAGCTTTTGGAATTATTAGAAAAGATAATGAATTTCAGCAGTATTAGTGGAGAATTTAAGCTGTTTAATATTCTTTACAGGTGCGTGTATTGGAAAATAAAATATTAATTTCAGCAGTATTAGTGGAGAATTTAAGCTATTTAATATTTTGTACTAGTATTGGAAAATATGTTAGTTTCCAGTGAAAATGGTTTACTAAACTTGCATGTCATTTTCTCACCTTTTATGTAAATTTTGCATATTTATCATTATTTTATCATTTTAAAGTTCAATTTGCTTTTTGTTACATGCTGAGAGATACTGTTCATGAAAATAAATAATGTCAAAAATTAAAACAATGCAATTTTTATCTGTAATTAACATGTAGAATAAGATCTTCAAAGATGTTATGTTTTCAAAATATGTGAATTATTTAATACATGTATTATTCGTGTAAATTTGTATTGCCATATAAAAGATGTCAATAGATCTTTGAATTAAAGTGTGGAGTTAGTGTCAACTTATATTCCAATATTCTGATTATACAATCCTGTGTCTGTTTTAGGTTGGATTTTAATGGATTTTACACTGAAAAGCTTGAGGCCATGTCTGCAGAAAAGGCTATGATGGATGCTTCCTCTGTTAGCTCAGAATCAGGTATATTATCTATAAATGCAAATATCCATGCAGAAATTCTTGAAATCACTTCATAGTTCTTTAGATTCAGAAAAAAAATTACCCCAAATTGTAGGTTGCATTCTGTATTTTACTTTTTCTCTTCTTTAGCTGGTACAATAACTAAAGACTTGATAAGAAATCTCGCCAAATGATGGGACCAAGTGATCATACAACTGATAAAAACATCTTTTCTCTAACATTAACAATGTGGGTGATTCTTCTTGTGAGAACTTTTCAGATAAATATTTTCAAGCTTGATTAAATTTGCATCCATATTTTTCCAACCAACTCTAAAACACTCTATCAACATACATGTATAATGCCTAAAAATGTTTCAGAATATTAGTTCTTGTATTACTAGTTCTCAGTAATGTAAAAACTAAAGTTTTTCTTTATATTTATTATATGTTGATTTTTTATGCATTTTATAATGAAAATAAAAATGTTATGTAATATTGGCTTTTTATGGAATTAAGTGTTTTTTTTTGTCTTAACACCAGCATTTTTGTATTGTACCTTTTAATCAATGTGGGGACAAATTTTTACTTTTACTAATTAGAAATCATAAATGATAGAAATGGTAATTTACCAGAGGAGTTACTTCATGTTTCCACAGTAAAATAATCTACATGAAATATTTGGTCATTAGGTCGAGAAAAAAACAGTTGGGTTTAAAACAGATTGCATACTAGATCATGTTTTACAAATGATAGAATTATTTTAACTTAATACATGTATTACATGTACATGTATATAAACATTTAATTGACATAGGGTTTAAATCAGTTACATATATCAAATACAATGTGGTACGATATTAAATTGGTGTGAAATTTTTATAGAAAATGAAATAAACAAACTGTAGTACCTTCAAGTTTGATTTAACAGACTTACATTGTCTTTATTCTACAATATTCTCCATAGTTTGGTATTGAAAATTTAAATTTATTTTATATACTTTCAGGTTCAACGAGTTCTTGGCCGTCATCTTTCACAAATCAGAGACCAGAAAATGTTCGCTATGTACCAGGAATACACAAATCTTCCAGATCAGGTTCTGTGCAGGGGAATACATGACATTAGTGAATCAGTAGTGTTTTTTATGGACAGCATTTAATTCTTTTTGATTAACCTAGTCTCACAATAAGAAATATACCGGTAGTTATTTAAATTATTGGGACAAGTTATGATAAAAGCCAACAAGAGATTGGATTTCACATGACTGTTAGTGTATGTTCTAAATGTGAACATGAATTATTATAACAGCCATATAGCTTGTACCATAACCAATATGAACCTTTTTTAACCTTAGGTTACTTCTATTTGATAGAGTTGACATTAACAAAAAAAAAGTAGTTACATGTAGGTGTAACATTGCATGAACGTTTTTTTGAGATTTGCTTTGTTAATTATTATTAGCAGATGAGATATTTTTTATTTACTGAATCTGGAATATTATACATGTGTATGTTTCATGATGCTTGCGACATTACTTATATTGTGTATTTACACAACCAAATTTCATATTAACTTGTATCAAAGCTGGCTGATGTAAACTACTGTATGATTTACATGTAAGCATTTGTCCATAATAAAATATGGATTATCTGCTCTTGTGTTTTTAATTATACTTTATCACTTTAAGAAAATCACATAAGGAGCTGATTTTAGCTTGGTAGTAAACAAATTTTCTATAAGTTAATTTTTGGATATTTTTCCACAAATATTACTGGTACATGTAATTCACACAAGCAAGGCTAGCAAAATGTAACATGTACTTTGTTTTTTCAAGAACGTGGTTTTCCCCTTTCTACCTTTGAACAAATATATGTTACAGGGTTTAGCTGCATTTTATTTCATAATCTCTCTGATTACATGCATCTCTAAAATGAATGATTTTAAGTGAAATCTGATGTTAAATTTATGATTATTTATAAGGGTCTTTAGCCTATTGTTAGTACATTTCTTTACAGATAGCATTGTTTTGCAAATGTTGAAAACTAAATAAGAAATCTTTAAATTAAAAAAAGATTCTACAAAGATCAGTGTTATGACTTGTTTTGGTCGTCTGCTTTTGCTACTTCAAAATATGTGCAGAGTTCTTTATTGTCGAAAAAACTGACATCACTGAAAATTTGGCTGAAAATTAATAATTGGCTCGCTTTGGTGTCAGATTGGTATTCCAGTTTTTAATCGTAATTATAACATTAGATTTAGATTCTATTCCAGGTGAGTGTTTTAGGCCTGTTTGGTCAATTGTTTATAAAAGTCCCTTAAAGATGACAAAAGGCACTCAATTTCACATTTTTAGACTGGTAGAAAGGTTGGTAAAATGCTTGTTCTTTAAATGAAAGGTCACACTGAATCATTCTGACAGTCACGAAATGAATCTGATTAGCACAAAAATAAGCACTACCTTTTAACACCATCATTTAAAGAAAAAAGTCTTGAATCTTTAGTGTATTGTTATGAACTGATGTTATGTAATGTTAGCCATCATTCCATTACAACAAGTATAGCTGATGTAGTAATATAAGTGGAAATGATACTGATTTGTTGGTTATAATGTTTATGGTTGTATTAGCAATTTTCAGCTATTTGTGATGAAGCAAATTTTTAATCTCTAAGGATTAGCCTAAACACAAATTTGTGTTGAGGTGTGCAAAAAAATGTTATGAACTGCCTTGTACTATAATACACTCTGACAACTTTTTAAAGTGCTAGCTCACAAAGTCAGTATGCTAAACAAGAGGCCCATGGGCCTTAACGCTCACCTGAGGATATGTCCAAAATTGTTTGCAAAGTGCAATAGACAATATATTCAGTACAGAAACTTTACAAGTTTTCTCAAGTTAAGAACTCCCACAAAACTTAATCAGAAATATATCCAGTATCATTTCATTTATAAGTAGCTTATATAATGTGCATGAAGTAACTGTAGTGCGAGTAATTTCCAAATCATTAACCAATTTCAGTATACTTATGCAACTATGTCCTTGACCTTTGAACATATATGACCTTGGATTGTCATGTCAATACTTACAATATTCTAATATACATTGCCTTTACAAAAAGTTAATAGTTTTCAAGATAATTAGTAATTTAAGTCTTCTTTTGCAGCTGTGACCTTGACCTTTCAACATATGACCTTGAACCATATATCAAAATGATTGTCATATCAATACCTACAATATTTTAAAATACATGCCTATAATAAAAGTTAATAGTTTTCAAGATAATTTGCAATTTAAGTCTTCTTTTGCAGCTGTGACCTTGACCTTTCAACATATGACCTTGAACCATATATCAAAATGATTGTCATATCAATACCTACAATATTTGAATATACATGCCTATAATAAAAGTTAATAGTTTTCAAGATAATTTGCAACTTAAGTCTTCTTTTGCAGCTGTGACCTTGACCTTTCAACATATGACCTTGAACCATATATCAAAATGATTGTCATATCAATACCTACAATATTTTATTATACATGCCTATAATAAAAGTTAATAGTTTTCAAGATAATTTGCAATTTAAGTCTTCTTTTGCAGCTGTGACCTTGACCTTTCAACATATGACCTTGAACTATATATCAAAATGATTGTCATATCAATATCTACAATATTCTAATATACATGCCTATACAAAAAGTTAATAGTTTTCAAGATAATTTGCAATTTAAGTCTTCTTCTGCAGCTGTGACCTTGACCTTTCAACATATGACCTTGAACCATAAATCAAAATGATCGTCATATCAAAACCTACAATATTTTAATATATACATGCCTATACAAAAAATTAATAGTTTTCAAGATAATTAGCAATTTCAGTCTTCTTTTGCAGCTGTGACCTTGACCTTTCAACATATGACCTTGAACCATATATCAAAATGATCATCATGTCAATACCTACAATATTCCAATATACATGCCTATACAAAAAGTTGATAGTTTTCAAGATATAGTAACAAATATATAATTTTTAGCAATTTCCCCACTCAGTGACTTACAATTTCCCCATTTTGAGCCCCAAGGCTACCATTTGTGCAAATCTAAAAATAGATGACCTAAGGATTTTATAAATGAAATAACTAAGGTATATCTCTTGTAGATTCAGAGGAGAAGATTTTTAAAGTTTTTCACTTTTTCCCCCCTAATTGGGCCCCAAGGGGGCATAACTCCTTCATTTGTGCAAATCTGAAAGGGCTTCACCCAGGCATGATGGTTACCAAGTTTCATTAAATTTGGCCCAGTGGTTTTGGAGGAGAAGATTAAAATGTAAAAAGTTTACGCATGACGCACGACGGATGAAGATGGATAGCAATAGCTCATCTGAGCTTTCAGCTCAGGTGAGCTAAAAACCATACCACTTCTCCAGTCACTGTATGAACTAGTCAATTCTCCTAACACCAGCACCAGACAAGGAAACAGTACTTGAAATTTTGAAGTCTTGTGTATGTCCAAGCCAGGGTTTTAATACATAACTTTTTCGCTCTTGAAGCAGAAGCTCTATTATAAAGCCACCTGTTAGCTCATTGGATACTGAAGTTTTGATCAGTTACAAAATACAACTGTCTGAATGTTAGTAACCTTTGTCAAGTTTTATCAACTGCTTGACCACAGCAGTCTCCGTAACAATGTCCGACTGTTAGAAACCTTAGTCATATCTCATCAACTGCTTGACCACAGCAGTCTGTACTTTGTAGCAATATCCGACTGGTACATGTAGTAATATAAACATATTGATCCTTGTTTTGTGTGTGTTATGTTATGTGATTATTCTCAGGGTGAAAATCTAACATACACATACCAAAGGTCAATATGTTTTTATTATACAGAATGTTTTTCAAACAGCCCGTTTATGATTTTTACTGTCCTTTTCTTTAATTAAGCATTGTACATTCTATCTTGTTTGTTACATTTGCAAACGCCATGATTGTTTACATTTGGTCGTTTTGTTGAGGTGAGATTAATATTGCAAATGGACGATAGCAAATAGTTAGATTTTTACATGAGGTATAATAACAACCTTAGTCTACTCTTATCAGAGACCACAGGAGTCTAAAATGTCTTGACTTAAAAATGTGCCCTTAATCTTACGATTTAATAATAAAATGGCAACTTTCAATCACAAAAGAATTGCATTCTACTTTTAACTTGAAATTATTTTTATTTCCTTGCAGTCCACATCTTGATATAAGGCACAGTCAATTTTAAATTTCAACACCATTTTGGTCGGATGTCTGATACTTTTTAAAAGATTAAAAAACATGATACCGGTACATTTAAAAATATTTTTATTATTATTTTAATAAAAAATAAACTTGATTATTAAATAAATGATTGCTGAGGATAACATTTAAATCTACTAAGACTGGCACTAATGATTTGATGGTAAAGTAAGCAGGTCAAGATATAGAACTTTCTCTTCCTGTAAAAAGATTCAACTTCTAGTCATTTGCTACTGGTGTACAAAAACTTCAAAAATATTTTAAGCTACAATCTATAGAAAATAGTAATTGACAATACATATTTAACATGTATTTCCATATTTTTGGCAATTTTTTAATTTACTTGACCCCAGTACTCCTGATATATTGAATCCTGGGAAATATCTGGCCACATGAATCATTTGGGATCACGTTTGGTTTTGTAAGGATTTTGAGACTTTTGTTTTTTTTTCAACTATAAAACACTGTCTTCACAGTTCAATTGAAGTTTATAAGTCAGTTAATGTCAAATTATATTTTCATTAACTCCTGAAGCATAATTCCTGGTCAATCTGGAGACTAGATAATAACACAAAGTCATCAATCGAAATAAATACACATTTTAGTAAAAATGTTTGACACAAGACCATTAGATCAATATGATTATAAATATTCTTAGTAAAGCATATCATCATGGCTAAAAGGAAACATCTGTAGTGTAAACAACACTTTTCAAAATACATACACTTTCTTATGAAAATTCAGCTCAAATTGTTAACTTGTTGTTTCCTTAAATACCTGATACATGTAACTTAAGGTTTTATATTTGGTTTTAACTGCTTTTCTTGGTAATCATTTTAAGTCTAAAAACAAAACACCCCTATATGGCCATGTTAAAATTACAAAATCAAGTTCCAGTTACTGTCCATTACTGAGTTCTTACAGTAGATGGTAAATTATAGAAACACTACTATAGATGACTGACAACAAGATGATACATGTATATATAAGCACATTGTAACTGAATTACCAATAACTAATTAACACTATTTGTCATTATTTTCCAAATCTTTGTTTTGTGTCACCATATAAGGTCATCTGTGTTATGAATGAATGATAGCTATAGCCTTTATGTGTAGGGAATGATCTGAAATTGAAAAAGAATGAAAGTTAAATACCTATTATCAAACAACAAGCATTTCACAGATTTAAATGTTTCACCTGGTTAGTCTTTGATCAAGTAAAAAAAATTACTTTAACATAAACTTTCACATTTTGACAAGCCGCCTACTAAAACACCAGAAAAGTAACACCTAAGTCTCACCTTATGACAATGCCAGGCTTGACAACGAAAGAATTACGGCACACCAAGACACCCATTATTTCGGTCAAATAAAGGTATTATTCATACTTTTGATGTACATGTATTTCAGAAGGAGCTTTTCATTTAAAAACCTTATTATAAACCTAATATATATATATATATATATATATATAATATATATATATATATATATATATATATATATATATATATATATATATATATATATATACAATGTTTAGTGCTGCTGCAATGTCCCTTCTGAAGTCCTCAGCTTCTTTCATTTCTCAAAGCCCAGTGCTTAGCAAAAAAACAGTTACTATCATTATTCAAGTCTTGTTTGACATTGCCAGGAATCTGACCCCAAAACCTACTTACACTTTAATATCTGACCTTCCAGTGATTGTGACTGTAATATAAGGTTATTACATGACCAATTATTGCTGAACCATGCTGTACTTACAAAATTTCTGTCAAACGCGTCTGCCATGGTAAAAAGCCTAGTAAAGAGTCGGTATCTCCAAATTTAAATATTAACTCAGGATCTGGAAATCTGTGAATATCTAAAACACATCAAAGTAAATATTGGAATAATTGTTTGTACTGTCTGGTATATACATTTATATTCCTGTGCAAAAACCAATATTAGTAAATATATTATTTTTTTTCCCAAAACAAATTTTAAATTAATGCATATTAGAGTAATAAAAAGGCTGGATATTACCATAATTACATTTTTACATTCATGAAATTTTTTTTGGATATTCCAAACAATAATTTTCATCATTTTAAATTAGAAGAAATTTTATTTTGCATGAGAAAGAATAACAGATTTTACTATAGATTATTTTCAAGCAAACAAAGCCTTTCTAGCAATTATCCTGGTTTCAGGGATAGTCCACTGCAAGTGCAGTCTAAACATTTCTGCTGTGCTATTTATTTATTAGAAAGGTAAATGGAGCTATCTGAAAATATAACTAGCTAAATAACACACCACGCAGCCAACTAACGTAACCACTTGCACTGTCAAAACATAACAGTGTTTCAATGTACTTGTAATGCATTATCAACATATATGTTCCTTATAAGTAGACTTTAAATTGGATTATTATACCTCTTGTGAAATTATTGAATTATGATTGGCTAATAAGTATTTGGGTGAATTTAATGTCAACCTGTGCTTTCAACATAAGATAAGAAGAAATTGTAATTTATAAATATTACATTTCTGATAGAGTGACAGTCCATATTGTCACCCCTCAAAATTCATTCTCGAAAGTCTATAAAGGTTTACACTTATAATGGTCTTAACTGTTGGAGACAATGAAATTTCTCGGGGTGACAATATGGACTGTCGCCCTATCAGAAATGTAATATTTATAAATTATAACATGCCTTAAAACAACCTCTAGCTTAACCATCTGGGTGTAAGCATGATAGGGCATAACTTTGGCTCATATGTTCAGTTAGGCAAGTTACATCAAATTTTTTCACTTGTCCCATTAAAAATTTCTCGTCTTTCTCATTTTTAACATCTTTTGTTGTTTTTTATATCAATTACTTGAAAACATACATAATTTAAACACTAGAATTTCTTCAGAAAAAAAGAACTACCATATTTACTATCAATACTTCACACTTACCCTTTTGAACAGATCACCAACACTTTTTTTTTTTGTTCAACAGTCATTTTCACTTTTTCCAACAACCATTATTAGTGTCAACTTTTTCTGTCTAAATTGGTTTAAAAAACAATGTATATACATTGTATAATATTGTATCATACATACCTAATAATGTATCATCTATGTTTTGCGCTGTTATATCTTCTATTTTTAGATTTTGTGAAATAACTTGCTCACATAAACTCTGTGTCAAGTGCACCAAATCTTGTCTCCCATCTTCCAGAGACAGAAGTTGTATTTGTGTTTTGCTGCTGTCATGGTAACCTGAAGTTGAACAATTTGTTAAAATCACATTTAAATTCAAATATTAGTTTTAATAATATAGGTTTAGAAACTGTCAATGCCACCAGATGATACTTATGAGAAAACTTGTAACTTTTCTATCTTGATTTCTCTGAAGTGCAAGCATTTCATTCATACATAATTGCTCTCTCGCTCTCTCTCTCTCTCTCTCTCTCTCTCTCTCTCCCATCCTTTTTAACATTAATTAATTTTAGTAAAATCATGATTGTAACAGGGCTCGTTTAAAATTGGTAAGAAAACTTAAGGACATACATAAATTGCAAAAAACAGTAGGAAGGGAAACAAGAAACAAACAATTTATATTTTCCTGCCTTTAGGTCAAAAAATTTAAAATATACTGCAAATGTTGATACTGAGAAAGGCAACCTATATAGTTGCTTTTCTTACCAGTGGTTTTGTTTGCCTAAAATTACTACCGAATAAAGGTAGTCTCCCCTTGAGAAATGACAAAATTTTCCCAATTTGACAATTAAAATTCCCCAAAAGGCAACAGTGACACACAATCAAATAGCTTAAGTTAAATCCAGATGTCCAAAACTGTTCTGACAGATAAAATTTTTTTAGATATTGTCACAATATAAAATCTTTGCAATGAATTTCTAAATTCTGAGCATAATATGTGACATAAAAAGGGTCCCAATTTTCCCAATCTGAAAGGTGGAAGGTATTTTTTAAAAACCATAGCAAAATCACTGCTTACCATTCAACTTAGTTTGTTGCACTGGTTCTCTTTCATTTGTATGAAAGCTTATATTGTGCTTAATTTTTTCTGAATCTTTAACTGTCTCTTCTGATTTCTCTATTTCTGCTTTTAAGATTTTTGAATTTCTTTTAAATTCCCCTAAATAAAAATGAAGAATGATTCATATATTTATCCTTGACATTTTATAATTTGTAGATAAATGTATAAATATTACATCAAAGGACTGTCACTATGACATAAAAAGGCAATTACCAATATTCTTCAGAATAGAATAAATAAAACACAATGCTTATAAATAACTTATAAACTGGACTGACCTGTTATATTAAAACCTCTGCAAAAGATTACAACTATATAGATATAGATGTTCTTAATTTATTTAAAGCTAAGATAATAATCAAAAGCTAAACTTTTAGAAAAATTCACAATTGACAACACTGTCCATGCCAAGAACTAACAATGATAAGACAACATTGAATGAATTCAAAAGCACAGTTACCATAATTCAATGTTTAAAATGTAATTATCTGATAATTCAAGTTATATTCTTAAGATTCAATTAAATGCATGCACCATTATAAATGTATGTGTTTTTACTATGAAATTGAAAGGGTTAACCTTGACTGGTGGTATTTTTTTTTCCATACACCTCAAACATCTTGGCAGAGGAAATTTTGCTATTTTTTTTCTTGTAAATAAATGGAGTAAAAAAAAAATTTAAATAATGGAGAGTTTTCTCTTACAAATTTTTTGATTAATCATGTTATTAAACAATTGAATTCCATAAATAAGCCTGACAGGTTTTAAGCTTGTACTAAGTTTATAACAGTATTTGACTGGATGTTTTCAGTAAATTGAAGGCTCTTTCATTAATGACTGGCTGTTTTCTATTGAGACAAGGGTCTTCCAGTAAGGAATATTTTCCAACCTTTATTTGTGACCAATCAAATCAATAATATAACTTTTCATTTATTATTTGACTGGTAAAATGTTCTCTAGGCAGACTGCAACTCTAAAAAGATTAATTTTCACTAAAGACACATTTAGAATTATTTTATTAATTGACTAACTAATGTAAATTTGTCGCATATTCTCTGATTACCAATACTCCAATATAAGAGTGGATGAAAACCTTTTGCTTAACAAAAAGAAAAAAAACCAAAAAAAAACAAAACAAAAAAAACCAAAAAAAAAAAAAAAACAACCCATTTTCAACAGTCTCAAGGTGAACATTCTACCACAGAGCAACCAAGGCAGTCAGGAAATTAATGAATTAAAGACAATATTTCTGGATTGTTAAGGTTCAATTACATGCAGTGTCACAGTATTTTCTGCCATATTATTACCTTGATGTTTGGCATTCACAGATAGAGTATATGTACATGTGCAAGTTAATGGAAGGACTGCCTCAGATATTGTATACTTTACACAAATAATAAGAATATATCAACCAACTCCTTGTTATTTCAGACTTTCAGGTTTTATGGTAAATGGTAAACTTGCCAAACTTGTTTTAAACCAGATATGGTAAATTAGATTCCAAGGTGACCAATGATTCAAAACAGAGAATCACAAATATAATTGCATGTATATATTAACACAAATCTGTTAATACATATATGGAAACACACAAACTAAACAACTGTGTAATGTATCCTTGCACTGCAGGCAGCCTTAATTGGGAGTATCTTGTCTGGTTAAGAATATTTAGTTGCAGCTGTCAGAGAAACTTAGTGGTAAAGCATTCACATGTATTTTGTAAAGATCCAGGAATTAAATCCTGTCAAGTCCTGCTTTTACCTTTCCTGGTTCATTTGGCAAGGTTAAAAACCCTCTGAAATGGTTTATCTATGTGTTTTTGAAAGGTTGAACACAGTGTTGTTTCAATGAAAAGTGGTTCAATCCAAAGATCAGAAGGGAGAAATGTAGTGTTCTAGACTGCTCAATTGGTACAGCACTTGAAAGTCTAAATTTCCTCTGAGCCCAGCACAATTTATGTCTGGTGACTGTGTGTCAGGTTAGAACAATTTCTATGTAAAATAAACCCAGGGTTTTGGGATAATGACTTGGGTAGGAAAAGTTGCCTCTCAGTTTACTTTGGACTGAAAATAATGGTAGAAACATAGACTTTCTAACCTTGATAGATTGGTGATTGGTATATCTTCCAAAATATATTTGAGAATTTGTGAGATCACAGTCCTTTTTTGGAAAATATGAGAAGAGGTTGGTAAACATGTCGAAATATATAAATAAAGCATGTTATGGTCAGAGTTGAGTTGAGTAATGGTGTTTAATGTCCCAGTCAAGAATATTTCCACTTATATCGAGACGTCGCCAGCTATAGACCAAAGTGCAGACATTTTGCCTGTGCGTTGCACTAATGGCATTATACTGCAGGGTTTTTTATCGTGCCATGCCTACTGTGATACGGGACCTCATTTATTTTAAGTTAGCATCCAAAAGAACTGTGACTTTCATTTCGTAATGCAGAGTGCTTGGCGAAAGAACAGTCACTACCCACTTTCAAGTCTTCGAGTCAGACCCACCACCTCTCACTTATGGAGCAAGCACTCTACAAACCACCATGGTGTGTTAGGGTCAGAGGAAATTCAGAAAAGTCTGAATTAAAGGAGATCCTATACTTAATCCCTGGTATGACCCTAGCCTGCATTTAAATTTATCTATTTCCCATTACACTGGTAAATAATGCCAGCCTACTACATGCGTTATTCTAATGTACATGAGTATAATGCCGGCCCTTAAAATTCTCAAAACTTGCTGTTTAAAGTACTGATCTCGAGTTGAACATGTGTATTGATATGCAAATAAATTGAAAATGAAGAGCTCAGATCTTACATAAAACAATGGATTGATATAGTCCCAATATTTAAAGAATGGAAATGTTTAGGTAATCTTACTGTGAAAACTGGCAATAATTACTTTATTTTACGTACTTTTTAAAAAAAAAAAAAAAAAAAAAAATCAAAATACGACAACTTATAATCTTTACTTACCATCAAAATCATAAACACTAATGTAGGATATACCCAAGGCAACTGACCATATAATAATATTGGCAATATCAGTAAAACTAATTTCGTTTTCTACAACCACAATACTTAAATGATTCGGTATCTTTTTCAAAGTTCTTGCGTCAGTTTTTATTGAACTGATTGAAGGTTTCTGTTGGTATGCAAACGCATAGAGCGGCAAGTATGTTAACCACTGTTTTAAAAGTAACAAACCGCTAATATGTGATGTATCAAACGTAAAATAAGTCTATAGAACATGTCTGACATCAATGTCTCTAACAGCAACAGACAGGAGATGAAGTTAGTACCATGCTTGTGTATTCACACCCGGTGTTTCGTGGAAACCGGAAGTTGGGTTTTTTAACTAAGAGTTATACGGGTGACAGGTGCTCGGAAGAGAGTTTTTAAAAGGAATTTATGTCTATTTCCATAGGTTTTGTTCATAGAAAAATAAACATTTTATTTCATTTAAATATTCAAAGTAGTAGGAGATGGGAATATTTTGGAAACAGTGGTATTTTGACAAAAAAACAGAGACGTGATTAAGTAGCCAAATGGAACGTTTTCATTGGATCACGAGTTATGTCTTCTTTCATTTGAATATCCCTCCGATACATTTGGTGTCATCGCAATAACATCGTTAAAACCTGAGTGAACTACTTATTTATTATATAAATGAACGATAAAGCTGTAAAAGAGTACAGGAAAATTAATACGAAAAAATCATCATCGCATATGATCAACTGGGTTAACTCCATTCCATTGAAATAATCATGATAATTACAATAACATGCATGATTTAAAATAACATTTTAGTTTCACTTTTGTAACATATTGGTTGGATATACTAGTATATTAGACCTGAAATGCATGCCTCTGAACAGCTTTTTATAATACTGATGTTGCCGTTTACATCAGTATTATAAAAAAAGGTGATTCGGGGCATATATTTCAGGTCTATTGGATGTATCAGAGAGTTAAATAGGTTCCTAGATGTATCAAGAAGTTTAAATGATCATGGCATAGCTTTCGTGACGATATTCATTATACGGTAAAATCTTTGAAAATCTGACTCACCGTCTTTACAAGGATCTTATACTTATATCTCAGCGTCCATCCTAGCATAACAGCACTGTAAGTTAGATGATCTGATTTACTTATATAAGCCGCTAGTAAATTTAATACGGACCCGGGTAAACTGACTCCGTTTACCGTGATTGTCGCTGGTTATACAATATGGGATACGTTGCACCATGATGTACTTGTAAATATCGTACAAATAAAGATTATAGATACTTACATTCCGAATTTCCTCTGACCCTAACACACATTATGCCTTACGGCTGTGTGTAGGGACCCTACACCATTAGGCATATTTGTGTGTTGGGGTCAGAGGGAATTCGGACTAAGATACTCTCAAAAATCTCATATGTCACCAAAAAGGTACATGCCAAAACATATGTATGTACACACAACAATATAACTTATTTGCTTTTAACTGAAAATGACAAAATGTCATACATCGAACTTCAATTGAAGAAAATTAATTTTTCGCCTTTTGTTAACACGAAGTCTCGATTTGTCTCCCTTGAAATGAAATATTGGTTTAAGATCGTTTTAATCAATGTAATAAGATTAAAATAAGATAACGTGCACAGCAGACATAAGCAGCTATAATGTAAGAGGTTATAATATATAAACAATGGATGAAAAATCTATAAAATAATTGCAAATTTTGTTGGTAAAAAAATAAATTACAAACGACACTTTAAAATAATATTGATGAAGAATTTTATTTCACATGTGCAAAATTGTGTAGTTCTATTATTATTATTATTCTTCCAATTTTGACTTAAAGCTACCTCTTTGTGGTGGCGTTTTGTTGTTAAGAAGGAACGGTGAAAATTATCCAGTAGCAATTTAACTACAGTTCAATTCATTTGCGAAAACCTTTGATCTTTTTTCAGGATACATCCGAAGTTTTATAACTGAACTGCCTCACTCTACAATGTTGAGCTCTTTCTCTCTCCCCCCCCCTCTCTCTCTCTCTCTCTCGTTAATTATGTACACCATAATAGCATGCGATGGCATTGGGTTCTCAGTTTGGATTTTTTCTGTAAATGATGTATAAATGAGATCATGGTCAAAGGTCAAGTTCACGAACTTGAACTTTTGCTTTGAAAATATTTTTGCGGATTTAAATTTTAACATTTGTTATTTTGTAGCACCGTTTTCTGCACGAATCCAATGAAATAACCTTTGATAGCAATATCTTGATCATATATATAATGGTTTTGACATAGACATTGCAATATTGATAATTTTCTCAAATAAGGTCATGAGTTTTGGGGTTTTCTTACGATTTACTTCTTTTCAATCTGTTTCGATTTTTTTTTTTAAATATAGTTTACAATTTTTTATGCTTTATAGTAATGTATTTAGTCAGAGGACCAAAATCAAAGGCCATTACTTCATTGATTAAACAAGCTTTAATCGTTATATCTAGACTAAATGTGAAGGATTTTGTCATGTTGACTTTCACAAGTACTTGTATACGAGACATAACTTGTACATTTAGAGGTGGGGTCCTAGTCGATAGTGAGTTTTCTTGCTGCACGTACAATGTTCAGCAATAAGTGTTTGGATCAATAATCGCAAATATTCCAAAGTGAAAGTTTTATCACATTATGCATTATGCACTTGCAATTACAAAGTATTTTCGGACAAAGAAAACGTTTTAAAATATTATTCAAATGTAAAATATTGCAATAGAGCCATACACGCAAAAGTGCTGAAGATTTAATTGAACTTGCGGATTGATATTGGAGATCTAGGGCTCTTTTTAACAATCATTCATAAATTCACCCTAGTGACTGCTAAGGTTCAGGGACCAAACAGCCTTCATTTAAATGAAAAAAATGAGAGAAAAAAAAACCCCGGGGAATATATATATATATAGAATTTATCGCCTTTTGTTTACAAGTGGTCTTGATTTGTCTCCCTTGAAATAAAATATTGGTTTAGGATTGTTTTAATCAATGTAATAAGATTAAAATAATATTATGTTAACAGCAGACATAATCAACTATAATGTAAGAGATTGTAATATAACAAATTAATGAAAAATCTTGAAAATTATTGGCAAATGATATTGATAAAATAATAAAATACTAATCACACGTTAAAATAGTGTTAATGAAAAATTAAATATTAAAAGTGCAAGTTATACTCGCCCTTCTTCTTATTATTCTTCTTCTTCGAAGAATACTTTCTGACGTAAATCGCCGCGTTTATGCGGTGATTTTGATTTGTATCAAAAGACGGCAAAACAAAAGAAGTGGTAATCTCAAGTGGAATCAGAAAAATAAATTTATTAGTTGATGACGTAAGCACTGACCAGTCATAAAAGGTTCATCTCATGATGGTGTTGGCGTGATGTTTTACGTGGAATCGGCAGTATTTTTTTATTTTTCCAAAACGAAGTTTATATTTCTGAGGAACGCGTGCAATGGATAAGTGTATTATGACCAGCCTTGTGCTGCGGACACCCGGTGGTGGCCTTTAAGTGCTCACTGGCGTAGTCAGTACACCGCAGACACCTTGTCACATTATTGAGCCAAATGAACCAGAAGATACTTTGTCTACCTAATGCCGAGGCAATGTTTAGTCATATGTATGGCCAGACGGGGTTCGAACTAGCAATCTTCTACTCTCGAGGCGGATGTCTTCCTCTAAGCGACTTGTGTCGGTTAGTAATTGATGGTTTAACATGCATATATATTTTCCGTTTTTCATTGATTACTCACTAAATAATCGTGTACTTATTTCATTTAAAGCTGCATTAAGTTTTTCAATTTTCTGAATTTTTTTGATTTTCTAAAATATATTTTTTTAAAAATAGATATCCTCTAACCACGATCCGTGTGATTCATTTTCTAAAATTTCATTTCTTTTAGTTGTAAATAAACGGAATCCCCTGACCGGTTGGTCAATGTTTAACGGTGGTAATTACGAGCTTGGGGCATGCGCACGGATGTACGGAAAAAACCCATGAATCGAAGGTGAAACATGACAAATTGCATTAATTGTCCTTAATTAGTATCCAGATGTATTTGAAATGGTGTTATGTATCCCTTACTACGTCACAAATGACAAATTCAACGAAGTTCGATTACTGAATTTATCGTACTTCACCGTTTTTAAAGACCCGGGTTTTGATGACGTTACCATGTTCTAATATTAGATCCCAAATGCTGCATCTCGCTGGGTAATTACTGTAATTTCTGTATTTATTCGAGCTTTTATCGTTGATCCAAATATAACATTGTTCATTAGGAACATCATTAATTAGATTAGCACCGTTTTAATTTTTTCTTTGGAAAACTTAATGCAGCTTTAATACCAAAAGGACGAGTGGCATTTTAATCACCAAATTACATTTTGTATATATTTTAGATGTGTAAACTCTAATTTGCGTACGGAATAATTGGTTTTGACTGTGAACCATGTTATTTATAAACACTCTTTTACTAGATAGGGAACAACCTATATCTGTTCAACTTTGAAATTAACAGTAATTTTTTAAACATGCTAAACTTGTGAAGGCACATAGTGATTTGGCGACCAGCCGGCCACCTTGAACTAAATTAAAATATCTTAATTACTTACCATAGTTCTTTGTTCCTTTCATTCTCAAAATTGACTTGCACGTGACGGGTGTAGCTAGCTAGACAGGAGGTGCTTACCCTTCCGGAGCACCCGGCCTCACTTCCTTGATGGAAGTTCACGTGTATAACATATTTTGCCAGTTTGCAAAGTTTTTACTTTGTTTTTGGGATTGTGATGTGTTTAATTATTAATATATTTATTAAGATTTTAAGCCACAAACTTTTTAAATTATAAACCATACAGCTTAAGCATAAATAATTTCAGCATACCAAAATTAAGTGGAAGATCTACTGTCAATATTCATCGTGAAACATTACTGTACATTACCGAAACATGTATATAAATCTGTTCAGGAAGCTGCTTCATTGAGTGACGAACTTGAATCCGCTTATATTTCCACATCCAAAATATTTCAGAATCAAACTTGTAATAGACAATAACGTTAATTGCCACACAGAGATGTAATCTTGCGTATTTTCATGAGGAAATTTAATGATGTGAAAAAAGCTTTCTTGTTACAAATGTAAATTTCTATTTAAGTATTTAAATAATACATCTTGGTACAAGTGCTCTCAACTTTGTTTGTAAAATTAAAATACGAGTTTTAGCACTGGAAAATGACTTTTCATTTAACAAGACGTTAGTGTCTCATAATGTAAGTACTTGTATTATACACCATTTTTGATTTCATTTTCACCATTTTTGATTTAATTCAAAAATGGAATATGACACGTGCAAAAACAGACAGCCAACAATTCCCAAATAAAACCAGTATAATGGTTTATTAAATCCAGTAAGTCACCAACAACATACAAAACATACCTCGAAGGAAATGAAAAAAGATGTCGATATCATCGAATGCTTTGTAAATAAAAACAGCCAAAGCCTCTGCTTAATGAAGACGCGAAAAAACAAGGGCGAAGCCAATAAAATGGAAATACACACACACACACATGATATATATATATATATATATATATATATATATATATATATATATATATATATATATATATCCTCTTCTCATCGGTATTTGGTAAATAAACATTTATCCCTCATTGAAACCGATATAGAACAGTATTAGAAACAAAGCAATTGATACATATTGTACAATCCCTGAATGGTCCAGTCTTGCTGTGCCAGATACTATTTATTGATCTTGTTTATTTTCTTATTTGAAAAATATGCAAGTATCACACACACACACACACACACACACACACACACACACACACACACGTGTGGATAAACTGATTTCTATTCTGGATATCGACCAAGTGTTCAACAGCGACCACTTGCACAGCTCACATCGCCTTCTACCGCCTATAGGTTCGAATCTAGTCCTACTAGATCATCCATCACCGCGGCAGATGTTAAAATGTGAAAATCTTGACTTAGGATTGAACCACTCCACTTTAAACAGCTTTAAATGTGCGGTAAAGATGTAATATACGCTCCTTATAAAGCATGTTGTCGCTAACTTTACAACTGGGAGTATGAAGATGACGTCAATAAAGATTAAGTCAATGATATTTTCCATTGGTTAAAGTGTTAACTTCTTTATAAATTTAATTATGTAAATATAAAAATGAATAAACAGACAAATAAATATAAATATAATATAATATATATATTAATAATAAACAAGCACATTGAATACACAAGGAGATTTCAATTATTGAGTTTTTTCTTCCATACAGATCAAAGTAAACATAACATGTATTAAACGGGCTGGTTTCCATTAATGTTCGCTTTATGGATTATCTCGACATGTCATGATTTCTTTCTTTCTTTCTTTTTTTTTTTTTTTTTTGGAAAAACCAGAGGGCGGTAAATGTCAGCAGATAGATAGCCTGTATGGAAGAATCATTTTGTGAAGTTTATCCCACATAATTTTAAATTGGGACGCTGACGTCAGATGCTTTCCGCACGACCAAGCTCAAAAGGGTATTGAATGAATAAATTTTGACAAGAATTGCGATAGTGGAATTTTAATTCTTTTGATAATTCAGAGAACTAAATTCATAATTACATGAAACAATGCAAGTCGATCATTAAAAATGTCAAAATTCCAAAATCAAATTCTATGCAACCCCAAAACAAGTCATTCCTATGCTGAATAAGCACGATCTTTACACTTGAAACACTGACAATGCAATATTGTTATGATATTGGAAAGCCTTTCTGTGTCATTATGTCAACCTCTCTGACCATCTGACAAAATATTAATGGTCTACAGCAACACATACAGCATGGACTGGTCAGGCAAAGGTCATTCAAAATGCTACCCTGCAATTATATATGAAAATATATTTACGTGGTCATAAAATTATTTGGGTTAAAAATGTCGGTTACACCTCTTGGTATCTATTGCAAAAAGTAATAATGGTTCAGTACCAATGAAACATAGTTAGCTGAAGTAAATGGTTTTATGATTAACGAATCTAAAAAGTAATTAACTTTGCCCAATCTATTTCGTTATACTGTAGTTTGTATATGTGTAGGATCAGTGTTGTAATGGGACCGCAAACTGACGCATCAAATTTACTTGTCCTTAGATTAATTGTTACATGGATAAAGAACAAAATTGTCTCATCATGAACAGATGAAAAAAAATGATAATGCTGCGTAAAACAGTATTCAACTAAACAGTCAAACTATAATTGTGTGAGCCCATTGCCTCAGTACTGTATTTATGTTTGGTCTTTACCTCAGTATTGCATTTGGTACTTTGTGGGGGCATGACTTCAGTGCTGTATTTGGTACTTATGTGGGGACATAACCTCAGTACTGTATTTGGTAATTATGTGGGGACATTACCTCAGTATTGTATTTGGTACTTATGTGTGGACATTACCTCAGTATTGTATTTGGTACTTATGTGGGGACATTACCTCAGGATTGTATTTGGTACCTATGTGGGACCATCAACTCAGTATTGTATTTGGTACTTATGTGGGGTCTTTACCTCAGTAATGTATTTGGTATTTATGTTTGGCCACTACCTCATTACTGCATTTGGTTCTTATGTGGGGACATTACCTCAGTACTGCATTTGGTACTTATGTGGGGAAATAACCTCAGTACTGTTTTTGGTACTTATGTGGGGACATAACCTCAGTACTGTATTTGGTACTTATGTGGGGAAATAACCTCAGTACTGTTTTTGGTACTTATGTGGGGACATTACCTCAGTACTGTATTTGGTATTTATGTTTGGCCATTCTGTCAGTACTGCATTTGTTACTTATGTGGGGACATTACCTCAGTGCTGCATTTGGTACTTATGTGGGGACATTACCTCAGTATTATATTTGTTACTTATGTGGAGCCATTACTTCAGTAATGTATTTGGTACTTATGTGGGGACATTACCTCAGTAATTTGTTATTTATGTGGAGCCATTACCTCAGTATTGTATTTGATACTTATGTTGGGACATTACCTCAGTATTGTATTCGGTACTTATGTGGGGACATTACCTCAGTATTGTACATGTATTTGGTACTTTTGTGGGGACATTACCTCAGTAATTTGTTACTTATGTGGAGGCATTACCTCAATATTGTATTTGATACTTATGTGGGACCATCAACTCAGTATTGTATTTGGTACTTATGTGGAGCCATCAACTCAGTACTGTATTTGGTACTTATGTGCAGCCATCAACATAATACTGTTTTTGGTACTTATACGGGGATATTACCTCAGTATTGTATTTGGTACTTATGTGGGGACATTACCTCAGTATTGTATTTGATACTATTTGGTACTTATGTGGGGACATTACTTCGGTATTGTATGTGGTATTTATGTGAGGCCATCAACTCAGTATTGTATTTGGTACTTACGTGGGGCCATCAACTCAGTATTGTATTTGGTACTTATGTGGAGCCATTACCTCAGTATTGTTTTTGGTACTTATGTGGGGACATTACCTCAGTACTGTACTTGATACTTATGTGGGCCATTACCTCAGTACTGTACTTGTTACTTATGTGAGGACATTTCCTCAGTACTGTATTTGGTACTTATGTGGGGCCATTACCTAAGCTTTGCATTTGGTACGTATGTGGGCCATTACCTAAATTTTGTATTTGGTACTTATATGGGGTCATCAATTCATTTTTGTATTTGGTATTTATGTGAGGACATTACCTCAGTACTGTATTTGGTACTTATGTGGGGATATTACCTCAGTACTGTTTTTGGTACTTATGTGGGGCCATTACCTAAGTTTTGTATTTGGTACTTATATGGGGTCATCAATTCAGTTTTTTATTTGGTATTTATGTGGGGATATTACCTCAGTTTTGAATTTGGTACTTATATGGGGTCTTTCCTCAGTATTGTATTTAGTACTTATGTTGAGCCATTACCTCAGTACTGTATTTGTTATTTATTTGAGACCATTACCTCAGTTAATATTTGATAGGTATGTTGGATCATTATTCTACCATTGTATTTTGAACGAATGTGGGATCGGTAACTTAATACTGTACTTGGTACATGCATATGATCATTACTTCAGCATTGTAAATGAAAGACAAACGGGGCGGTAACCTCAGTATTTGAAACTTTGTGGTTTAGTTTATCACTATTTTGTATGTGGTGCGTATGTGGTAGGTTGTAATGTTTTCATCTGTCTTGTACTAGCGTGCACCTAGAGAACTTTAACGTACTAGCTCATAGGTAATACATAGAATATACGCATATCACCCACCGTCTCCTTATCCCGACAGCGGTCGAACCAGTCAATATGCCGAGCGGCAGACAAGGAAGCAAGGAGGACTCTCTTCCACTGAGCCACTAAGGCCCTTTTAGAACGTATGTGGTCTTAAACTTAATGTGGTATTTAATTTGTTTCGATCTTTTTTTAATATTTTTTATTTTTTGCGTATTGGGGACTGTCATCTATGTGTATAACGTCACTTCAGTTAATTTATTCTGTGCGTATTGGGGACTGTTATCTATGTGTATAACGTCACTTCAGTATATTTATTATGTGCGTATTTGGGGACTGTTATCTATGTGTATAACGTCACTTCAGTTAATTTATTCTGTGCGTATTTTGGGAATGTTATCTATGTGTATAACGTCACTTCAGTATATTTATTATGTGCGTATTTGGAGACTGTTATCTATGTGTATAACGTCACCACTTAATTTATTCTGTGCGTATTGGGGACTGTTATCTATGTGTATAACGTCACTTCAGTATATTTATTATGTGCGTATTTGGGGACTGTTATCTATGTGTATAACGTCACTTCAGTATATTTATTATGTGCGTATTTGGGGACTGTTATCTATGTGTATAACGTCACCAGTTATTCTGTGCGTATTTTGGGAATGTTATCTATGTGTATAACGTCACTTCAGTTAATTTATTCTGTGCATATTTGGGGACTGTTATCTATGTGTATAACGTCACTTCAGTATATTTATTCTGTGCGTATTTGGGGACTGTTATCTATGTGTATAACGTCACTTCAGTATATTTATTCTGTGCGTATTGGGGACTGATATCTATGTGTATAACGTCACTTCAGTATATTTATTTTGTGCGTATTTGGGGACTGTTATCTATGTGTATAACGTCACTTCAGTATATTTATTCTGTGCGTATTTGGGGACTGTCATCTATGTGTATAACGTCACTTCAGTATATTTATTCTGTGCGTTTTGGGGACTGTCATCTATGTGTATAACGTCACTTCAGTATATTTATTTTGTGCGTATTTGGGGACTGAAATCTATGTGTCTAACGTCACTTCAATATATTTATTTTGTGCGTATTGGGGACTGTCATCTATGTGTATAACGTCACTTCAGTATATTTATTCTGTGCGTATTTGGGGACTATTATCTATGTGTATAACGTCACTTCAGTATATTTATTTTGTGCGTATTTGGGTACTGTTATCTATGTGTATAACGTCACTTCAGTTAATTTATTCTTTGCGTATTGGGGACTTATCTATGTGTATAACATCATCTCGGTATATTTATCTTGTGCGTATTGGGGACTGATATTTATGTGTATAACATCTCCTCAGTATATTTATTTTGTGAGTACTTGTGACTGATATCTATTTATATAGATAACGTTACCTCAGTATATTTATTTTGTGCGTACTGGGGACTTTTATCTATTTATGTACATAACGTTACCTCAGTATATTTATTTTGTGTATATTGGGGAGTTTATCTATGTGAATAACATCGCCTCAGTATATATATATATATATATATATATATATATATATATATATATATATATATATATTGTGCGTACTGGGGAGTGTTATCCATTTATGTTTACAATGTTACCTCAATATTGTATCTGGTTCGTATCTTGGTTCTTGTGGCTCCCAACCAACTTTCCGGGCAACAAAAAGGAAGGCAGCAAGACTCGTTAACTTTATTGACCCAACACATGCCGTACAAATCTCCTAGCCAGTAAACTAAACAGCCTAAAATACAACATACATGTAATTTTTTCAAAATCAAGTCAAACGGTGTTTATTTATTAAAAAAATTGTCAAAGATTTAAAAAAAAAAAGTTTTAATCACTTTTAAGACTATCATATAAATTTGATCAAAGTTAAAAATACCCAAATTTTAAAAACTTTGATTAAAGATGATGGGTTGTAACAAGTACACTTGTACCAAGTTAGGTCAAGTTATAGACAAAACTTTTATTTGACTGACTATTTAACATCATGAACATTCAAACAGTGACCATCAAAATTTCTTCCGGTCAAAGAATTTTTTTTCTCTCATAAAATGTGTATTATCAAACTCATCCTTTAACTGGGAACATAAGTTTCTTTTTATATTCGTTTTCGTGACTGTTCATCTGCCAGGTATAATCTTTATAATTCATATACATGTATTTTTATTTGCCTTGTGAAATTTCCATAGCTGCGAGCTTGAGAGTCGTTGCCTTTATAATTGACAATGAACGCTAAAAACCTTGTCACTCCATGTTTGAATACATAAAAAATGCATTACACAATCTGGAACTACATTACCATAAGTAAACAAACATGGCTATCACGTCACTTTTGTTTATATTCGAGACAAGCTTGAAAAATGCATTTTTCCCCAAAAATTTTAAAAGAACGGTTCAATGGTTAAGTGCACAAAATAAAATCAAATGAAATTTTAATAACGTATTTACTATAAATTAGGCACATTGCTGATATTCACCGTAATATTGACATTGTGAGAGACGGAGTTTAAAAATTGTGTTTTTGAAATAACCGACAATAACTGGTCTTTTAAAACCATCAAACCACAAAAAATCTTGAACAATCAGATCTTATAAAAATTTCTTCCTTCCTTGGCAAAGCTGCTATACCCCCTATTATTTTAAGGCGATGTGTAATGGTACAACTTGTCAATCAATTTTGTTTCTCGCGGGATGTAAATTTCAAGTGATGGAAATTTCAATTGGAATTAGATTCACGCATGTATGACACATCCAGTGAAAATTGTTCGTTTCACATGCTGTGTTTGTTGATCGGACAATCAGCCACATGCTATTAATCAGTTTACTAGGGATACAATAGGAACGCCTCAAAAGTATAATACATGGTTTAAGTACTGCAAAACTCCTTGCTAAACTTAAAACGACTTTTCTAAACTTTGAGAGATATTTGCACCGCAGCAGGCGTAGAGAATAAGTATACTTCTCACTGCTTTGCTGTCTATATTTGAACGATACCGAGTATGCCGGCGCATAATGTTAAAGCGAATCTCAACCTATATACTAACAATGTCGACATTCCAGAACAAATCTCTCGATAAATCCCTGTCTACGCTCACATACTAGTATCCCGGCGCAGATTCGAAACCCACATGCTTGGCCATTGAAAATTATCCTTCGGCTACAGTTTCCACCGTTTCAGAATCACAATTTTTTACTTCCAACATATAGCCAGCAATCTTTTACTCCAAACTTCTTTGCAATGAAATTGGACCACACAGGTGCACCTGATTTTCGACCGAAATATAGTCCACAAAAAGCAACACATTTACGTAGATATTCATTTTTTTTATATATATCATTTTATATCCAATATTCTCAAAAATACATTATGTTAATGAAAAATCGAGAAAATACCATCAAAATACCTGATAACACTATAATTTTACAAACCAAAACTCCCCGTTGTTACCCCACATTGAAAAAATTGCGGATTAATAATGTGTCGGGATTTAATATGGGAAAACACACAAACACTCATTCCGGAAATACATCGCTGTAATAATCATGCGGGTTAGGGTAGAAAATTCTGGAATAATCTTTTCAGCTGTAGGTAAGATCGCTGTTGTTAGACCCACAGAATATTCCCTTTTGCTGTCAAGCTAGCAGACGACATTACCTGGCCAGCGAAAATGGGAAAGTCGGTCATGCGCAATTCTATTTGCTTAACCCGTATGATTTTTCAGCGATGTATTTCCGGAACGAGTGTTTGTGTGTTTTCCCATATTAAATCCCCGTAAGGATTTTAAAAAGCTCTGCATTTTATACTCCAGCTAAGATGGCATTTAGTTTGGTGTCAGTTACTAGTAATTACGACAAAATGCATACGTCATAACGGTATGTGGCATGGTACAATTTTTTTTTGATATCTCTTCTAAAACCTTGAAAAACTAGTGCTACGGCAGACGTGAATCAGACAGTAGGATCTGCCAGAGTTGAAAAACAGTCGATAATCTGTCTTAATGTCGACGAGCAGTATCTTTAAATTTTAGATTCTTTAGTACCCGACCGAGGTTCGAACCCATGACCTTCTGCTCTCGAGGTGGACGCTTCTACCACCAAGACACCTAGGTAGTTCAATACCGATGGAAATGAATTTTATTTCACTTAATTACTTAAATATTAATTAAGACAATTATTCCTAGTTAAGTAGTGAGTAATAAACTTGAGAACTTACAACTGCCTAAATCGTTAAAGCAGTCACATCTTCCAGTAGTCCATCTTCTGGGTAGATTCTGCTGTGGGCCCTGTGGCCCGGCATTGTTGATAACTACTGTGTTATTGTTAGACTGCATCATTGGTCCGGTTTGTTGCATCATTGGAGCTGGTTGCTTTAAACAGAAAGAGAATGAGTTCCACGCAACTCTGTATATTTCAACATCATAGCCCTTGTTTACAAAACATAATTTGTAGAAAAAGTTCCCTAGTCCTAATACTTATATCACCATAAGTGAAACGAAATACAAATGTGCAATTGGATACAACTAAAGAAATTTTAAGGGAAAGAGTTCCTTTTGTAACCCCCCCACCCCCAATCAAACATACATTAATATCTACTGCACATGTAAGATATAGTATATACTAGTATATTTTAAGTAGAGGGTACAAAAGGAACTCTTACAATTTTAAGTTGTATTTCTTTTAAATTAAAAATTTTTGTAGATATTTCGGAAATTTTGTAAAACTTTCAGCTCCATTTGTAGAGTACAAATGAATGATATATTTAGAGTTACGTTAATATTCTTTACTTGGCATTCAACTGTCACGGTTTCTCAAAATCCCTTTAATTCCCATGCAAGTCGAATATTCCATGAAAAATTTTAAATAGGAACTAAATAAAGTGTAAAATTTAACAACCCAACCCCCCACCCCCAAAAAAGGTGTATTTTATCTGAATATAAATTGGTATAAAAGCTGCATTAAGTTTTTCAATTTTCTGATTTTTTTTTTTTTTTTTTTTTTTTTTTTTTTTTTTTAAATAGATATCCTCTAACCACGATTCGTAAGATTAATTTTCTAAAATTTCATTTCTTTTAGCTGTAAATTAAAGGAATCCTCTGACCGGTTGGTAAATGTTTAACGTTGGTAATTATGAGCTTGGAGCATGCGCACGGATGTACGGAATGTACCCATGAATCGAAGGTGAAACATGACAAATTGCATTAATTGTCCTTAATTAATATCCAGATGTATTTGAAATGGTGTTATGTATCCCTTACTAAGTCACAAATGACAAATTCAACGAAGTTCTGTGTTTAATTTATCGTATTTCACCGTTTTGAAAGACCCGGGTTTTGATGACGTAACCATGTTCTAATGTTAGATCCCAAATGCTGCAACTCGCTGGGTAATTACTGTAATTTCTGTATTTATTCTAGCATTTATCGTTGAACCAAATGCAACATTGTTCATTAGGAACATCATTAATTAGATTAGCACCGTCTTAATTTTTTCTTTGGAAAACTTAATGCAGCTTTAATTACTCGGACTAACATCTACTTTCGCTTTTCTCATCATCTGCTGTTTTATATTTAAACATTTCATCCATATTACCTGCATAATTAAATATGAGTAAATTATATTTAGCATGTGAAAAAGAGTTTTATGATTGGCATTTTGACACGCTAACGGCATGTTGCAACGCCGTCACGTGAAAAGGATGAGAAAAATAAACCTTGTTGACAAGTCCATACTTGACAACAATCAGTGGTTGCACTAAACGTAAAGCGCTGTAAAGATTAAGTTATATCCTTTCGGAAGAAAGACTGTCTAATATTGCATGCAACGCCTGATTATACCTATTCCCAGTAAAAACAAAAAGAGGAAAAGAAGTTTCCTGATTCTTAGATTGTTAGGTGCGTGTAAGGAATTCCTCCTGTATTGCTTGTTATGTGCTGAAAGCACTTTGAAAGTCGCCAGGAAATCTGTTCTTTAGCTCAAAGCAGGAATTTAAACGTACGCACGAAATAGTTCAAGTTTAGAGTCCGTGTTTTCAAATCCAACTTACTTGCATGACAGGTGCTGGTTGTGATGGGGCGTATCTAACACTTGGATCAGGTTGTCCGTAATAAGCCATTATGTTGATGCTGTATCAGTTTCACGCCTGAAATAAAGTGGTATGTAATATATAATTAGTTAAAGTTAGAGTACAGTAGAAAGTTATGTTTGAACTACATGGAATTACATGTATAGAAAAAATGGTGTACATTTTCACCAGTTATCAATCGGTTTATCAGTGAACTTTGAATGTTGGTTAAACTTGGATTATTTTCACAATTTCCCTTTATTTGTAGGTTTGTTTCACCACTAAGTTTTATTAATGGAATTCAAATGCTATGTTTTCAGACCTTTCTTAAGCTTTGCCTTTCGTTTTATTAGGATTTCTGTTTCAAGCTTTGGTTAATTAGAAAACATTTTGATAGTTTGTGTTTAGAATTGTCTTCCGTTATCCTATTTTGTTTTGACAACCTACTGAATCACTTTTTGGTTTATTGTAGGATTTAAAAAAAAGTTATTATTTTGTTGTTTTATCGATGGTTTATACGTTATCCAAAGCAAGCACTCAAATAAGACATGATGTCTTAATACCCTTTTTTGAGAAATGAACATTTACACATTATTTTTTTTTAAAAATAATAAATAAAAACCCCTTAAATTAATGTACATGTTTTAGTTTAGTTTAAACAATATTTCTTAGAAAAATCAGAATTATGGAATCGCATTGAGATAGTTTTTACAAATCAGGATCCTGGAACAAGAGTAAAACTTATATTAACCAGTTTCCTGAACATCTTTAATATTACAATTTATACAACATGGCATTTAATACTACATACAGCATTCAGTAGAACATTATGAACGAGATTGAGAGAGAGAGAGAGAGAGAGAGAGAGAGAGAGAGATGCGCATACATATAAACAAAAGACTATAGATAGTTATTGAATAAAATCGTTTAGATAGAAGAATAAAATCATGAACATGTAAAAACACTTCGGCATTTTGCGCTGGTGTCAGTGAACTGTTTCCATATAACAATATATATAAATCATAATGACAATTCAATGTTCCTATATTACGACGTCGAATATCTTGATACAAGGAGTTGAGTTGAGTAATGGTGGTTAACGTCCCAGTCAAGAATATTACACTTATATAGAGACGTCGCCAGCTATAGGCAAAAGTGCAGAAATTTTGCCTGTGCGTTGTGCTGATGACATTATACGGCAGAGTTCTTTATCGTGCCATGCCTGCCATAACACGGGACCTCGTTTATTTTAAGTTCCCACCCTGAAGAACCATGACTTTCATTTCATAATGCCGAGTGCTTGGCGAAAGAACAGTCACTACCCACTTTCAAGTCTTGGGTCAGACCTGGCCGGGGTTCGAACCCACGACCTTCCACTTACGGAGCGAGCACTCTACCAACTGAGCTACCGTAGTGGTTCTTGATACAAGGGACATGTACATGTTTTATTTGACTTTTATAATTTTTAATCAACATTTTTTTTCATCTGAGCAGAAAGAACGATGTCTACACTTCTTTCATTTATCAAGTTTGTAATGACTTTTTATTTACTCTTGTAATTTTTTTCTCCTTTTTCCACAACTGTGCTGGCTTTATTTTTTCCATCTGTACTTTCGGTTCCACGTATAATGATGGATATCATGGCCTTTTATCGGGTCCTCTTTAATTTGTAGATTGGTTTCGCTGTGCAATATATTTCTTGACTGGAATCATTTTTCCATCATACTTGGGAATCGTTTTGCTTCGACGTCATTGTAATGATAACATTATTTAGAAAATCATGTAGGATTTTTTTCTTGTAATAAAACACGAGATCTACTGAATCTAGATGTAAATGTGAAACATTTAGAATTAACTGATAACAACTAACACGAATTTACCGAAAGGAATTCAAACGCAGCCGAGCAAGACACGATTCATTACAATAGCTTCAGTGGTGTCATATTAAAAAAAAACGGCGAATAAATAAAATAAAAAAAGGTTTGCTTTTATTTGTATCATGTGTCATCGATTGCTTTTCTTGCGTAAAATTTAGCTTGTAAATAGTGATAAAAATCACAAATACGATTACAGAAAACAGGGCGATCTTAATAAAACCAAGGTTAAGTAACATTTTATTACTGTCTTGGGTAATATTATATTGTCTCTTCTTTAGATTAAATAATTATCAATAAAACGTGCTCTATAGTGTGACATTATTTAAAACTCGTAGATAGAGCTAATGTGACAACATGTTTTTAAATCCAAGCTGAACGGGTGTAAAAATGGCAAGAGTCCCTTTTAAAAAGGTCATGAATCTCAGAGCCAGCCTTCTCCTGCTCACCAAACCAAATAAAAAGAACATACGACTGTGTGAATTTGGGAAATGTCTTAAATTATTATTATTATTATTATTTGTAATCCTGAAATTAATTTTTATGACAATCGCCTGCAGAAAAAGATTTTAAACAAGAGACCTTAACGCTCACCTGAGGAAATGTCCAAAAACTTGCAAAGAACTTAATTACAAAAACTTTACAAAATTCCTCAAGTTTGGAAATCATGCTATAATTAATCAGAAATATGTAGTCACGTTTCATTTATAAATAGCTTATATGCATGACTAAAAAGTACAATGAATAATTTCCAAATAATGATTTTGAACTTTGAACATATGAACTTGAACCTTATATCAAAATGGTCGTAATATCAATACCTATAATATTCTAATATACATGCTTGTACAAAAAGTTAATGCTTTTCAAAATAATTTACAATTTCAGTCTTCTTCTACAGCTATGACCTTGACCTTTGAACATATGACCTTGAACCATATATCAAAATGACCGTCATATCAATACTTACAATATTCTAATATACATATATGCCTATACAAAAAGTTCAAAATTTTCAAGATAATTAACAATTTCAGTCTTCTTATACAGATATAACCCTGAACTTTCAACATATGACCTTGACCAATAAATCTAAATGATTGTCATATCAATACCTATATTATTCTAATATACATGTCTATACAAAAAGTTCATAGTTTTCAAGATAATGAACAATTCAGTATACTTATGCAGCTATGACCTTGACCTTTGTACATATGACCTTGAACCATATATCAAATGATCGTCATATCAATACTTACAATATTTAAATATACATGCCTATACAAAAAGTTAACAGTTTTCAAGCTAATTCACAATTTCAGTACATGTATGCAGCTATGACCTTGACCTTTCAACATATGACCTTGAACCATATATCAAAATAATTGTCATATCAATACCTACAATATTTTAATATACATGCCTATACAAAAAGCTTATAGTTTTCAAGCTAATGCACAATTTTAGCAAATAACATTTCAGGGCCAACAACTCCTACATGGATTATCATATAGTTACGAATCTTGGTACCTTTTTAAATTTTGTCATGGGGAATATTTTAACAATGTTTTGAATTCGTATACCCCTTAATATTTGCAAGAAAATTGTCTTAAACTGCATAAATCACAAATTAGGTCATGACCTTGACTTTGACATTGACCCTTTTTCAAGGTCATTTCAAGAAAAAGTCAAAACTGAAAAATCCCATGCCATTATCTGTTCAAATAGTCAAGTTATAACAATTTGAAGCCATTTTACGCAATGTTTTAAATTAAACGCAAAAAACACGTAACCTAATTTTCGATTTAATTTCACGAAATGAACAAACTATAGGCTGAAGACCCTAGAGAAGCCAAATATCACATCAGATTTTATCTCCAATTATTGGTTTCGGATTTTTTAGGATTTTTGCACCCCTAGGTCACAGTGACCTAGCTTTGGTTGCCATGGAAACGCCATGAACAAATCTGAATTGCACCGGCCCATACTTGCTTCTGGCCAAGTATCATTTTAATCTGTCCAGCATTTTGGGAGAAGTCGAAAATAGGTGCTAACGACACACGCATGCACACGCTGCACCATGCCATAAGCTCACATGACCTAGGTGAGCTAAAAATGTATTTTTTTTTTATAATTTTAATATTATCGAATTGCACTTTATGATTTAAAATTTTGAAAAGAAAAATAAGTTAAAAAATATCTTGCTCACAAAAATAACATTAAGCTATGATCAAATCACAGCTTGATTTGTACTTCACCACTACCTGTAAATAGCGACATCCTCATTTATAATGGGGAGGTTTCTTTTTTTTTTTTTTTTAATAAATTTAAAAGAGCAGATACATAAAATTTTATAATTTTAAACATTTTGGCACTTTTATACGGAGTCTATAAGATGGCGTGTAATGAAAAAAAAATTATTTCGTATTTTTTCGAAATGGTATATCGTAATTTCGCAATGCATGTTTCATATTTCCGTAGGATTTCCCCGGCGACAATATACATAATCACAAAGATTCATTTTCTTACAATACATCCCACTTCTCCTTACCCCGCTTTCTTTATATCCGTATCTTTAGACAATCTATTTCGAAAAAAGGATATACATGTTGCGAATATATGATCAAAAATTCGAAATACCTTTTTTGAAAATAGGAAATATTTTTTCACACGTCATCTCACCTTAAGCATTGTTTTGATTTGCAACAAAAATGAGAGAGAGAGAGAGAGAGAGAGAGAGAGAGAGAGAGAGAGAGAGAGAGAGAGAGAGTTGTCAAAATAAAATTGCCTAATATTATTATCAATCTTAATTTGTAATTCATTCAGTGCAAAAAATGACCAGATGGTTTATTAAAGGCGGATTATTACATTGCCCTAAAGAAGCGAAATTCCTTTCCTTCTGAAATAGAAGTTTTTAATTACTACTAGATGAGCTACTTTAAAATAGAAAAAAAAAACAAACTGCGTTATTATTTATATAAACAAGAAATCCACGAATTTAAATGTTTCGCATGGTAAGTTTTTGATGGAATAGAAAATATATTACTTTAACATAAACTTTCACATTTTGACACGCCGCCGCCGACACCGGAAAAGTAACACCTATGCCTCACCTTATGGCGATGCCAGGGTCGACAAAAATTATCAAAGTTTAAATATAACTGACATAGGACCCCCGAATGTGTAAAGATTCACAACTTCACTTATTATTAATTCGCCAAAAGTCAATCCATTAAAGTTCATTATTTGCCTACTCAGTCAAATACCCTGGATTATAACTCTCTCGGAAGAATTATTCAAAACAAAAATATTCTTGGAAGTTCTGAATGCCCTGTTCCGTGCTTCCGTATCCTTTCATAACGATTAGCCAAAACATCGAATGAAATAAAAGTTTGATGACTATAACAAACAAATAACCTGAGCTACATAAAATTATTTCAAAATTTAAAAACCAAAATTAACCTGAAAATATCCAGTCTGTCACTCTGTGACTTCTGTTCAGTTGTGAACATGTGTCTAAATGCAAGATTTTCATGCAACGGTGATCAGGATAAATCTGGTCCGACAATTCGTACCCTCGTGACATTTTTGCACTCATTTTATGGCCCAAGTATTTCTTAAACGATTGTTGATTTTTTGGCTGTATTGTTTGTCATTTGGTTTATGTTTGAATAATTTTAAATTTAAAACACACGTAAGACTTTTAGAATATTTAAAAATACATCGAACTTGCCAATGATATCGTGGTTGATAACGTTTGCCGTATTGAAACACCGAGATATAAACAAGGTTTTGTGGCAAAAATGATTACAAATGATACAAATTTTGTATTCGTAAAGCGCTTAGTTTTTTTTTTTTTTTTTTTTTTTTTTTTTTTTTTTTTTTTTTTTTGTTTGTTTGTTTGTTTGTTTGAAGAATTAGGATTCAGGTGAACCCCAATGGCTATGTAAGCACGCATTTATACTCATCTCTAATAAAACCATATTTCGATTATTTTATACTCCCGTTTCCTAGAATAGAATGAAATAGAATGTTTAAAAAACCTGAAGTAATAAATAAAATAACTTCTAACAGCCTTTTGCCAAATCTGAAATTTCAAAATATTGTATGCAATATTATTAACACCCCCCCCCCCCCCCCGAAAATCCCGTGATTTTGAAAGACTTCCTTTTGTATCTCTACAAAAATTCAAATTTCGAATAAAAGGACAAAAATGACGAAATTAGCCATTTTGAACAATTCTTTCGAAAATACTTTTAGAAAAATATTTACAAAGATGGATGGAGAAATAAAGGAAACTTACCTTAAAAATCACATTCGTTAAAGTTTGCCTAAATCTGACGGTTTATTTTGTAAATCACACACACACACACACACATACACACACACACACACACACACACACACACACACACACACACACACACAAATGCGTTAACAGGCGTAAAATTTCGTATATATTTTAGCTGTAATATTGCATCATATTTTTAATTGCATTTAAACCTTCAGTTTTTGATCAAACTTCAGTATTTAAACATATTTTATACAAATTATTGTTTTGACAGCGTTAGTGTTTCTATTTGAGTTTGTTCAGACGTTGACATACTACTGTACGTTTATTAAATCTATTGAATTGTCAGTTCGCTTACGAATATTTTAAATAATATGCCCTTATGTTATGGATCTGTTGATTAACCTTACTTCCACACGAACAAATTCTGGTACCGCCTTACAATTTAGCCTTTAAAAAGAGTTTTCACCATTACTTTTCAGATTTTAGGCATCTGGTCCCAGTTTCACAATAATTCCTTAACTAAGATTTTTCTTAACTTAAATCTGGCAAATTTGAAATCTTAGTAATTTTGTTAATTGTTGAGATATTTAGTAACTTAAGGTGTCATTTTGAAAATCACTACTAGCTTGTAACATCTGCATTTAGATTTATCACAAATGTTTATTTGTAACTCAGAAAGATACTGCTAAAATTTGCCAAATTTAAGTTAAGGAAAATCTTAGTTAAGAAATGATTGTGAAACCAGAGCCTGACTCTGGTTTCACAATCATTCCTTAACTAAGATTTTCCTTAAAGCTGCATTAAGTTTTCCAAAGAAAAAATCAAAACGGTGCTAATCCAATAAATGATGTTCCCAATGAACAATGTTATATTTGGTTCAACGATAAATGCTCGAATAAATACAAAAATTACAGTAATTACCTAGCGAGATGCAGCATTTGGGATCTAATATTAGAACATGGTTACGTCATCAAAACCCGGGTCATTTAAACACAACTTTCAAAACGGTGAAATACGATAAATTAAACACAGAACTTCGTTGAATTTGTCATTTGTGACTTAGTAAGGGATATGTTACACCATTTCAAATACATCTGGATATTAATTAAGGACAACTAATGCAATTAGTTATGCTGATAGTGTTGAGTTACTGAGTGAAAATCAAGCTGGATTTAGGAAACAATACCAAACTGTAGATAATATTTTTGTATTATATAATCTGTTTGAATTTTTAAAATGTATGAAAAAGAAATTGTATTGTGTATTTGTGGATTTTGAGTCTGCATTTGATAAGGTTTGGAGAGTAGCACTATGGCAAAAATTAATTTGTAACAATATAAATGGTAAATGTTTAAAAGTTTTAATGAATATGTATAAAGGTATAAAGTCTAACATTTGCTATAACGATCAATATTCTGACTTTTTTCATGTGTGAAATGGGTGTTCGCCAAGGGGAAAATTTGTCCCCATTTTTGTTTTCTATATATCTCAACGATTTAGAGGACTTTTTCACTAGTAATAACGTTTCTGGTTTATCTTCTCTTTCAAATGAAATAGAAGAGAAATTTTCAATTTATGTAAAAATGTTTTTATTGTTATATGCAGACGATACTGCTATTTTAGCAGAGTCCCGATCAGGACTTCAACTTCAACTAGATTGTTTCTCTCGATATTGTTCAAACTGGAAATTAAAGGTTAATGTAAACAAAACTAAGGTTGTAATTTTTACTAAAGGTAGAATAGCTAAAAATATAGATTTTGTATTTAATGGTGAACCATAAGAAATTGTTAATGAATACAAGTATTTGGGTATTATATTTTCTAGGTATGATTCTTTTATTAATACCAAAAAATATTTAGCCGAAAAGGCATCAAAAGCAATGTATAGTGTTTTAAAAAAAGCTAGAATGTTTAATTTGTCTATAGATTGTCAACTTGATTTATTTGACAAAATCGTAGTACCAATTTTATTATATGGAAATGAAGTTTGGGGTTTTGGGAACTTGGATGTTATAGAAAAAGTACACTTACGTTTTTGTAAAATGATTCTGGGTTTAAAACAAACAACGCCTAAATTTATTGTATATGGCGAATTGGGGAGTTATCCCCTAAGCATAAATATAAAACTACGTATGGTCAAATATTGGATACAATTGCTAACTGGTAAACAAACAAAATATTGTACTATTTTATACAACTTGTAATTGACAAAATATTTTAACTCTGGCGTAACTTTTAGCTGGATTAACGTAGTTAAGTCTATTTTTGACGAATGTGGAATGTCAAATATTTTTGAATCTCATTATTTTCCTAATATTAATTGGTTAGTTAAAAGTGTAAAACAAAGGATGTTAGATCAGTTTTTACAAAACTGGCAGTCAAATTGTAGTAACTCAACAAAAGGTTTTAATTATAGATTAATTGTTGATTATAATTTTAATTGTCAATCCTATCTTCTGTTTCCACTGCCTTTCAAAAGCCTTAAATTTTTTATAAAATTCAGAACAAGTAATCATAAGTTACCTGTCGAAACCGGCAGGTGGAGTAATACTCCACATGCGAATAGAAATTGTACTTTATGTATTCAGTCTGACTTAGGTGATGGGTATCATTATATTATGGTTTGTAATGCTTTTACTAAGGTTAGATTATCACTTCTTCCTACACTATCGTACAAAAATCCAAATACTGTTAAATACAAAGAGCTGTTAAACTCCTCTAATGTAACTGTGTTGAATAATTTGTGCAAATTTATAAAACTTATTTTTGAGAAAGTCAGTCCTCCAGGTTAGGTATTAGTTATATATCAGTTGCTTTTTTGTCTGTGTTATGTCATAATTTGTATTTGTATATACATGTATTATTGATATATTCTCTGTATTGTATAGCAATTATGAGAAATAAACTAAACAATTTGTCAAGTTTCACCTTCGATTCATGGGTTTTTCCGTACGTCCAAGCTCATAATTACCATCGTTAAACATTGACCAACCGGTCCGAGGATTAGCTAAACAAAAAGCAATTTAAGAAAATGAATCTCACGGATCGAGGTTAGAGGACATCTCTCTCTCTCTCTCTCTCTCTCTCTCTCTCTCTCTCTCTCTCTCTCTCTCTCTTTTTTTTTTTAAATATTTTTAGAAAATCAAAAAAACTTAAATCTGGCAAATTTGAAACCTTAATAATTTTGTTAATTGTTCAGTTATTGAGAAATTTACTTGAAGTACTAAAGTGTCAGTTTGAAGATCACTTAAAGCTTGTAACATCTGTATTTAGTTTTATCTCGTATGTTTATTTGAAACTCAGAAAGAGATTGCTAAAATTTGCTTAATTTAAGTTAAGGAATGATTGTGAAACCAGGGCCAGAATTTATATTTAAGATATGTCTAAATTTAAACAAGACCCATACGGGATCCAAACCCGCGTTGCCCGGGTATTATTACCACAGGTACTTATTTCTGATATTAAGAAATAACATATCTTTGTTAGTTTATAATTTAAGAAATAAGTGACTGTCATTATTTCAACTGGAAATAGTCAGAAATACTTATACTACAGATTTCCTAACAGCTGTATATCACGAGTTTCAAATACTTGTTGTTTTATAAAATGTTTCCCTAAGACCAGGCATGAAATTTACTGACATTTACTGACCATGTATATATTATAAAACATGCAGGTCACCAACACACCTGAAAAATTATATCCCGCCAATTTCAAATATAATTTTGTTTTGAAAAGAGGGTTTTGAATCATAAAATTAAACTTTTAGATCTGCGCCAAGCGATTCATGGTTGCTATATTGTTATAAGGGTATATTGGAAGTAAATATTTAACAAAAATGCCTGTTTATTTGCTGTGCCATATGTGCACATTTCGGAATTCATTTCTCACTAGTGACACTAGAGCCGAAAAAGCTGACAAATAAAAAAAAAAAAGATAATCAAAGCATTTGAAAATTGATTTTTAATAGCATAGCAGCCACTTGAACATTGCATGAAACGGTATAAATAGCATTATTGGAGGAGTGTCATAACTAGTAGGAAATTCGTAGGAAAGAACGATAGTTTGTGTGACCCCTTAATGAAACATTCATATATTTATATACAACTCCATATGAAAAATGTGATCAATTATTTTAATTCTTCCAAATAAAAATATGTAAATATACAAAGAATATATAACATGGGAATTACAAAAATCAAGCTTTTTCTAAATACAGAACAATTTCTGAATTTATGAAATGACAATTGCCACATAAAAAGTTTAAATGGCATGAAATTAATTTTTGTCGTCCAAAGTTAGTACATTTATAATCAGTAGTTGCAATCTTGTTCAATTTTCCTCAAAACTAAAGTTGTATCATGTTCTTGATTATGTTGGTTAATGCTAAGTACATGTTTTCAGTTACAAACTACTACTTTTTTAACTTCCATACTTTGACAAAATGAGTGTATACACTCATTCATTCCTTATGTGAGTATCATAAAGGCACAAACAGCAGCATTATCAAATTTTAACACTGTGCCATGTGGATAATAACAAACTTTTCACATGTGTTTTTCTTTAGAAAATGACAAAGTTCCACAAACAATATTTTTTACAAAAACACATCAAATGTCACCAAAATAGGAGGTGCACATCACGGATGTGTGAGAAACAAGTGGGCAAAATTTTTTTCAAATCGAGAAAAGTTCATATTAGTTATGGATTACACAAACTGCTCACCATTCATATGTTTTTTCTGTAAAAAAAAATGACGAAGTTCAATATCCGATAATCCCATCCCCCAAAAAAATAATAATGAAATATCAAATGTCTCCAAAATAGGAGGTACACAGACACATTTATTAATTTAAAAATATTGTAAGCAATTCTTCCTCTGCATATTCGTGTGATTTCGTTTATGTCCAATTCCCAAGAAAATCGGTATCTGTGCGATATCATACACGGCTTTAATTATTCACAACAAATCGTAAATAAGTAATATGATCAGAAAGGTTTTATCTATAATATAATACTTTCTATGTTACAACACGCCTAACATTACCAAATACGAAGAATATGAACCATATAAATATTTTCACATAAATGAAAAAAAGCCTATAAATTCAAATATTTACCAAAAAATCAAATGTTTTTACATTTTATGGTTGGCAGTCATTTTGTTACTATGAAGAGTTCATTGTCTTGTATCGTGGTCGTTGTGTATCTCGTGCTTGACGTTACATTTGTGACATCGACGAGTGAGTAAATTTTTTATTTATTATTATCACTTTTGTCATTATGTTTCTTTCTAATTATAACAACGGATACTAGTAAGGTAAGTTAAAAAAAAAAACCTCTACCCGACTCGATAATTTAACTTTTATTTCATAAATTTTGTAACGGAATCGACCAATAACCCATAACATTTGCGAGAACATTTTCGTTACTGTTTGCGATTTCCGTTGGAAAAATTGGTTCCACAAAACGTTATGAAGTGTGTCGGTGAACCCATTATTGTAAAATAATAATAATAATAATAATAATAATAATAATAATATGTTATATATATATATATATATATATATATATATATATATATATATATATATATATATATATATATATATATATATATATAATGAAAACGAAGTATTATTTTAAGCCATTTAAAAAAACAAATCTTTTGAAACTGATACACTGAATACAATCAATTTCGACAATAAAGATCCCTGATATTTCAAAACATTCTTTACGCAGTTGGGCAAATGTGACTGATTTTCATTGTGTAAGATTCTTGTTTGATGCACATTTGGAAATTGTTTCTGGAATCACCACCCGATATTCAAATGCAAACAAATGGGTCATTGGTAGATACAGGTTTGAACTAAAATTATATGGTTATTAAGATTTTACAGACCAAAGATAAACAAGAAATAATTTGATGCAATTTAAACTTTTATCGTAAAATATTTCAGTAATATTGAAAGTTTAGCTAAACAAAAACAGTAGTATACATATGCTGTAATAAAGAAACATTCCCATTGCAACCCAGATATTACAATACAAATCTTGCTTTGTCTCTAGGACTTGTTTATTAGTCCTATTTTAAGTAAACCATTCCGATTACAACGGGAGAATTACTGGATACGATAACTAGCACTGCTTCACCATATGGATGCAATGATAAAATTGATGTAGTGAGAAACCTTTCTAGCCCAGGTTGTAAGAATGTTAATGTTTTACACCTGTTCAACAAAACTTCACGTGACAAAAGAAGTGATGGACATTTAAGTTACAACAAACCACAATATCCATGATGTTAGTTTTTCTAATCATTTACTATTCCTACAGAAACCCTCGGATTGCACCATATTCGAACCAAACTGTACTCTTTACAACTTTCCCGTCATAGACAGTTACAAGAATAATGCGTATAAAAAAACTACCACATGTTTTAATATACCACAGTTTAAACTTAACACTGTCACCATGGATATTGCATTTGAAATGTCATTTAAACCTGCTAAGGAACACAATATACAGAACGACACCCTTCGGCAATTTCTTAAATTACATTATGCAAACAAGGATATAGATGCCATAAATATTTCTAATATACTACTTAATTAACTTGTACTATCTAAAGCCCCTACTTATTTTAAATATTACTTGCTACCTTTAGTTTCCTACTCCTACAATAAACCCATTGCATCCAAAAATTTTCATCTGTAAGCAAACCTTGCGGTGCTTTCAAAACTTGACTCCACATACCTGCTCTTGCTCGGCGTCCCCATATAATTATAAACCAGCTGGGCATGTAGTAACTGGTGATCTCAATAATATAATTGAGAACACTAAATTAAGATGTCTTCTTTCAAAAGGTCCTAAATACAGGGAAGCTCAACCTTTTACTTGGGACAGAATTTCAAAATTATTATGGATTCTGTTGAAGAGAGTGCTAGACTTTGGTAAAATTAGAAGACGTGGAGCTTGATACCTTGTCCGACTGGATAAGGGCTATGAGACATTTCATAAAGTCAAGGATTGCCAAACTTAAAGGGTCTATGGGTACTAAACCTGCTTTAGTGCTCAAGGACCCTGAGATTTCTGCAATCATTGCGGACATACATAACAGGTTTGTTGTTGTCCCAGCTGATAAAGCTTCTAACAATATTATTTTTGTTTTTAAGAAATTCTGTGTTGAATGTCTTATCAAGGAGCTTGGTTAAGAAAGTATATCGGAGAATCCTACTTATACCAAAACTAATTTTATAAAAAATAGGGAAGTCCTTGAGTCTTCATTATGAATTTAAAACAGGAAGAACTTGACCTTCCTTTTTTGTATTGGATTCCAAAACTTCACCAAAATCCATACAAGGAAAGATAGCAGCTTCTTCTAAATGTACTCCTAAATCATTATCAGTAATTCTAACACAAATTTTGACAATCGTCAAAGATGGCCTTCAGACTTATTTAGAGAAAAGTCTATTCTACATCTGGTATTAACCAAGATATAAATATCTAGTGTTCAACAGGGATTCTGGTTATTTTGTAAAACACCATACAGACTGCAAACAAAAATGCACTGAAGATACTATCAACAAAATGTTAAAGTTTTTGATAGACAACATATTTGTTGTGTTTGGTAATATAAATTTTCAACAAACAATCGGTATACCAATGGGCACAAACTGCACCTTTACTTGCTGATTTGTTTCTTTGTTCATATGAATAAGACTTTTTACAGAACCTTGTCAAATCTGGAGAAAATACTGTCGCTAAATCATTCAACTACACATACAGAAAAATAGATAACGTTCTATCTCTAAATAATACCAAATATGGAGAATGTGAATGCCATCTATCCAAGTGAACTTGAAATAAAAGAGACGACGGATTCTTTTTTTTTTTTTTTTTGTAATTCTCTTTTTTATTTCATTCAATATACATGTACAATATTCTTTGATATTATATATATCAAAAATGATACCAAGTAGTGTAAATTTTGTGTTTCCCCATTGTAATTTATAATCGGTGCATAATTGTTCGTTACTATATTTTTTATTCCCAATCCATATAATCTGAGTTTTTTAAAAATTAATTTTTAGTCCCGAAATATTTGCAAATGTGGTAAGTTCGTTTAGGGTATTTCTTAATGAGTTTTCCGAGCCATCTAGAATGAGTGAAGTGTCGTCTGCATATAAAGATATTTTGAACTCTTTGTCGTTAATTTTTATACCCTTTATATTATCATTATTTCTTATTTTGATGGCGAGAATTTCAACACATAGTAAAAACAAGTAAGGGGATAGTGGGTCACCTCGTCTACAGCCTCTTTTTATTTAAAAAAAACTTGATAGATTCCCCCCTTGGTTTATCGCAGATTTAATGTTGCAATAAAAAGTTTTTATCCTAGACCTTATGGAAACTCCAAAATTAAAAAATTCTAAAACATTGTCAATAGAAGACCAAGATATAGAGTCAAATGCTTTTTCAAAATCTATTAATAAAAGTAGGCCAGGTATGTCATTCTGTTCTGTATATTGCATAATATCATAAATTAGTCGAGTGTTTTCTCCGATATATCTACCTGTAGTAAACCCAGTTTGGTCTGTTCCTATCAGATGTGTTAAAAAAGGCTTTATTCTATTGGCAATAACCCCTGATCCCAGTTTGTAGACGGTATTTAAAAGAGATATTGGTCTCCAGTTTTTAATAAATTGTTTTGGCTTTCCCTCTTTTGGAATACATGTAACTAACCCTTCCCTTTGAGTACTTGACATTTCCCCCTTTTTATAGCCATAATTAAGCGATCGTACAACAAAACCCCCCAGTTCATTCCAGAAAACTTTGAAAAATTCAACAGTGAAACCATCAGAACCTGGGCTTTTGTCGTTTTTCATTTTCTTTAAAGTTTCAAGAGCTCCAGTTTTTGTTATTAACCCCTCAATTTGTTCAGCTTCATTGTTACTTAATTTTGGAATTTTCCATTGATTAAGACATTCATTCAAATTAGCATCAGAAGTACAAAGCGCTTCAGAATATAAGTGTTTGTAAAAGTTTTCTAATTTTTGTAATATTTCATTTTGTTTATTTATAATTTCACCATTTTCCTTTTCAACTCTAGGTTATCTAGTTATCTTATCTATAAAATTTTTTGATTCTAAATTGCAAAAATATTTGGTAGGTTTTTCTCCTTCTGTTTTCCACTTTGTTCTAGATCTTAATAAGATGCCTTTTAAATTTTCTTTTCTTAAGTTTTCAAGAATATGTTTTTTTCTTCTAAATCTCCAATACTTGACTCTGTTAAATTAACTTCTAAATTTGAATATCTCTAATTAAGTTTTTTTCTATTTCTATTTTTTTCTTTCTTTTTAAAACTAGCATATGGAATGGTTTTTCCTAGAATTTCCATCAGTAGAGTGTCAAGAAATAATTAGTCATTTATTTTTAATTGTATTCATCAATTGGGATGCAATCAACGTTTAAGAGATTATATACAGGAATCATATATTGTATCTTAATGTCAGAAATTAAAGTTTTTATAAGCCTTATGTAATTTATATCGGAGAGAAGAGAATTATCAAATTCCATAAGCCTTTTCCTTTTTTGAATTTATTAAATCTTAATTTTAATCTAACAAATGAATGGTCAGAACGGTAGCTAGACTCTATTTTAACACAAAATGTATTCGTAAAAAAGATATATGACAAAAGGAAAAAATCTAATCTTGCTTGTTTTAATGGGGATTTTTTTTCTCCATGTATATCTTTTCAGTTCTGGGTTAAGTTCTCTGAAGGGTTCAAAACAATCTTTCTTTTGTATAAGATCTAATAATATTTTCCTGGCCTTTTGGTTGTTAACATGAAGATAATTATACGCATCGATCTTCGGATCTAAACATAAATTAAAGTCCCCTCAAACGACGGATTCTTTATGTTCTGCTTCATATTTGGACTTATACCTCAATTACGACTCCCACGAAAGGTTACATCTGAAGCTATACGACAAACGTGATGACTTCAATTTTTCTATTGTCAACTTTCGTTTCTTTGCAGTAATATTCCTGTTTCTCCTGGGTATGAGGTATATGTTTCACAGTTAATACGTTATAGTAGAGTTTGTTCCCACTACGGAAATTTTCTACAACGAAGCAAACTGCTTACAATTAAATTGTTGACTCAAGGATATTGCAAGCCTAAGATAATCAAGGCCGCCTTCACAATATTGTTGATAAGTATGAAGTCACTGTATCCAGACTTATACTTGATATATTTGACTAATCACAATTCTTTGTTCCTTTCTTTCTCAAATTTGACTTTGCACGTGATGGGTGTAGCTAGCTAGACAGGAGGTGCTTACCCTTCCGGAGCACCTGGCCCCACTTCCTTGATGGAAGTTCACGTGTATAATTAAATTTGCCAGTTTTCAAAGTTTTTACTTTGTTTTTAAGGATTGTTATTTGGACATGGACTGGTATGTTTGTGTTTTGGGGATTGTTATTTGGACATAGACTGGTATGTTTGTGTTTTTGGGATTGTTATAAATTTTGGACATGGACTGGTATGTTTGTGTTTTGGGGATTGTTATTTGGACATGGACTGGTATGCTTGTGTTTTATTTTATTATTATTACTGTCTTCTTTCCTTAAAGTACTATAAGGAAACCACTTGTATTCTGAAAGATAAAGAAATACTTTTTTTTTCTTTCAAAAAAGTCTGATTATCTGTCATCATAGAAACAAATTTACCCCTAATTGCAAATAAAAAAAATGGCACATGCTAATTTTAATATTGATTCCGATTATTATTGAACTATATACGCAAAAAAATTTTTCATTAAGTAAAAATTTCGTGTTATTACAGTGTCCTTTAAAAAAAACTTTGGTAACAAAAATTAAAGTGCTGAATTTTTTTTTTCATGTGATGCCCTTTTCTCAATATCTGACGAGTATTAACGAATTGACGGACAAACGTAATCTATGCTTTAATATTTTTGACAAGGATCCCCCCTTCAAAAAAAAAAAAAAAAAAAAAAAAAAAAAAAAGTTGTTATCATTTTTGATCCTTTTAATGTTTTTTATTTAGGCATTTCTGCTTTTCCTCGAAGCAGTATTTTTCCAGTATATCATAGGGGTGGTCAGAATTAATTTGGAATTTAGGAAATCATGAATTACAGGTTGTCATAATTTTGAATTTCTATTAAAATAATGCATTCAAAATCAGCACAGGTGATAATTTTTCAATTTAGCTCCATACTTCTACGTAAAGTTTATTGTTTGGGGCGTCAAATGTCTATTACAGAATTCACTTGTGTAGAGTGAAGATGTTTTACGCCCCAATCAAGAATCATATCAAAACGACAAACTCTGGGATAGTAGAGAAAACCACCAACCTTTGACAAGCAAACTAACAAACTGTCTCATATTTGGATGCGTCAGAGTGGGATTCGAACCTAAGCGGTGAGAGACACTGTGATCCATGAGCGCGCCTTAAAAAACTTTGTCAACAGGCCACATGAAATGCAATTAAGCGGTTTGAAAATGTTTATAGTGAAAGTTTTGATGAACAATTAAATCCAACTGTCAGCAAGAAATATTTTACCACTAGTTCTTATTTTTTCACATCTTCAAAGAACATTTATTTATCTTTTTCAGATTCTGAAACCTTGGCAGATTGCATCCAGTGCCCCCCGTGTACTAATGTGTGCATTGCTCAGCAAAGGAAACGGTCATATCCGTCTACGGATCTAATGGAGTCAAAAAACCGTGTGAACAATCCATCTATGGATCTGACACATTTGAGAAAGCTTATATACAGAATGGCTACGGAGTTGGTTAAGTCCAAGAACACTGTTTACGAACAGTTTTCAGAAATATCCCAGATGAAGAATCGCTATGAAGAGCTTCAAAATGAAATCGATAGCTTGCTTCATGATAGAAAATGGAGATCACTGAAACATTATGTCAAATGTGTAACAATGAAATGGCCCTGTGTCGATTTAAATGCTTGGCATAGTAGATAAAATTTTAGAAAATGTCAAAAGTCGATGCGACAATACAATGTAGAATCCTGGTAAATGTTCGAGGTGTTTACTTAATGCGCACAACACACAAGTCATTTTATGATACTTTTGAACGGTGACAATGAAACAAAAGTTAAAAACAAGAGCCATAGATATTTCATTTAAATACCTTTTGATAATCCATACAATTTACATACTGCAATTTAAAGTTTTGAATTCCATTATTTCATTGCAAATTCTAAATTTGCACATGACTTATGTATGTGCTATTTTAACACACACACACACACACACACACACACACACACACCTATATTATGTAATTGATATATTACATTTCAATAACTTTTTATATGAATGAGACTTTTTTTACAGAATTACGGAATCTTCTACAGAATTGGAAATTCAATACAAAATTTCTTTAGTCATCTGCTAGCACTTAAGTGTTTAATTACATCTATAATTATAATAAAATATAAAATCTTAGAAACTTTGTTTACGAATTATATGTTTTGTTATACAAAAGTAAATAAGTTGAGACATAAATATTTGCTATTGAAACCATTCTTGTTTACACAAGAATTAATCAGTAAAATTGCGTTAATTTATGAAAATGTAATGCATTACAAATGAACATTTCACGGGCACAATCATTTTAAGGTCAGTTCTATACGAATGCACTAATTCGTCTGAAATCAAAATGCAGTCATTGATTATAAAACTGTTAAGCATTGCACTTTCAATTTCTCAACCATTTGCCAAGAAAGTAAATTTATTAATCTCTAAGGATTAATTAAGAACATTTTCTTGTATGCTTAAGTTGTGGCAATGTTTAACGGTCAACCTTGAACTTGTGTGAACTCAGGGCAACCTTAACATCCTAGTTCACAGTAGCAATAGGCCTCAGATAAGCGCACCACTCCCCAGTCACATTATTCTAACACCGGTCAGTCGATATTTTACGATCCTAATGCCAGGCGAGGAAGCAGTATCTCAAATCTAGAAGTCTAATGAATGAAGAAGTCGGAGTTCGAAGCCACGACTATCCGCTTTTGAAGCGGAAGCTTTGCCTCCGTGTCATCGTTGCGGTTGAAACTAAGAGATGTGTTGTCTATGGTATCATATTTAAAACTTAATCAGGAAAATTTTATTCTCAGTTGTCAGTGTTTTCAAACATTACGACAGTAACTTGTGAGAGTAGGGATATAAAACCAGTTTCTTCTTTCAGTGTGAGGGGCCCGGTGGACGAATGGTCTAAGCACGCGCTTTTATGGTTCAGTTCCTCTCACCGCCTTGGTACAAATTCCACTCAACCAGATTCCAGTCTGAGAAAGTTTTCAGTTCGCTTGCCGACGTTGGTTTTCCCCGGGCACTCCAGTTTCTTTCGCCATCCCAGAACTGACTGCCTCGAAACAAGTGAAAGAATCTTGACTGGGGTGCAAAAAACGTTACTCAAATCAAAGCTTTCAGTGTGATGGAGGTTGCTAAATATTTGGACAACTATTGGAGAAGGTTATAAATAATAATAATAAACAAAAACATGCAGGTTAAGTCTCAACAAGTCATACCAAAATGTTTGAGCCTGTTCCCTGAATCAGGAATATTTATCCTCAGTTGTCAGTGCTTTCAAACATTATGACAGTAACTGTGAGGGTAGGGATATAAAACCAGTTTCTTCTTTCACTGTGAGGGGCCTCGGTGACCTAGTGGTCTAAGTTTCTCTCACCACCTGGGTTTGAATTCCACTCGAATATATATATATACAAAAAAAAAAAAAAAAAAAAAAAAAAAAAAAAAAAAAACTAGTAATACCAAAACGTTAGAACCGGTCCCTTGAAGATAGTTCAAATTGGGTACAAGTTATAAATGATGAGAACGTTCTTCCAATTGAGGAAAACATAATAAACAGGTACTAGGTAGGTCTAGCCGATGCAATTCATGGCACTAAACAATAGCCAAAGACACGTTTATCTCCCTTTATATAGTGTTCTGTACACAGACAATTTTTTTCTGAAACTGAGAATTAAGTAAATTCTTAAAAATAAATTTAAATCTTTCTCAGCTCAAATGTTACACAAATGAAAATGTAATTTATATAATAGTCACTTTGTATCGGTTCTTCACAAAATTGACATTTTACAGGTCCCAGTTTAACCACAGGGGCTTGTATTCAATGAGACCAATTAAAAAAAACTAGAACCATTAGAGTAGTAAACCCCTTATAAATTTAATTCGTTAAAATTGAATATCTAATGTTGTATTTAATTGTTCAGTGTAGGTTTGTTTATCAAAACCCATTGTCTCATAAAACATAAGTTTTTAAAATATTGATGAAAGAAAACTGAGAATACATGTATCTGAGTTGAGTGTACACTCAATTGAGTGAGTGATTGGATTGTTAAACTGGGGCCAAGTTTGAAATATTTTGTGTTTTGGCGGGGGCATCAAATTGAAGCAACAAAACTCTTGCAGCAATAAACACATAGAATAGACTTATAAAATCCTCTTAAAAACTTTTGAAAATATCTGACAAGCTGGCTTCATTTGCAGACAACGGGGAGGCTTAATTACATTTTGGAAAAAGACATTAGACTCAAGAGATATCGCTTATTTATTTGAAGCCCTATATCAATATTGAAGGGGTTTTGAATCATGTAAAAACAAAGACTTTTTGACACTCACTACATATCAATCTGAAAAGCACTCTGTGGGAAACGCTTTAGAAAAGGGATGGAACGAAAGAAACGAAACAAAACAAAGACCTCCATTTGTATGGGGACATCATAATAATATTTATAATAAAACATGTTTTTCTCGAATTCATAAATAGCAATATACATGTAAATGCGGTGGTTGTTGGTTGAATAAGACTAATTTTAAACTTCTTGCATGTACAAATGTATTAATGAACCTTCCGTTGTAGAATAAGTGCAGATAAATTTGTATCCCCCCAACAATTATAATTAATTAATTAATTATCACATATCAAAGAACTCCTCAGACTGAAATTGAGCATTAGGGATCATTTTGTTAAAATATTTTCATTCAAAATAAAATCAATAGTATTATATTTGACAAGTACCATAAAGTTAACCTTTGATATGATAAACACTGAATATTTTAACTGCCCATTAAGGGATTGACTACAATAACACAGACATCATTAACAGGTGACTATATTAACACAGATACTATTAACTTTAACAGGTGACTGTATAAACACACACCATTAACAGGTGATTATATTTATAAAGACATCATTAACAGGTGACTATATTAACACAGACACTATTAACTTTAACAGGTGACTGTATAAACACACACCATTAACAGGTGATTATATTAATAAAGACATCATTAACAGGTGACTATATTAATGCAGACAGCATTAACAGGCGATTATATTAATGCAAACATCATTAACAGATGACTATATTAACACAGACATCATTAACAGGTGACTTTTAACACAGACACTGTTAACAGGTGACTGTATTAATACAGAAATCATTAACAGTTGACTATGTTACCATACCTTATACATTTCATTAATTAACGGTATGCAACAATATCAAGGGTTTCATATAAGGGAAATTATTGTTGGGTTGTTATATCATTTTCTTTCTGATATTTTTGAAATAAGGGAAAATTGTGATAGTGTGTTACAGAAAATGAAAATATATTTTGTAGAAATCTTTATGTATTATCACATTTAACATAAAAACTCTTATTAAAACAGACATATACAATTTAGAATTTTAGTTGTCTGAACTGGGCATAACGCTTAAAAAAGTGAATTTATCAACCATTCACTTCTCACTGGTCAAATGCTAAAACACAGCATGTGTGTTACACCATGGGTTAATTACATTTAAACATAAAAATCTAAAGAAATTTGCCTTGTTCAATTTTTAACAAGCCACTTTATCTACACAACAAAAAATTCCTGATTTGGTAAAATCTCTTTCATGATTCCTGAAGAAGGAATGAGACTGGGTGCTCTGGGAGAATTCAAAAAAATTAGGACTAAACTAATAATTAATGAAAAATAACAAAAGATTGAGTTAGTTTTCACACACATACAATTTCTTCTTGCAACTTACTTACTAATGCAGTAAAAAGTTTAAATGTGTTACCCAGCACCAAGTATTGAAAGAAGGAAGGCAGCATACAAATAAAGTTATACATCTTTGGTTCAACTAGATTTGAAATTCTCTCTCTCTCTCTCTCTCTCTCTCTCTCTCTCTCTCAGATGAACAGTTTATCCTGAGTATCTGTACATTCTAAGTGGTTATGATTTTTTTATCATTATAATTTCTACAAAAGTTCTGATCTTGTATAAACAACCTCTATTTAATACATAGAAATCAAAGAACCTACTACTATGTGAAGTTGCACACAGAGGAAATTACTAATACATTGTACATGTATTATTTTAATCATATTTTGTCCGGAACAAACCGCAAGGAGAAATTTCTCAATAAGGATCCAAAAAATTATATCCAGAACCACATAGAAAAATTTCCCAACAAGGATCCAAAAATTTGTATCCAGAACAAACCACAAGGAGAAATTTCTCAATAAGGATCCAAGAAATTATATCCAAAACATGACCGAGAAAATTTCCAATACTGTTTTAAAATATTTTGTCCATAACATACCTCATAGGAAATTACAAATACATTCAAAAAATGTTTTATTTAGTACATGTCGCAAAGGAAATAATTCCCTATACTGTTTAATTTTTTAAAATCTAGAACGAGACTGCTTAATATGTACAACTCTAAAACTATTAAAATTTGGAATTATTTACTGTACAATTAAATGAAATATTTACAAATGTTTTAATGATATCTATACAATATTCAACTGATATTGTGATTATCTGCCGACCAGATCCAGGAAACAGTATCATCTGACATTATGACATCATAATGAATTTATATAATATAATACAAGCTAACAATAATAAAGAAATTTTTAAATCAGAAAACTGCATTGATACATTACATTGAGGTTATTTAAAAGTCTAGATTTCAAATTTTGGTGTGCCTGAAGTACATCCAAATGTCAACTTTTTTTAAATTAATTACATACAGTGATACTGATTATTCTTAATTTGTTCAACTATAACAGTTTAACTAATTTCTGAACTGTGCCTATTGTAATGAATAAGTGGTTGTAGGCTAAAAGCTATAACAAAACTGTTTGTAATATATTAGTCACTTCGCAATACTATGATATATTTCTTATCTCCAACACTTAAAGAGTTCTGACAGGGCAGATAACCACATTATAATAATTCTATGGCTTATCAGTACTTCTGAAAAAGCCAAGTTTTTTTCATTCATGAACAGATTACAACAATAACACATCAATGACACAGACATGACTAAGATATGTTGAATGTATTCGATGTTTAAAAGTATTTTTTTATCTTGTATACCAAAGATAACTTGGATATTAAATGTTCCTTAATATCAACCAATTAAAGTGTTAAGGGAAATGACCGTCATGCTAGTAATAATGGTTTATTCATTAAAATGTTATGTTCAATGTCAACACAACTCCACCTTATTCAAATCTTGGTCTCAGTGAAATTCATAAAAATATTCCCCTATAGGCCCTGGGTAAATTTTAAAAATCTTATTTTCATCCTCTATGTGATGTTGCCATTCTCAAAGTCACTGCAGTCTTGGCCTTTAACTGCATTCAAAAATATCCTTCTCAAGCCTCTCTGTAAATATATTTGGTCTTGTTGATGTACATATATGAGACAATTTAAAATGAACAATATGATTAATGATACATGGTTGTACAAGGCCAAAGACTACCGAGACTCAGCTTTGTGTTTTGGTGGTCTAAATGCTCCTTTTGACTTTTTTCCCCCACTTTTCCAACTTCTCCAACTTTGAACACGGTCTGTACGAGTTTCCTACAACAACACAAAAAAAATGGAACAGTGAAACTAATTTTACATGGGTGCCAAAGAATAGTGCTATCTGATCTAATGGTTTTTTTCTGAATGGAAACCGTAAGGTCATAAGACATATTGCTTATGATTTCAAAAAGCAATGGCTTGTTTTCTTTCTGAGCTTGTTTGCCATTTTTGCAAAATCAGTTTGAATTTTGTGCCAGTTTCATTACCTGCAGCCTTCTGACTGCAGAGTGTGCCTTGTGTTTATGAACAAAGAAAACATACAAAATTATTAAGAAACTCAACCAAGGTATAAGAGTTTTCTCGACTTGCTTCACAGCAGCAAAACCATGTCACAATTTTGGGCAAGAAGATAAAGATGCTTTTGTAGTCAGAAGTCATTATTTTATGTTGAACAAATGTTTATTTCCTACAAAAGTCAAACTTGAAATAATATAGATGAGCCTTAATATAACATTATAACAAATGTTCTTGAAACATGTGTAACATACGATTATACTGAACAACAAATTATAAGAAATGTTTCGACATTTTTATAAACCACAAACATCCATAACTGCTTGATTTCTTATACATAGGGGTAAAAAAAGGCCTTCAAACTAGCTCTTTGCACTGTGTATAGGCAAGCTTAAAACAGGTAACTAATCTTGTCAGAAAGTGTATGAGTTGTGAAAGACATACATACATGCAAGAAATTTTTTTTTAATTATAAATGGTAAATTTACCTCAAAATTTTTATTCCATTCAGCCTTTTGTTTTTTCATTTCTTCTTCTACCTCTTCCTCTTCAGCTTTTCTTTTTCTAAAAAATTTAAAACAATCACATATAGTTTTTACATAAATGTAAATCTTGGATCTGTGAAATTATTATCAGAATTCAAACTTTTACATAAATAACATACATGCAGAAATGTTTAATGAAAACATACCAGTAAATTCAAAAAGAATTTCACAGATTTAAATGTCTTGCCTGGTTAGTTTTTGATGGAATAAGAAAATAAACAGCTGCACCTGGAGCGCATGATATGCCCATCAGATATTTAAACTTCTTTTTTAATGTCTTAAACAACTTGACATTTAGCTGAAACATATTTTTTTAATTTTTAAAACAAAAGTAGCAAATTTATTTCTCAATGTTTATTCACAAACCTGTTTGATTATAGGACAAATATAACACAAAAGTTTCCTAAAAAAAGTTCAAATGATTTTTGAGTTACAACATGCAAAAAATGCCTAAAATTTGACAATTAAAGGCCAATAACTGTACAGTAAGAAAACATATGAATCTCAAAAACAAAAGGAAGCTCTCTGCCATGGATACCAATATAACACAAAAGTTTCATTCAAATTGTTCAAAGCATTTTTGAGTTATTATACAACATGCAGAAAAATGCCTTAAATATGACAATTAAAGTTCCATAACTCCGCAGTGACAAAAAAAAGGAATCTCAAAAACGAAAGGGTGCTTTCTGTCATGGATAAAAATATAACACAAAAGAGTCATTTAAATAGTTTAAAGGAAGTTTCAGTTATTGTACAACATGCAAAAAAATGCCTAAAATTTGACAATTAAAGGCCAATAACTCTGCAACAAGAAAATATATGAATCTCAAACACGAAAAGGAACTTTCTGCCTTAGATACAAACATTTCACAAAAGTTTCATTAAAATTGCTCAAAGCATTCTTGAGTGAGTGTACAACGTGTGGACATACGGATGGATGGACGGACTGTGCCATACCATAATACGTCCCGTCATAGATGGGCGTATAATTACTTTAACATAAACTTTCACATTTTGACACGCTGCTGTCGTTGTCGCCACTGCCTTCAACACTGCAAAAGTTACATCTACGTCTTGCCTTAGGGCAAAGCCAGGCTCAACAAAAATGAAATAATTAAAAAAGAACAAGCATCATGTTCCCTAAAATAAACAATAGCATCTTTTACTTGGATCTAAAAACAGTGTTATCCAAAATTAATCTTGTGTCCACCATTTTGTAATATGTAAATTTACCAAAACATGCAGTTGATTATAAATGTATATACTGTATACGTAGAAATATTCACTGGTATAAACTTTGGGGTTTTGGTATGGAGAGCATTTTGGCTGGTATAAACATTCGCGGTCACGCGGTGCTTTAACACTAGCATCTGACAAGGATATTAATTTTCACGGTGGATTTATTTTCGAGGTTGATAAGCGACCGCGAAAATAGCAAACATTAATACACAGCAAATATTTCTACATATACAGTATGCAGATTGTTTGATTAAAGAACAATCATTTTCAAGACTTGGTTCTAAATTAAAACTCAATTTTCATTAACAGAGCAAACTTTCTATCATCTGAGCTACCTAAGAAATGAACTACAGATCAACAGAGAGACAAACACTGCAGACACAACAAAAAATACCCAGTAATAAAGAAAAGTTTTCTTATTAAGGTTCAAGTTAGTTTTTGTTTTTATCAACAATTACCTTTCATGCATATCTTTCATCTCTCTTTCTTGTCTCATTCTTTCTAAATCAGCAAATAGTTTACAAGTCTGTACATATATGGCATGTTTACGCTGAAAAATAACACATAAATTATAATGCTTACAGAAGACCTACACGTACTTTCACTACTGTGCCAACTTGAAATATTTTCGATTTTTTTCTAAACAAATGTAATCTCTAATCAATGAAAGAAAGTTATAAAACAAAACCTTTATATTTAGTCTGTCAAAAAATTATAATAATAAATCAATAAATAAAATAAAAATAAACAAGAATGTTAACAGGTGCTGGTAAATACTTTTATCAATTGATTAAAAGATTTTACAATTAAATGGTTGAGCTCATCCTTTTTTAAACAAGTTTTACTACAAATGCCTGTGTTAGTTAAGTGATTACTTTATCAGGGTAATCTTCTGGAATATCCAGTGGTTTTCCTTCTTTTTTTAGATGTTTCTTCTTTTGTTTTATCTGAAAATACAGATATCATTCCTGTCTGAAAACACATTAAACCTGACAAAAATCATTACGGTAATTAATTCATATGGTATTACTATAAGTTAGAAAATTTTCATGTCAGTTAATTTTTGCAAGTACTTGTATCGACATTTTAATACATTTGCATATTTTATTTTCCCATTGCCAGATGACAGCCAGTGCAAATACAAGTGAAACATATCAAAATAAAATATTCGTGAAAGTTTTATTTTACCACCCACGCGAATTTATGTGAAAATAAATGCATGTGAAAATTTTCTGATTTACAGTATTGCAATACAAAATTAAATTCTATGTAAAAATATAGCATATTTTTTCTATGGAAATTAAAACAATTTCTACAATATCATATTATATATATATGCAAAACATCTCTATTAACTTATGAAAAATTTAGCGGGTTCTAATTGCACATTAAATATATAAAAAAAATCTTGGGCCAGGTGCTTGAACAATAAAAAAAAAAAAAAAAAAAAAAAAATTCCTTCAATAATAATGATGTCAGTTTATAGATTGTTAAGGAAACAAAATGTCAATAGAAAATCAATGATCTTCATCATGTGAACTAATTAACTTTCCTAGACCAAGATCTGCCAGAGTGGGATTAAAACCTAGGCGAGGAGAGTCCGTGTGATAATTACACTGAAGCTTTAGACAACTTTGCCACCAAGACACTCTTTGTAAACCTCTAAAATGCAGGCCAGTGAAATAGATTAAAATGATTTGCCATCATTTGTGTCTAATACAGAAAAATAAATAAATTTTTATAATAAAAGAGATATATCAACAAAAAGTATATACATTTAAATACCATATACATATATATCTATATATACCATTTCATTCACTCTTGACTCGGCTTCATCAATAATCTCTCTACATCTTTTATATCCTTCTTCATTTTCTAATGTTTTATATGCTTTATTAAGAGCTGAAAAAAACAACAGATAATAACAGCTGAAAAAACAACAGAGACAATAACAGCTGAAATAAACAGCTGTGCCTGGAGCACATGATACGCCCATCAGATATTTAAACTTCTTTTTTAATGTCTTAAACAACTTGACATTTAGCTGAAACATTTTTTAAAAAACAAAAGTAAGAAACTTATTTCTCAATGATTATTCACAAACCTTTTTGATTATAGGACAAATATAACACAAATGTTTCAGTGACAAAAAAAAGGAATCTCAAAAACGAAAGGGTGCTTCTGTCATGGATGAAATATAACACACAAGAGCCATTAAAATAGTTTAAAGGAAGTTTCAGTTATTGTACAACATGCAAAAGAATGCCTAAAATTTGACAATAACTCTGTAACGAGAAAACATACGAATCTCAAAAACGAAAGGGAGCTTGCTGCCTTAGATACAAACATTTCACAAAAGTTTCATTAAAATTGCTCAAAGCATTCTTGAGTCCGCATACAACATGTGGACAGACGGACTGTGCCATACCATAATACGTCCTGTCATACACGGGCATATAAAAACAAGACAATAACAGCTGAAAAACAACAGACAATAACAGCTAAAAAAACAACAGACAATAACAGCTGAAAAACAACAGAAAATACATGTTCATCAATGTAAGGTTGATGCTTTTATGTACATATATATATATACTAGTATATATAAATAAGTAAATTCTACATTCTCACCTTCAAATGATTTTTGTGCTCTTTCATTATCTTCAGGATTTTTATCAGGATGGACTAGGATTGACATCTGAAAATAGTTTAAAAAACATATATTGTTAATTTATGTACAAGTAGAACCATTAGTCTGCTTCATACCTGATTGAATATCTGATCATTTGTAAACAATTTAAGTTCTTCAAACTGACCGTAATATTTTCTTGTGTAAAAATTAAAACAAATAAGACCAGTATGAATAACTATGGTTTACAGGGCTCTCACTGGGCTTGATCTGGGGCCGAAATTGGGCCCCATTTCCAATGCAAAAGGCTGTGTTTTTTTTTCCAATTGGAACCTAGATTTTTCCTAATTCCAAAAAAAAAAAAAAAAAAAAAGAAAAAAAAAAAAGAATTGTTGTGACATCATAATGATTTGTTAACATTCATACATAAAAAGTTTGTTCAGAAAGATAGTTATTATATAAAATAGTCTTTAATATAATAGATATAGTTATTAAAGCAATTACATAGTTTTTAAACCTTATTTGATTTTTCCCAAAATCAGGAAAAAATGGCGCTAATATTCCCAATTCCAAGGGACCTGGCCCAATTACCAAAATGAGCTGTGAGAGCCCTGGTTTACTACATTGTTTGTATACATGCATTGCATTCTGGTGAAAATAAAAGACGAATTGCTTAAAAAAAAATAATATCAATTTCAGATATCCATTTTAAACTATACACATAATGACCACAGGTCATAATGTATTTGTCCTTTTATTGTCTTTCATCCTCAACAACACCATGTTACAAAATTTACAATGTCTTTCTAAAAAAGGCGTATGAGGCTCTGTATATCTCACTGTTTCTATAACTTAATTTAAAGAACCGTTTCTAAAATTTGCTAAAACTCTACGGTGGTCTCTAACATGTACACTTTTAGCATGTTCACTTGTTAAAATTGTTTATTACATCTATAACATCTACAAGTTCTTCACTTACCGGTATTTTTATTTTAAAGACCCGCATCGTTCCACAATGAATCATACCACTCATTAAAATTTATCTCATTTAAAACTTGTCTTACTTGTGCTATTTTATGTTTGCTTAAAATATCACATAAACTGTACCCATAAATAAAATCTTTTAATTCTAGATTCCTAACTTCTAAAAGGGACCTTGGTGGCTGAATGGTCTAAAGTGTGTGCTTACAGGTCACAGCACCTATTATCACCTGGGTTCAAATCCCAATCGAGACATATCCTAGTGTGAGAAAGTTTGTCAGTTCACTTGCCAAAGGTCGGTGGTTTTCTCCGAGCACTTTGGTTTCCTCCACCATCCCAGAACTGACCGCCTTGAAATAAGTAAAAGATTCTTGATTGGGGTGTAAAACACCATTATTCCACTCCACTCTCCTAACTTCTAAAAAATATTTCTATTTAAAAAACAAGTACATTCCACTCTTCCATGTGTTGGCTTGAGGAAAATCATAAAGGTAAATTAAACTTAATATTGAGTAAAGTACACATACCTGTCTGTATCTCTTCTTAATATCAGCTATAGGTAGATCAGGGTCACATTGTAATACCTGTAAAATCATCATATTTGGCTATAAAAGTTTGCACGACATGTACAGCAAAGTATGGCCTTTATTATGTTAACTTTTTTTTTTGCTCTAAATCTTAGTACTTTTGATACATTTAATGCTTAATTTAGAAAACATTTATAAATTTTATGCAAACATTTGAAAAATTCAAAGTACTCACAAACAAAATTACAACTGCATAAAAAAATGGAAAAATAAACTAAACTCAACCATAAGTATGAAAATATTAAATATTAATAACAAATAATATATAAACAGGGACCTTCAAACAACAACTCACTATAATATGTCTGGACAACAACTGATTGAAACAAATTACCAGACTTCACACATAGGAAAAAAGATGTAGATGTTATACATAGTACTGTTTTTGTCATACACAGTAAATGGTCTTGATTGCTTTTTAGCAAGTTCTGTCTAGGAAGCTTTACCAATAAAACTTGTTCATAAAGCTTTACATATTTATGATACATGTGTACAACAATTTCCATGGTCTATCTGACCTTGAAAATATAATGAGCATCAAATGTATACAATGTAAAGTCTTTCATAGAAAATCTGAGACAGAATTTTACACATTATATTTTCATGAAGACACTGGGTAGTTAGAATAATTGTAATTTATTAAATTTACAGTATTTTTTTTTTTTTTTTTTTTTTTTTTACAAATATTTACATGTTTGTTCTATAATAAAAATGATTATTTTAAATTAGTGTTATTAAATCCTCTTAAAAATGGATGCTGTCTTATCATCCTAATGCATGATCCATTGTCTCTATGATGTTATAAAAGAGATATGGAGTCAAATGCTACCTTTCAACAAAAACAATGTGATTGTAATTTTGTATATTTCAGTCAACAAATATATTTTATACTTACATCAAAAGGATTTAAATTAAAGTAAGTAGCACCTGGTCTTGTTAGTCTGTCTATTTGCTGTTTTGATGTTAAAACTGAATCTCTGGCTTCTATTGCTTTAACCTACAAATACAGTAGTCATAGTGTATTACATACCTGTCAAGTCACACACATTTTGGATGTAAATCAGGCTCACATGCTAAACTTTCATAAACACACACATAATCAAACTATCCAGAAAATAAAAACTGACAACATAGATCTATTATTATAAGGTTGTTAGTATTTTCAGACACCGATACTGAACTCGTAGATCCCGTATTATATACTGATCCAGTAACATTTAGGTTTCTTGTTGCATGGTTTGTAGATTCTGGCGCTGTTGTTGTTCAAATTGGAGGTGAATGAATGATTTTACACTTTCTTGTTGCATGGTTTGTAGATTCTGCCGCTATTGTTGTTCAAATTGGAGGTGAATGAATGATTTTACACAATTTTTCCCCATTTTTTTTCCGGGGAGGGGGGGAAATGTCTCGGTCTTTGGGTTGTCTCATCCTTAACTTTACCCTTGACAGCTATGGTATTAGTCTTGTACATATAGTAGATTTATTATAATAGAAATGTATTGCTTGAATTTCTGGTCTTGATCTTTTAGCCCTCTGGAAAAGTGCTCCTAATAAGCCAACATGGTAGGGTTCAATCCTCAGCTGGGTCACTCTGCAGTGAGGATATGGAATTTTTTTCAATGTGTTTGAAAACTTTCATTCATCATGTTTGACAAATAAAATTGCAATATGGATATTAAGCTGTAATTAAAACCACCTTTTTAGTGTAAAGATGAAGTAAATTTCTTTGTTAAATTATGCAGCAAATTTTATGTTATTTGTGAACTGATAATGATAACAACTCAAAAGTTTTATGAGAAAATTCTATTTTTAATGGTACTTTTTTACTCCAATGTAAGGAAATATATGATGCTTAACCAATGTTTTCAATCAGTTTCTGTACATTAAATGTTTCATTATAGATGGCACTACCACTACATAGGGGTAAATAATATAAAGCAATATAAAGTGACAATAATTGAATTGTTTTTAGTTTATTTGGTTAAATTATGGTATTTTCTTTTGTAGTTTTTGGAGCTGTGATCAATTAATTCTTTTCAAAAAATATAAAGGTTTTTTAATATTAAAATTACACTCTACCCTGTTATGATAAATTTTGATTCTGAAAAATTGTATTTGTGTGTGTGTGTGTGTGTGTGTGTGTGAGAGAGAGAGAGAGAGAGAGAGAGAGAGAGAGAGAGAGAGAGAGAGAGAGAGAGAGAGAGTTATGTTTCGAGAAAAAGTATTTTACTCATCAAATTGATGAATAGCTGACGAAGACTCGCTAAAACACTACTATTATCACAAAAATGATGTGTTTACTCAAAGGATTTTCATCTCTTTCGTGTCTATTTTCAAGGACTGGCATTCATCGTTACCTCAAAATAGAAACCAAATATGATACTTGCCAATATAAAAAAAACTCAAATGAATTTACCTCTGTGTAAAATGTGTGGAAAACACCTTCTGTACTTCCAGGAGGTTTTGAAGGTTCTCCTCCTGTAGTTTGTTCAGACTCAATGGTAGCCATCTTCGATTTCTACCTTCAAACATCAAAGAGTTCCCTTGTCAGGTGTTCGCAAACGAGTTCGGTCAGTAGGACGGCCAGCTTCCAACATGGCTGAATTTTCATAACTTTGGTCACGTGACTTTCGGTTTAAATTTAGGTACAAAATCAGAAACGATAGTCAGTCTCGAATTTTAAAGAAAACTGTAAGATGACATCGTTATAAATTTGAAACGAACAAATATTTTAAACAATAAATATTTTTTTCCTTCAATTAATCTACAAAATAGCCAAATATCTCGATTAAGTTACGAGATAAACGCTTTTAAAGTCGAGGTTGCCTCACAGCTGTCGGACGACACCGGTGCTTCAGACACGTATTGTGAAAAAAATAGGACATATGATGGGTTCTTATTATTAAATTATGAAATAATTTTCATTTCTTAATGTGATCATATTAAAGTTTTGTCCGAAATCGGTGTGGGATGCGATTCTGTCAATTCAGAAAATAGCAGGTGTTGCTCAGAGTCCATGATAGATTTTTCGTTTGTGTATACTTACCTCCCTTGTTTACAGTTCTTCGTATGAATACGATTAAAAATTGACTTATTTCCTATGATATAATTTTTGTTTGCATACTTTAACTATAAAAAGAAAACTAAGATCCAAAAAGAAGTAAAAATTAATCGTTTTTCTTTTAGAAAATTCTAAATGCAACATTGTCCAAGGAATAGAGATGTAACACAGGTGCTCGGGAGTTATAAATGAATTCTATCATGCTATGGAAGCTTATTTGCAATTTTCACTTCATTTAGAATTTGTTTAAATCAAAGTTTAATTTCTAAATTTGAAACTATGCTAAAATTTCAAATTTTATTATCAATGCATTTTTTTTTTTCCTTTTTTTTTTTGAGAAATGATAATTTTCTTAAAAATTCTTTTCAATGAAACAAAGGAAAAAATTATTCCTCAACCAAAGTTAAACATTTAGAACAAGTATTTCTTGCATGTGGTCAGTTACAAAGTTGCACTGGGGTTCAAATCTTCAACATGCAACAGCTGTGGGTTTAAACCTCAGTCAATTTATACCCAATCTTCAAAATTTGAAATACTGTCTCTTCACCTGAACTATTCATTTGGTGGACAGAATATCCACTGTTTCACTTAGTACCAGAACAATGTGACAGGGCAAGTGGTTTGCTTGTGTGTGGCATATGAACTCAGTGATCTTGCATCTTAACAAAATAAATTGCCCTGACGGTGTGATATTAGTAATTACAAGGCAGACCATTATAAATACTGGCACATCTCCTGCATAAATTATACTTGACTAATGAACTTGCTCTCATTGCAAAAAGCTGAAAAATTGCTGATGCGACATTATAGGACATAGCCATATAAACTGTATATGGAAATAATTCTGTAGGCATGGGTAGTCAGATAATCATCATGAAAAAATATTATAATTAATATAATAATAACATAAAAAATATAAAGAAAAAAATAAACAATAATTTTTTTTAATTAAAAAAAGTTAATTACTTATCTGTGGTTATGTGGAGTGGAGTTACCTTGTTTTACGCCCCAGTCAAAATTTCACCTATAGAGGAGGGCGCTTCTTAGAAAGTGGAGGAAACCAGAGTCTCTGCTGAAAACCACCAACCTTTGGCAGGCAAACTAACAGATCTTCTCACGCTGGGATCAGCCAAAGTGAATTTCGAACCTAGGTGGCAAGAGGGTACTGTGATATTAAAGTGAGCTTTATACTACAACCTATAAGGCTCCTTATTTGTATTTGCAAAAAATGTGTAATGTGCAAAATAATGAAAATATCAACAGAATTAAAAATGGAATATATAGTTCCAATCTGTACAAATGATAAATATCCTGGAATCAACAGGGGTTTTTAGTGTGTGTGCCAATGTGCTTTTTTTCTATTTTAGAATTCTGAAGTTTGCTTTATTTGAAAGCAATATTGATATCAAATACATTTGTATATATATATATATATTTTTTTTTTTTGTTGTTGAAAATTTGAGTCTAAGTTGTCAGCTAAATCTGTCACTAAAAGATGTAAAGGGAAGAAGCACTGTAGATTCTGAGTATTGAATGTACAGCTACCAATACAAGAGAGAAATTGAATATTTTTAATCTGTAAAATAAATTTCACAAAACAGAATTAGATATTTTCTGATTTTACATGACAGTTAATCATAGTATGATGACATGTTTGTCTGTGTTGCTGCATATGTTCTGACAGCTTCCTTGAGTTATAATAACAAACTCAGTATGCCATAATTCTCAAATAGATTTAGAAGAAACAACAAAGTAAATTTTAGTTCAAAACATTACATTCTGTTGTTAAGATGTTCAACCTGTTTTTCAAAGGTTATAACTGTGGTATGTAGGCAAAGAAGTAAATTTGTTCCTTTTTCATCTTGCAGTTGGAAGGACAATAGAATTTCAGACAAAGCATAAATGTGGACTTAAAATGTAGCATTCTTAGTAACCATACAGGTGAATGGCAAAGCTTTCTTGTATCTAAATCTGAAATTGTAAAGCTACATGTAGTGTTAGTGTTGAAAACAGATACTGTCTGATTTGTATAAATCTCTTATGTAGACTAGATAACACCACTGTATTGTACCTTAATAAATTACTACTTTTCTGACACAAAAGATATCAATTTCATCAAATGTTAGTGAGTCTAGAATCAGCTCAGGTGTCAAACATGTATCATAACAAGTTTTGAAGTTATAATGGCTTCATGCATAGCATATGCTAAATCCAAGATTTGGATACTCAGGCACTGCAGATTGCAAATAAACCTGAAAGTTAAGTTTAAAAAAAAGCAACTTAATATTTAGATGGCAAAGTGACATATTCACTGTCTCACAACTTGTAAATTCATAAACTTAAAACTGTTCGAGTTAGTTGATAATATTTTGTAAGTAAAAATTCTACTGTGAATTCATCTGTCTCTCCTTCAGTGTTAGTGCTGACCAATGGAACCTGAATACATGACACAACTGTATGCATACTAATTCAGTGGTCTAACTGTGGTTCTATGCTTTCTATGCTTACATATTGAGAACAAATCAGAAAATTTGATTTAAAAAAACACAACACAACAAACAATAACAAAAAGCAGAAGTTGGTCAATCTCTCTGCACCACTGAGCCACTATCACAAGTTGCATCAGGCAACTGGCTTAATCCCACTTTTAATCGAGCACCACACTCTCTACAAATACAATTAAAATCTTTCAAAGTAATAAAAGTGAAAAAAATTATTCAATTTTTGACAGATGAACGTATCTTAGTATTACTTTAGAGATATCGTGATGACTACAACAGTACAAGGGCCAGGAGGGCAATCTGTGTTTTGATTCCTGCGGTTGGATTTTCGTGGCATTTTTTTCTGCATAAAACTAAAATCGAAACAAAACTAAGTAAAAATTAATTTCAAACTAAAAAATTAAATATATAGAACAGTAATATATAAATAATATAAGTGCATATCCAATAATTAGTACGGTGTTTTGTTTTGTTTTCAAAAATTCTCGGCATGCAAGTGATCAAATTTTGTCAACTTCCCGTATGAAAACCGGTGCAAATGATGGTTTGTATCTGGTATCAAAATGACCGGTATTCTAAATACTATTGATTACATGTATAATTTTTTACCCAATCGGTGTGGGATGCGATTCTGTCAATTCAATTTACAGGGTGTAAACTGGCTCAGCACCGCCCATTTCATTTTGACCTTTCACAACACCCCGCATTATGTCAAGAATTTCGACGTTTTAATTTGTTTTGATGGGTTAACGATTGTTGTGGTCGTTTAGAAAAATCAATTATCCTTCTAATACATAAGAATTTTTATACAGTTTAAGTTAAAAACCCATTTAATTAATGATTTATTACGATAACCACGAAATGCAAATTCTACGAGGTGACGATAAGGCGACACCTAGTGACCAAAATTGAATTATTCCCCTTGAAAGGCCCTGAAGATAAAACCGCGGTTTTAACGGAAAATATCGAAGCTGGCCGTCCTACTGCGGTATTGTGACAACTTTTTGTCACAATCTATGAATAATCGAAGCTGAAAGCATCTAAGTACATTAAATTTGTTTATTTGAAAGTAGAACTGATATTCTTAATGTCGAATGAAATTTAGGACCAAAGTGAACAAGTTTGTGGTTCAGAGCATCTTGTTCAAATGCAACCTAATCATCGTTTCGTCCTCATACATTTGTGCCCATGACATCTCGTCCTCCTCTTATTTGAAAACAAACCTACAAAATATATTCTTGGTATTGTAGAGGTTTATAGATAGTAATAAAATAAAAACTAACGACAGCATGGTTTTCATATTGCAAATATTTCGAATACTCAGTATTCCTTATCAAGCTTACATTTTAACTGATAAACTATATGACAAGATATATATAAACATTCGATTGTTAAACAGATCATACAATATAATTACATAGTACAATTATAGGTAGATTACAATTATATGTTCAAAATAAAAAAAAAACCCAATTAAGTTTATAGCCTAAGGGTTATTGGAACACATTCAGTAAGAAAGTTGTCCCATCTCCTGCTAATTGTTTGTTTAAAGTTGGCTTTTCAAGTTTAATATGTAAAGCCTCCAGGATCACCAAATCAAAGTCTGTCTTACCTTTATTAAGGGTTTTGAATGCATTGGTAATCCTGGATTCTTTGCATGTCGTACACGTTTCCGTGTGATTAAATATGGCACTTCCTGTTTTAAAATGTTCATTTATTCGTCTCTGAATTTATCTTTTTGTCTTACCTACATTGGCAGTACTTGGATCGTACAAGCATTGAAATTTATATATTACAGATGCCTTCAGGTGACTATTACTTCTGTCTTTAAGTGAGAAGTAATTTCTTACTTTAAAAGAGGAGAATACTATATTTACATGGATGTTTTTGGATTTAAAAATGTTTTTGATTTTTTTCAAGAACCAGTGAGGCATTACCTACAAAATCTGTCCACACAACCACTGGCGACTTTATCATTTATTTTTGTTCCATTGATTTTATTTCGTATAAAACTAAAAAGTAAAAAAAAAGACCATAAATAAATAAATAAATAAATAAATAAAATAAGAAAGAGAGTACTTTAGATTCTTTCGGGAAAAAAATAACTAAATTTGGGTCATTTAACATGACAATTTTCTTAAAAGTTGATCAATAAATAAAGCTATTCCATTTGTAATTAAAACCATTAAGTTAACGATTTAGGATTTTGCAAAACACAGTACCACTGTACTTTTTGCACATGTATACTCTAATTTAGATAGTACATTACATGATAATTTTAAAAAATCGTCAACCTGGCTGGTTAGACACTTCATTGGTAAAAATTATCACCATAAGCTTAAACTTGATTTTGATGAAAAATATTGAAGAGAATGGTCAAATTGACTGTTAAAAGAAATGAAGTAAAAATATCATGTTTACTGATCAGTTGAAAGTCTGGCGATTAAATTTCCGAGTTCTATGTTTCGCATAATAAATCAGAAATCAGGTTCTAGATGAACCAAAACATAATAATAATAATAATAATAATAATAATAATAATAATAATAATAATAATAATAATAATGATGATGATGATGATGATAATTGCAACTACAACAACAACTATAATAATAATAATTATAATAATAATAATAATAATAATAATGATGATGATGATGATAATTGCAACTACAACAACAACTATAATAATAATAATTATAATAATAATAATAATAATAATAATAATATATAACTAGAGATTGTAACTGGGATACCAGTTGCGTATGATTCCCCACCCAGCCCTACCCCTCAGTGGGAAAGGACCTTAGGTGTCTTTGATTAGTGTCATTCTTTTCATTTTATCATTAGGAACCAGAAAATATATACTTTAGGGGTGGGGATCTCAACAGTTTAAAAGTTATGACAAAGCCCTATATATGGTTTTATAGCACACCGCAAAGTGTTTAAGGAAAAATTGGTGATTTTTGTTTTTAAGACCCAATCTTCCCACCTTTGGGTCGCGAATCATAATAATAACCAAAATACCATGTCATCTCCGGTTTGATTGAAGATGTTCATCTAGAAAGTTGATCGTTTGTAAAGGCTTCAATACACCGGTAACTTAATTTACAGTAAGCGACATGTTTACCTTTGGCGTCTGCCATGTGTCATCCAATCAACCAACCAACCAACCAATAAATAAATTTAAAAATGGGGAACGAACAACTGAAAGCATACACCACCAAAATCCACGATGATTTTATTTTAATTTAAAAAGTCAGAAAAATGTTACTTTTTATCAACAAGGAAGACTAAAATTTGATAATTGTAATTTGAGTCAATCATATCGTTGTGGATTTTCTTTTCTTTTTCTTTTTATGACATGACAATTTGAAAATAATCAGTCGTAATGCCTAAACCTAAGAAAGTCAATTAAAAGTGAGTCTGTATCTGTAGAACTTAACAGGCCACGTTACAATAACTAAGTTAACTTGCTTTACCGTGACTGATTCTTGACCAATCTGCGAATGAGTTTCAAAATACAGTTATTCGTGCATTTTTCTTTTATTACATTCAACCTCAAAGTGCAAGGCGAGGATATACCATCAATAACAGACAGTCCTATCAAGTGCCTTGGTAAATGGTACGATGCTACCCTTCAAGATGGGGAGAACATTAAACGCATCAAAAGCCAGCTGAACATTGGGTGGACAGCTATTGACCACACAGGCTTGCCGGGAAAGTTCGAGGCATGGCTGTATCAGAATGGACTTCTTCCACGGGTGATGTGGCCTCTGATGCTTTATGAGATAGCCACCTCATCGGTAGAAGCAGACATCTGCGAAAATGGCTTGGTGTGCCACTCGGCTTTAGCAACATCAGTCTGAACGGACGAACAACTCAGCTGAAACTTCTATTAAGCTCTTTAGTAGAGGAGTATAAGGTAGCCAAAGCAAGATTGGTAATGACGCTGAAAGAATCACTTGATGATATGGTCCGTAGATCAGGTGTTGAAACCCGGACTGGACAAAAATGGTCTGCCAGCCAAGCAGTCACTCAAGCTGAAAGCCGCCTGCGCCATAAAGACATTGTTGGCACCACGGCTGTGGGAACGAAGGGTCTTGGGTCAGTTGGGACTAAGAGATGTAAGTCTGCTGATGCTAGGACCAGAAGGAGAAATGGTGCAGTCAGAGATAAGAACGGCAGAAGAAGAAGACAGAAGTGCAAGGGCAGTTGCCATGGGATCCCAAGGGGCCTGGACTAAGTGACAGACAGTAGGAAAGGATGACCTGGGCTATATATGGAACAGCGAACCACTTCGGATTAGCTTTCTGCTCAGATCTATCTATGACCTGTTGCTATCGCCAGCAAACCTTAGCAGATGGAAGAAAACTAGTGACCCATCTTGCCCATTGTGCGATAAGACAAGGACAATGGAACACATCTTTTCGTCTTGCCAGGTAGCCCTGACCGAGGGGCGTTTCAGATGGAGGCATGACTGCAGTCCTCAGAGAACTGGCTGATATTCTGGAGCGAGAAAGAAGGAAGAAAAGAACGGTGAGGAAAACACGGGGAGTGCAGTTTATCAAGGCTGGTGAGAAAGTAAAGCAGCATTTTTCACCAACTACATCACTCCTAGATGAGGCGGAATCCTGGGAGAAGGTGGTAGATCTGGGAAAGAAGCTTGTATTCCCCAACATTGTGCAGACTACCCAGCGACCCGACATTGTCTTGTGGTCAAAACAAAGAAAGTGTCTGCTGTTGGTCGAACTCGCCTTCGAAAGGAAGACAGCCAAATACGAAGACTTGCTAAGGCAGTGCCAAGAAAAGGGATGGAAAACATGGTTATTTCCAAGGGAGATGGGTGCCAGAGGATTCGCTGCAAAGTCCCTTTTGAGACTCTTCACAGCCCTTGGAGTGAAAGGAAATGGAAGAAAGTCAGGCATCAACAGGCTCGGATATGCAGCCGAAAGAGCGTCACGCTGGTTCTGGCTGAGGTGAGATGAAAAGAGCTGGAAACCTACTTCTGACATGTAGGGACTGATCAACCCTGCGGGCCCACCATCAGGAGAAGTATTTGGGGTTAATGGGCCGGAACACTTCTATGACGGATGGCTCCCAACTGAGGATGTCAGTGGCTTCAGCAGTAACCAAAAACTGTTTCTCGCTCATATTATAAGCGAATCCGATGCAATGCATTATCCAGGTATCATGTGCTGATTTTGAATTTCTATTTAAAAAATATATTAAAAATCAGCACATGACACAGCTGATCATGACAAAGCTTTCAAAGTCATCATCGGTAAGACATTCTACCTTGCATGTCTTGTTTGGGGGCCTAGTTTGGAAACTTAATCGGAGAATCCTGCATATACATGTACCAGAACTAATTTTTCTGAAGTTAATTTTTTTTTCCAACCATAGGAGAGTTTTTTAGTCAATCAGTATCAATTTAAATCAGGAAGAACTCCAATCTTCCTTATTTGTATTGGATTCCAAAACTTCGAGCAAATCCATAAAAGTAAAGATAGCAGCTTCCTTTAAATGTACTACTAAATCATTATCAGTCATTTTAACTCAAAATTTTGACAGTCATATACCATATACGGATTCTAAAAGGTTCTAAAGTATTTTTAACATACATTGGTTCTAATACTTTAAAAACTATATGAACTTTTATTTTTCAACACTTTACACCACTATCCCTCATTTTAAATTGAAAGAATTTCTAAAACAAATAATCCACTGGTCATTCTTTTACAAAAACAGTAGGCCATGATATACTAGTCTACTTGTTGCTCAAGAGAGATTTTGGTTGTTTTGTAAAACACCATACAAACAGCAAACAGAAATATTCATTATTCTGAATATAATTTCAACAAAAGGTTAAAGTTTTTTTAAGACAACATTTTGTGATCCAACTAACAATCGGTATTCCAATAGGCACAAACCGTGCACCATTGCTTGTTGATTTGTTTCTTTATCCATATGTTTAGCAAAATTTATACAGAATCTCGTTTAATCTCGAGAAAAGACGCTATCATTCAATTCCACATTCAGATATATCAGTGATGAAGTTTTGTCTCTTAATAATCCAAAATTTGGAGAATCATGGTGTGAATGCCATCTATCCTAGCGGGCTTGAAATAAAAGATACGTCACTCAAGTCCACGGAAACCGCGACCTACCTGTAAATGACAATTGTTATTCAAGTTCGAATTCTGCTTAATATTTGGACTTGCACCTTCAGTCCTTAACTAGTTATGACACCCACGCTGAAAGTCTACATTTGAAGATATATGACAAACGTGGAGACTTAATTTTTCTGTTGTCACCTTTCCATTTCTATGCACAGCAAAATACCTGTTGGTAGAGATGGTAGAGCTTGTCCCCTTTAAAGCTTAACCTAGCTTGGCTGATATTTTCCAGAGGGGGGTTGGCCTGTCGTATAAGTGTATCATTCATCATCCGATAATAATAATAATCGCATCATAATCATCATTGGCAGCAGCAGCAACAAAATTCGTCATCATTTTGCTTATATTTTATTTGACAGAACAACATATTGTGGTTTTCTGTAGAAAACAGCGTCAAATTTATATAACAGTCCTACGGATAAGCCTTAAATCGCTGAAAATTCACCTTCACTGTTATGTCATTAATCAGAAAAATAAATATTGACTTGTCCAACCCATCAATTAAATGACCAGTGAAAATCTAAATTTTACCCGAGGAAAAGAAATTTCAACTTTAATTTCAAATTTTGAATTACTTTTTAAAACAGATCATTTAAAGAATTGACAGGACATTTATTGATGTTGAATGGTCATCCAAGGTAAATAAGACTTGAAATTGGATTTAAATATTTGTGGTTTTCATCTATTTACAAATGACCAATTTCATTGTGTCTTTTAAGTTTAAAGGAGGTGACAAAGTAATTGTAATGACATAAGACCCTTGCTCAGATTGAGCAGATAATGCAGATATCGCTTTTAAACAGTCTCAGACGGAACGACGCAACGGGGACGAAACGTTACATTCATCAAGGTCAACAAGGTGTTTTGTCGAATAATTTGTCCCTATTGCTTACAATTTTCTCTAAAGATTGAGATTTAGTCACGTGACCGGTTACTTCGGTCACCTCGACAAAATCTGCTTGACACCTTTTTCTGTTGTTTTACATCGGTGTTTCGGTAAGTTTTTAGGCGATTGCTTTTCTAGTAAAAGATTACAAAAGTTACTAATTGACTTGATGATTTTATACTTAAGTCAGACGTTAAGACGATTATTTATGCTCACACTGGACCGGAAATGTGCCAAACGTGCAGACGACTGTTTTTGTCCTGTTAGTGTTATACGTTGTGGATTAGCATGTCTATGTTTAGTTAAGTTTTTCTTTAGGCCTACAGTGTTGTGAAGTATGGCGGAAGTAAATAGTCATAGTAAGAAATCAGAATATAATATTATATTTGTTCTACATTTAGAGAGAGAGAGAGACAAGATGTTTCAGTTGAAAGTGGAAGAGTGTCAAATATTGAACTAAATAATTTTTATCCTCGATACTATACTTGCAGTACTATCTGGTCGTTCTTCTTTGCATTAGTAGTACAGTGCACCACAGCTGTAATCTGCTGAAGAACATCCTTGTTTTGGGTCCATAGAATTCCTTCATTTAGTGTTATTACCGAATGGGCATCAGATCAGCACTTGATTTTAGTGATGTTTTAAATATTTGTGCCAAATATGATGTATTGCCGGATTTGTATTATACACTTAAAAATTGATTTGAAAAAAATTATATAATTTCCTTGGAAGGCTTGGTTAATGGTGATTCAGTAATTAACACTTAAATCTGGTCTTGAGTTTGAGCTCTGTCATAACCATTTTATTTTTGAAACTTGAAATTTTGATAGCAGACAGAAATAAGTATACTATTAAGCAGATCCTATTGTTCGAGTTACTTTGTTTGTAAAAGCAAATTATGCCAAACTTTTATTGAAAATCCAAGTAACTTGAATTTAGCATTGTATTTTTGCTCACTTGAGACTAGTCATAAGGCCAATCCAACGTAATAGGTAGACTCCCATCTCTGCACATCTCACTGAAAATGTGCAGCCCAAGTCATTTTATTGTCATTTCGCTTCCTGGGCAAATATAAAGTCTGTTCGAGAGTTATGTTGATTCTGTGGCTTTCCATAAAGGGTTTTAAGCACTCCTGAGTCCCCCCCACCCACAAAAAAAAAAAAAAAAAAAAAATACGGAAGTGCTAGGTTGAAATGGAAATGTTACAGAAAGAGCATGGTTTTTTAATATTGCATCTGGTCATTGGTCTTAAAGAATTATGATCATGTTACAGGGCAATTTGCCAAATATAGTAGACACTCAACAGTTAGTGCAGGTGTTCAATAATTAATAAGTTGGATGTATTAAAAAAGAGCCCTATTGCAGATGCAGGTGTCAACCATGCGAGAATGCAAGATTTTGTGTAAAAATAAAAAATTAAACATGAAGAGAGAAAAAAACTTGACTGAACCTGGGATTGCAAAACATTAACAATTAATTTTGGTAAATATTATGCACTTTTTCAAAAACTGGTTTCCCATTACCATTACGTATATATTTAACAGGGAAAAAACAAACAAACAAACAAAAAAACCTTTTCATATCAAAGAAAAAGGTAGGCTTAAGCTGTAACTGTACTGTAGTAGCTAGTAAATAGTATGTAAATATGTACAGATAAATCTATTTCATTATATGTCATGTGTGTTATAGATGTGTTAATTTGCAAATAAACACTAGGTTTTTGAGGGGGGGGGGGTGCAATTGCAGTGTCTGTGACTCTGATGGAAACAGCAGACAAATAAAGTATCATTTTAGGCCCAAGTCAATGACCAGTTTAAGATATTGCATTTTATAATGAAACTGATTTTAATGTAAAATAAAATTAATTAGGCAGTTTCTAGGGTGTTTTAGTCCTTGTACTTTTATACATTTATAAGTGTTATTCCCCTGTTGTTTGTGCTCTAGGTCGTTTACTTTTCTCCAAGGCCCAAGCCTATGCATCAATCATAGTATTTTATTTACTACAACTGTATCATAACTTGACAGGCCCCAGCAAGCATCTCATCAAACTTTTTATATATACAGCACTGTGTCAATGTTCTTAACCTTATAAAGTTTACATTTAATTTTTTTTTAATTTCAAGACAAAAATTAGGTGACATGTTTTTGCCCTAAATCTGAACAAAATGTGCAAACTAAAATGAGTAGAAGATTAAAATGAACTTTTGAATAGACTTTACTTTAAAGTTAAATTTATAACCTAGTTTTTGTTCCATTGTACTTTTGTTAATACATGTACATGTATTTTAGCTAATTATAAATATATGGTGACTAGAACTTAGATACATGTATTTAATATACTTATGACATGTTTTATTTTAATTGGAAAAAATGATGTTAGAAGGGTCTAAACTTGGGGGGGGGGGGGGGGGGGTTGAAAGTTTCTGTAATCACTGTAATTGTCCATTATGCTTTTATAGAAGATTGAAGACATATCCCAGTTGAGCATTAAGGCCCATGGTCCTCTTGTTATATTTTCTTCTTGAATATGACTTCAAAATAAATCATGATCTATAGGCTAAATCGTGACCCAGTCACTGTAATTTTTTGAGTATTTTTTGTTTTTGCCTCAATTTTAAAAAGCTATTAAAAAGAATAATGTGTGTGTCTTTAAACTTTTAAAATTTCTGTTTTATGCTATGATGCTGTCTTTTAACCATTGATAATTTTATATGGACATTACAAACTGATCTAAAATGACCTCTTTTGAAATTTAAAATGTAGCTTAATGAGCAAAATAATTTTGCAAGTAATAATTCAAGTCATTGATGCTAAGATAGTAAATTTTCTGAAGAGTTATACCCCTTTGACTGAAAAATCTAAAAAAAATTCTGCGGCAATTCTAATGTAGAATTATGTTTTTGTGTGCATGCAGTAATGTTGGCATACAATTAAATCTTGTGATTTGAATATTCAATCAAAAACACATATTTTTAGGACCAAATTTCTAATACTGATAGATTTAAAATCACAATTGTTTCTGCTTAGACTTAGTTAAGTCTTGGCTAATAATAAAAAAAAAGATGTTTCTGCTTTGTTAGACAGTTACTCAGTGTACAGCCTTTACTATTTACTAGTATTATGTCTCAGGTAAAAAGAAATAAAATGCTGCTTCATAAAGTTTTATATCTATAACAAGGTAATTTTAAAATATCACTATATAAGTTTAAGATGTTGGAATGCTACTGGCCTGGAATAATCAGATTTATGTATAATTTAAGAAGATTTTAACAAGACTAATAACCTGTTACATCATACATAAATTAGTAGTCAAAAAATGTGTTATAACACATAAAGACCCAAGGACTACCGGTACTTACTGTTATAAACAAGAATCAACAACTCATATTTTTGTATAGAGTAGTACATTGATATTAGTCTCATTGTAGCACTGTTAATTATTATTATTCTAACTTTCATTTCTAATGTATAATATAATCATTATTTTCATTTATTAATTTGGTATTTCAATATGAATTAATGTACCAGATTTGATGTTTTATTTTTTTTTAGAAACAAATTTAAACACTAAATCTATTAAAGCAGTTTTTTTAAATTCCTTATTTGAATAAACATACCAGTATTACACATTCATAGTAAATAAATTTGTTTACTTTGTCATTGATTTTTTACGCTATAAATTTTTAAAAATCAATTGATCTGTTTAGACATTATAAATTTCTCTACATGAATTAACAAACATGTATTCAATATTTATTGAGCCTTTTATAAAGTACACATAGATATATAGATATCAGCATTTAAATTCTCTATGAGTACAACTTTACTTAACATGTTCATTCATTGAAAATTCATTTATTTTGATATTTTGCAAACTAAGGCATATACTGTATAGTTCCAATGTTTTAAACTGCTATACATTATCTCACCTGTACCTTATTACATTTGGACTTTGGACTGTGTGTACTGAAGCATATCACATGTATTACCTAGTTAGCTAACTTTGTAACTGTTAGTTGGTGACAGGTATATAAATATAGTAATTATTAGTATGTTACTGTAGGGGGTAAATTTGACCTCTTGACCAATTGACCACAAGGTTAACAGCTGTACTTTGTGTATGTTTTATTTAGGAAGTTTTTGTTTTGTCCTGTGTTAGACCAGTACATGTCAGAACATTTTGTACAAGTGTTTTGTTTACATTTTGTAGGTTACCTGTAACTTGGTGGTAGACCACAGAAGATAAACAGATCTCTATAGAAGCATGGCAGAAGCACATTCTGCTGTAGCTTTTAGCTTCTCCATCACCCATGAAGGAGTAAATGTTAATCTGAATCATGAAGCTCTACAAGCAGTCTGGGAAAGTGGAGTTAGATCATGGAAAAAGAGAGTTGGACGTATGAAGGTTAGATATTAGGTTTTATAAATTTGACAGATTTATAAAAAAAATTATAAAATATATACTTTCATTGTAATTTTGAAATACAGACAAACACCTGTTTAAGTTTACTTACATGTATATTTCAAATTTGTTTAAAAGTCTGGCAATATTGTGTTTAATTTCCCATATTAAACAGTGTCTTAAATCGTGACAAAATCACTGTGCCATCAGATTACATTTAATGTAATATATGTATAACATCTTGATTTTGACATTTATAATACTCTTCCTTAGATGTAGAATACAAATATGCTTGAGCAAGTATTAAACTAGGACCCCATACCGTGGCAATTTATAAACAACACACACACACATACACACAATGTCTATTCCTGTACCAAATTGTAATTCAAACCTGATGAGTTTGATTTGGTCTTTAATATTGTTTTATCTGAACTAGCACAGATTTATTTATTTTGAGTTATGGAAACAATAAAATTATACATGTATAGTAAATAGAAAATAGATATAGAATGAATAAGTCTTTTGATTTTTTAAAGGTAAAATTTCGTTAGTTTGGGCAGGTTTAATGTTTTTTTTTTTTACCCCATTCACTTATATCAAGATGGGTAATTTCAGTGTTTGAACTTGATAAAATGTAGATTGTATAGGAATATGATATGGTTCCACTTTGTCAAGTAAGTTACAATTGTAAATAAATCTTTTTTTATATTCGACTGCTTAAATAGAATGGATTGAAGAATGGTGTGTTTCCTGGTACACCTGCAAGCTGGGCCTTTATAGCCACACTGGTTCTTGCCTTAAAGTTAGCAGGAGTAGACCCATCATTTGGAATAATAGCATTTTTACAGAGCCATACTCCATGGTAAGGATAGTTAAATTTATATTATTTCCCATTTTCATGTAATTTCATTTATTTCGCAATAAAGGTTTGAATGGGCCGATAACACTATCGAGTTGTCACCCCCTGATCCGCTAGAGGGCTACTACTTCCGGGGAGTTCACAGTTGTAAACAAATGATTGCTACTATTATGTCTCTATTAAATGCTCGGTGTGTTAGTTTAAATGCATCGATTCTTTTATGGAAAAAGTAATTATACATAGACTTGACTGTTGTTTTAAATACATCTTTTAATTAAAATTAATTATCTTTAGTTGTCATTGAAATTTTACAGTGTTAAATATCAATTTTATACGATATTATTTGACAATGCGAATGTTAACCTTATCTGGACACATGCTCAGTTAATGGGGAGGGTTAGCCCATATAATTTATCCGTAATATAATGGGAAAAAAATCACCATATGTTGCAATTTTTATTGTAAATAGTGAATTTATACTTAGTTATCGGTCTCGTACACGTGAACCTGGATATAAGTAATATATGGTTGACTTGGATTTAGTCCTGAAAATCATGACTCTTAACGGCTTTGCTATATTGATATGTGCTGTAACGGCACAGAGAGATACAATATTTAATATTAAACATGAAAACAGTTAAAAATTGTAAATTAAAAAAAAAAAACATTTGTGTCCTATTTATTAACACGATCCACAGTATTTATTTACCAATAAAGGGAAATATTACTTAATTCAATAAAATTAAAAAGCACCGACTACATACAATTAACTTTTGTATTATGATTTAGTTTATTTATCTTTGTTTAATTATTATTATTTTTTTTAATATTATTATTATTTTTATTATTATTATTATTATTATTTTATTATTATTATTATTATTATTATTATTATTATAAATTTATGTAAACCTTTGTCAGCACAAGCGATATGTCTAATGCGACATGCAATAATTATTATAAGCACAGTTTTTGAAAACATAACGATTGATATTCAAAACAAAGTGAAAATGTTTCAACTAAAACAAACAGAAGCAAACAAATTATAAACAAGCCAATTTATTACTATGTAATGTTTTTGCTCTCTTGAGAGAGAGAGAGAAAGAGAGAGAGAGAGAGAGATTTAAAATGAAAGCTTATTTTCTGTGGGAAATATTGAATTTAGTGAATATAAGTGATAATAGAAAAAAAGAAGTTCGACGTAATTATGAATGATAGAGAGAAAATGCTCATAGTAATTATGAGTGATAGAGAGAAAAGGGCACATAGTGATTAGAAGTGATAGAGAGAAAAGGGCACATAGTGATTAGAAGTGATAGAGAAAAGACTCGTAGTGATTATGACTGATAGAGAGAAAAGGACCTCTAGTGATTATGAGTGATAGAGAGAAAAGGACCTCTAGTGATTATGAGTGATAGAGAGAAAACAGTAATTATTAGTGATAGAGAGAAAAGACCCAGTAATTATGAGTGATAGAGAGAAAAGGAATTGTAGAGATTATGACTGACAGAAGAAAAAACGTAGTGATTATGAGTGATAGAGAGAAAAGGACTCGTATTGATTATGGCTGATAGAGAGAAAAGGTCTCGTAGTGATTATGACTGCAATATATGTTTAATTCCATAGGTCAAGACCTCCCCTATTACCTGATCAAGTATCGAAATTAAGTCAACATAGACATCAACTCCGATTGCAAAAAATTGGTTTTTTTACACTGTTTGATTTAAATGACAAGTAGATAAAATAAAAATAAAATACTTTTAAAAACAAAAAAACTTCAAAGTTCATATATATGACCATTTTACATAAAACAATCGATGTATTTTAACTGAAACACCAGACTTTTAAAAGATAAAAGATAGTAGCAACCAAGTTATTTATAACCATGAACTCCCCGGAAGTAGTATCCCTCTAGTGGATCAGGGGCCGTAACTCGATATTGTTATCGGCCCATTAAGTATATAATTTATATATTTTTTCCAACATAAATAAAACTATCTAAAGACAATGTACTATAATCAATGCATTTATTCAGATACAAAAAATAAATAATGTAATAATAATAATTGTAATAATAATAATAATTATAATAAAAATAATAGATAAATAAATAAACAAAAATAAATGAAAATCAATCAATCAATCAATTTTGGTGTCGCCTGACTAGGCGACATATAGGGATTACTTTCGTCTGCGGCGTCCAGATTTCCTTGTCCGGAGCATAACATTGGTGTTGTACGTTCAAATGATTCCAAACTTGGTGTGCATGTTTCTGGCAATGACTCGAAGTGCAGTGCACAAGAACAGCAACTCTATCTTTTTCCGTTTTTGAATTATTTCCCTTTGATTGATTTTTATAGAGCATTTCTTGTCCGGAGCATAACTTTGGTGTAGTATGTTCAAATGACTCCATACTTAGTGTACATATTTATGGCAATGACTCGAAGTGCAGTGCACAAGAACCACAACTCTATCTTGTTCTGTTTTTGAATTATTTCAATTTGATTGATTTTTATGCAGTGTCAGGCAACACATCTGTTTCATAGAAACATATCTAGTTTTTATTAATATTTATTTTAGCATAATTTAGTTTATTTCTTTTATTTCAGGGTAAATGTCTTGTCACCAACAATAAGGTTATATACTTGCTGTTTATTGTTTGCCACACTGGCCTGGATTGGTAAAATTATATTTATGAAGTATTTTCTGAGACTGTTACTTACATATCATGGCTGGATGTATGAAGCAAGGGGAACAATGTCACTTAAATCCAAACTCTGGCTGGTTAGTATTATTTCTGGCAAAATATATAAACTGTATTTGTATGAACTATTATATAAATTATTTAATATAATCCCATAAGAGGATGAATTAAATATTTTAATTTGATATCTTGCATGAAACTACTGGAGCAAAATCTGTATGACATTAATTGAGATCCTTTATCAAAGATTCTATACCATTAATTAAGATCCCTTATGGGTACAGGTATAAGTTAAATGCCGTGAAGATCCCTTTATGGCCTTATTTATAGTGAGATTGTATGTCATTAATTAATACCCTTATGTATAGTTAGATTAATTATTACATATTATTTTAATTGATGCTTTATACTGGTATATATATACCTGTCCTCATGGTCTGTTAAGGGACTTAGATTATAATCTAGCAGGATATACCATATATCATTTTGGATCTTTCCTTCTTAGATTAAGTTTAGTTTAAGCTCATTTCCTGTCTTTAATTTCTGAGTCTAACAGATCTGTAATAAATTAGCAAAATTATGACATGCAACAATATTTACTATAAAGTTTTAGTTGATGTTGTAATTCAGTAATTGTCATGAACTATGTTACTAATGTCTGTTGGTCAAGTATTTATCCTTGTGTTGCCAAAGTTTGAAGTTTGACAGTCTGTTGTAAAATTAATTTAATGGTCAATTTTAAATAAACAATCTACATGTGAATCTCAACTTAAATCTACAGAAAAATATATGTATGTATCAAATGGGCATTAGGTAAATGCATAGGTCAAAGACTCTATTTACAAAATGTTCATCCTAAGTTGTTTTTCTTGTGATGAATAAATAGATACATTTAGTTGATTTAGTTGATATCTCCGAATTTAATCGTACCACCAATATGAAGAGTATTTGATAAGCAAATGGTAAAAAGTTTGGTTATAATTACTTTGATAGACTGCTTGGTTCAGGAGACAAGTTGCACTATTTTCTGGAGATCTGGAGATGCTTGTTATTAAATAATAATGTTATATTTTAATACTTGTATGTTATATAATTGTATTCACATAAATATTATATAATGAAAAAAAGTCCTTGTTAAGGAGTTATCTTGTATAATTATAGGGACTTGTGAAATTGTTTGGCGGAAGAAAACCATTGTTAATGAGTTATCAGACATCTCTACCAAAAATGTTTGTACCAAGTGTTGAAGGGACCATTGACAGGGTAAGTATTGGCTTGTCTGAAAAGTGCAAGACATAGGTGTTATTTAGTCATCATTTCAGTCATTAGGTGTTGTATAATAAAACTTAAGAAATCTGAAAAAAATTAAGTTATAAACTGCAGGTATATCTTAAAACTGTTATACCTTGTTCGTGCAACTTGTAAATACATGTAGTTTAAAATCTGTCCTCAGTCTAAGGCTTGTCAGGCTTTTGTTTACCAAAGATTATGTGGCATTATCCTCTGGTAGATTGATGTGGGTTTGATTGATATCAGTTGTGTTGATAAGTGCAATGTAGAAATAAATATCTTGCTCAAGAATGTGGTATGCATCCCAGCAGGGTTTTGAACCACAACACTTGAACAAAGTTGCAGCCTTAGCCACAGGAATTTATTCTTATATACAAGCAATAGTTTATGATCATTATTGTTATTTTAGTATCTTAAATCAGTTCACCCATTAATGGATGAAGAAAGATTTGCCAAAATGAAAAAGCTTGCAGGAGAATTTCAGAATGGAATTGCCAAAAAGCTTCAACGGTATTTAATTCTGAAATCATGGTGGTCAACAAATTATGTAAGTATTTCCTACTCAAATAACAGCATTTCTATTTGTTTTCTGGGTTTAAATATCTTGATTTTTTATTTTAAAAAAAGTGAACAATGTGTGTTTTGCTTTTACCATTGATGATTAATCTGACAATCAAATTTTTAAATATATGCATATACAATTTTACATAAATTAATGTAAATCAGTGGTTTTGTTTGCCTAAAATTACTACCGAATAAAGGTAGTTTCCCCTTGAGAAATAAGACTAAAATTTCCCAATTTGACAACTAAAATTCCACAAAAGGCAACAGTGACAAACAATCAAATAGTTTAAGTTAAATTCAGTTGTCTAAAACTGTTCTAACAGACAAAAAAGGTTAGATATTGTCACAATATAAGATCTTTGCAATGAATTTCAAAATTCTGAGCATAATATGTGACATAAAAAGTGTCCAAATTTTCCCAATTTGAAAGGTAGAAGGTAGTTTTTAAAAACCATAGCAAAATCAGAGTAAATATATGCTTGATTGCAACTTTTTCAGATATTTCTTTGACCATGTATAAGAGAAATAACAAGTCTTAAAGTTTAACCATAGCATTATATTATATTATTATTTTACCTGTATAAAGAACAGAAGATTTTTGCTTTGTGTCAGCATCCAAAAACATACACGTAGTTTTAGTGAAAACTTTTTGAAGAAAAAAAAATTAATTACAGGTAACTGATTGGTGGGAAGAATTTGTATACCTCAGGGGTAGATCACCAATTATGGTTAACAGCAACTTTTACGGTCTGGTAAGTACAAACAGCAGTGATATCTCTCCAAACCAAAATACAAGTCTGATAGTCTCAAATATACATGTAACTGGTTATGGTTTACCTTATAACTAGCTTCACATTATTGATTAAATATTGCCATTTTAGCTCACCTGAGCACAAAGTGCTCAAGTGAGCTATTGTGATGGGTCATTGTCAGTCGTGCATCATGCATCGTGCTTCATCCATCAACTTTTGATTGTTAATACTCCTGAGGCCACAGTTTGAGTGCAACCTTAATCAAACTTTCTCAGAATGATCCTCTTGACAAAAGCTAACTCAAGTTCATACTATGGGCCATGTTGGGTCAATAAGTAGGTCACTAGGTCAAATTGTAACAAAACCTTGTTAACACTCCTGAGGCCCCAATATTAGTTCAATCCTCATCAATCTAAGTCAGAATGATCCTCTTGACAAAAGCTAGCTTGATTTTGTATATGGGTCATGTTAGGTCAATATGTAGGTCACGGTCAAATTGTAGAAAAACCTTGTTAACACTCCTGAGGCCCCAATTTTAGTCCATTCTTCATCAAACTTAGTCTGAATGATCCTCTTGACAAAAGCTAGCTCGAGTTTGTATATGGGTCATGTTGGTTCAATAATTAGATCAGGAGGTCAAATAATAGAAAAACCATGTTAACACTCCTGAGGCCCCAATTTTAGTCCAATTGTCATCAGACATAATCAGAATGATCTTCTTGACAAAAGCTAGCCCAAGTTCGTATATTGGCCATGTTGAGTCAATAAGTGGGTCACTAGATCAAATTCTTAAGTCAGAATGATCCTCTTGACAAAAGCTAGCTCATGTTCATATATGGGCCATGTTGGGTCAATAAGTAGGTCACTAGGTCAAATTGTAACAAAACCTTGTTAACACTCAGAGTCTCCTGAGGCCCCAATATTAGTTCATTCTTCATAAAACTTAGTCAGAATGAACTTCTTGACAAAAGCTAGCTCAAGTTTGTATATTGGTCATGTTGGGTCAATAAGTATGTCTTTAGGTCAAATTGTAGAAAAACCTTGTTAAGACTCCTGAGGCCTCAATATTAGTCCAATCTTCATCATACTTACCGTAAATCCCCGGATATAAGACTGCTTCGCCTATAAGACGGGTTGGGATTTTCCCGTCATTTTTGATGATTTCAGGCAATACTGCACCTATAAGACGGCCATGATTTTCAGACAAGGTCATACTGGTACCGGTATTTGACGCTACTGATCGGACGATAAACTTTCCACCAATTTTCACCTATTGTTTATATTTTTTATTTTTATACCATATTTGTGTATAATAATTTGTTTGCCATTTGATTCTAGTTAAAGTTTTGAATAAATAAAAAAACGTACAAATGAAATCAGATGCCAGAACATCTCATCATTAGTAATCATAAAGATGTATATCTGTTCTGTTTTTAAATAAATTCAATTAAACTGCATTTTAAAAAAATTGTTATTGTTTATTGGATTATCAATCAGCTGTTGAAGACAGGAACCTTGATACTCAGCAGAACATATTGCCCTTTACGTTTGAAGCAGAAAAAAGTGTGGTTTATGTAATTTCTAATTTGTTATTAGTCCCCTACCGGCGAAAGCCGAAGGGGACTATAGGTTTGCACTCTGTCTGTCTGTCCGTCTGTCCTTCCGTCCGTCCATCTGTCACACCCTTAGTTTTCCACACTTTTTTTCTAAATGCTTTAAGATAATGAACTGATTTTTGGTATATGAGTCTACCATGATGAGTTACAGATCAAGTTAACATTTCGTTTACATCTGCTAATTTTTACCGGAGTTATGACCCTTTGATCTTTGAAAATTCACAGAAATTTTAGTTTTCCGCACTTTTCTTTACACGCTATTTGATAAAGAACTGATTTTTGGCGTATGGGTCTACCATGATGAGTTACAGATCAAGTTTACGTTTTGTTTCAATCTGCTTATTTTTACGGGAGTTATGACCCTTTGATCTTTGAAGATTCACAGAAATTTTAGTTTTCCGCACTTTTTTTCTATACGCTTTTAGATAATGAACTGATTTTTTGTGTTAAAGTCTACCATGATGAGTTACAGATCAAGTTCAAGTTTCATTTCAATCTGCTAATTTTTACCAGAGTTATGGCTCTTTGATCTTTGAAAATTCACTGAAATTTTAGTTTTCCGCACTTTTTTTCTACAAGCTTGCAGAAATGGAACTAATGTTTTGTGTGTGACTCTACCATGATGAGTTGAAGATCAAGTTAGCGTTTCATTCTGGTTCACAAGTTTTTACATGAGTTATGGCCCTTTGAACTTTGAAAATTCACTGAAATTTCAGTTTTTCGCACTTTTTTTCTAAATGGTTTTAGATAATGAACTGATTTTTGTTGTATGAGTCTACCATGATGAGTTACAGATCAAGTCTACGTTTCGTTTCAATCTGCTAATTTTTACCGGAGTTATGGCCCTTTGATCTTTGAAAATTCACAGAAATTTTAGTTTTCCGCACTTTTTTTCTACACGCTTGCAGTAATGGAACTTATGTTTTGTATGTGACTCTACCAAAATGAGTTGCAGATCAAGTTAGCGTTTCATTCTTGTCTGCAAATTTTTACAGGAGTTATGGCCCTTTGAACTTTGAAAATTCACTGAAATTTCAGTTTTTCGCACTTTTTTTCTAAATGGTTTTAGATAATGAACTGATTTTTGGTATATGAGTCTACCATGATGAGTTACAGATTAAGTTCATGTTTTGTTTCAATCTGCTAATTTTAACTGGAGTTATGGCCCTTTGATCTTTGAAAATTCACAGAAATTTTAGTTTTCCGCACTTTTTTTCTACATGCTTGCAGAAATGGAACTAATGTTTTGTATGTGACTCTACCATGATGAGTTACAGATCAAGTTTATGTTTCGTTTCTATCTGCCATCTTGAACAACATGTATAACTTATAACTACAAATCTTTGTACCATATAAGGTACATTTTACCTAAAACTTTGGGATTAGTGAAATATGCGACCGGTAGGGGACTATGTTTTGTTTTGCAATACTCTCAGAATGCTTGTTAAAAGTAAACGAAAAGAATAAAATATTGTACAGAATATTTACCTCCTCTGTGATTACTGTACTTACCGAAACCTTGTTGTTTTCTTTTATTTCTTATTCTAATAATTTATTATAACTTTATTTTATTAAAAGATCAATAAATATACAAAACTACAAAAATTTCAAATCGCGTTTCTTGTATGTTATGAATCTGTAAAATATATCTCTGCAATATACAAAAACAAAGATGGCGGACATGATGATCGTGTGTGGACATTTTCTCAAGAATTTCAACCCCTCAGTTGTGTACCGTTGTGTAAGATGACCCCCCTTCTCAAAAAATAAATTTTAAGGTAAAATAAACCGTCTTATATGTGGGGATTTACGGTAGGCAGAAAGATGCTCTTGACAAAAGCTAGCTCGAGTTCGTATATGAGTCATGTTGGGCCAATAAGTAGGTCACTAGGTCAAATTATATAAAAACCTTGTAAACACTCCTGAGCTCCCAATTTTAGTCCAATCTTCATCAAACTGGCTCAGAATGATCTTCCTGACAAAAGCTAGCTCAAGTTTGTATATGGGTCATGTTGGGTCAATAAGTAGGTCACAAGCTCTAAATATAGGAAAAATCTCTTTTAAGAATAGAAGCTCCAGTTTGCCAAAATCAAGCTGAGTGTACATCATTTTCAGGTAAGCGTACAGGGCCTTCATGGCCCTCTTGTTTTTTATTATGTACAAATGAAAAACTATTCCTGTGAAACAAAAATTACAATTTCATTATTCAAAGTTTTCTCATTCCCCCACCCCACCCCACCCCCCCACTTAACAGCTCTAGATGGTTGAAAAAAGAAATTTGCAATGTCAAAATGTATACTTAAGTTTCTTAATATTTTCTTTGTATATTTTGAAAGGATGCTGTGTTGGTACATCCCACTAAGGTACAAGCAGCCAGAGCAGCTAATGTTATATATGCAATGCTTATGTATAGACGAGAAGTTGATCGAGAAGAACTTAATCCGGTATGTCAGATAACCTTATTATTATCGTTCATTAGATACATAATATGCACGACACATAACAGTGAAACAAAATTCTGTGAAACCAGTAAAATAATATTTTCTATATGGAGTTTTTTAATCTACAGATTAGTGTCAAATTGGGCCTGGTTCCCAATAGTTTAAGATATTTTTCCATTTTTATGGTCTGGTAAGTACAGTTTTACCCGGATATATTGAAGTTGAGGGGACTTGGGAAACTAGTTCAATATATCCGAAATTCAATATATCAAGGTACACACAAAAAGCCATTTCAAAGATAAATTTTCATTTATTAACCCAAAGTACACAAATTTATCAAAACTGATTGGTACAAACACTTTTAATCAAATAATGACTTAAAGAAGTCGGTCATTTTTTAACTGTTTTTCTTTTTTTCTACCAATTTGGAAATTCTTCAATTCTTCAAAAGGTATATCATATAATTTATTTACACATTCTATTTTCAAATTACAAAGTTATTTAAGTTCTGATATATCATATACAAACAAGATTATATTAAGCAAATTTAGAAGTTCAAATCACAGACTCCCAATAGAAACAGGTAGATGGCGAAATATATCTAAAAATGATAGAATTTGTAATCTTTGTCAAGAAGAATTGGGAGATGAATATCATTTTGTCATGAATAGTAAAAGTTTATCAAAATTTAGAAATGCTTATATACCAAATTATTATAGAACAAGACCAAACACTATTAAATATTTTCAACTTTTTTCTTCTAATAAATTGTCTGTATTAAATAAATTATGCAAGTTTATTAAGGTAATTATCGAGAGTGTCAGTCCTCCGGGTTAGACAAGCATAATATATAATATATTTCAATATTGTTTATTCATGCATTCGCATTGTGAAATTGTTTATGTAGATATGTAATTTAACATGTTCTCTATGTTGTAATGTACAATGAGAGAAATAAAGAACTTGAACTTAGAAATAAATTCTTCTAAAATATTTAAAGAATTAAAGAGTTTTTGAAATTCTGACATTTGTGAACCACTTATATAAACATTCCTCATTTTCATTATAATTTCCAGATCTAAAACGTTTACGTTTTCGTGAAAACTCTCCTGATTGAACCTGTAATATTACATCCTTTTGTGTATAAATCATTGTTTAAGTGACTTTAAGGTTTTATCCCAAAATATTTTGCGATATCTGCCTTTGATTTCACTTTTTTGTCGATTTCGTTTATAAGTTTATATATTAATGACAAAGTTTTTCTCTTCTGTGGCGTGGATGCCATGTTGTTATTTCAGATTAAATTAAACAACTAACAAAAACATGTGATATTTTTATTTACCTTGAAAAGTACTCACTATGTACGATACTAATCTTTAAATATAAGTTCAAATCAGTTACTGCGACCCCGTATTTGGCCTCAACAGATTGACGGTAACCCGCATGATTTCGGCTAAATTGATCAAATTTCCGTTCACAATACCACTTCAATATATCCGGGTAAAAGTAATAGAATTTGCTCTTGTGGGGACCAAAAAAAGTGTTCAAAATAGCCGGGAGTTCAATATAAGCGAGTTCAATATAAGCAGGATTTTTTTGGTCATAAAAAGAAGGTGTTTTGCAGGGGATTTTTTGTCATTTCAAAATATGCGGGAGTTCAATATATCCGGGATATACTGTACAAACAGCATTGAAATTATCTCCCATTCAAAATGAATTGTAAAATATTGAATATTTGAATTTTGGCCTACTGTGCAAGTTTCTTAAGGTTTTGAAAATTTCCTTGAATTAGGTATTTGGCCTTCATGTACATGTATATGCACAGTATAGAATGATCTCGATTTGTTCTCAACTTGACACTGAAATACATGTAGTTTACTTTTATATTTTTAGATCCTTGTAAATAAAACAGTACCTCTATGTTCATCTCAGTATGAGAGACAGTTTCAGACAGTTAGAGTTCCAGGAGTAGAAACAGGTAAAAAGCTCTTGAAAGATTATCAGATTTATATTCTACACTTATTTTACCTAGTTAATTTTTATATATGCATTGTTATATTAAGTTTAGTTGTATGAAGTACATGTATATGAAAGGGGAATGTTGTATCTCTAGCAAAAGTATGGGTATCTGCATCATGTATTTGAAAGGATGGTCTTTTCTGTAAGAGTCTGTGCAGTATTTGTTTATTGAACTTTTTCATATTTTTATGCATATGTGCTTATGATAAGGAACAGGCAATTTTCTGTTGAAAAAATATGCAAGCAATTTAATTATTTTCATTAATAGAATCAAAGCTTGTTTGTGTCACAGCATTGTTACGTCTTTTGTTGAGAGTGGAATCCATGGAGAGTAACAAAGAGAAATACATTAGATGTAGCATTTAATAAACTGTTACAGTTGTATTCAAATATAATAGTATACACTTGTAAGCAGGCTTATATGATCACTTGTACATTAAATTTTTGGAAATATTATAGATTTTGTACTTTGGAAATGGGACATGTATTCAGCTCCTAATTTCAGTGGATTAATTTTCTTTGATTTCTTTTTTAGATACACTGAAACATTACAAGGATAGTAAGCACATTGCCGTACATCATAAAGGACGTTACTACAAAGTTTATATACACTACAAAGGAAGATTGCTGAAGCCATGTGAAATTGAAGTGTAAGTCATTTGATGGAATGGCACTGTCAAACACATACAGAATCCTGACTGACAACATAATATAGGCAAAGAAAAGAAATTTCTAATATAATTCTTTTGTTTTGTTGGTTCCATGTAAAGTTTCTGTTACATAAGAGTAAAGAAAGCTGTTTCTTCCCCAATGATACTAAACTTGGTTAAAAGTTTATGTGTATATTAGAATAGCTATTAAAATTTCATTGAAAAAATTTATTAATTATAATTTAGTGCTGTTCATACTATCTAATTAGCTTAATTAAAGGATTTATTTTATCTTAAGCAGAGGTTCAAAATTACATTTCACAATGACAGGTCCAGGACTTTTTGCCTTTAATTTTAGAAGGTCCCAAATTAAGATTGGGGGGTCCCATAGCAGCACTGAAAGGTCCATCTGTACCAAAATGGAATAGAAAAAAAAATACATGTAGTTTACAGTTTCAAATTTTCTTCTGTAGATAACAGAGTGTTATTGAATTGTTTTCAGGATGTTACAGAAGATTCTTGAAGATGATTCAACACCAGCAGAAGGGGAAGAACATCTAGCTGCTCTTACTGCTGCAGATCGTATACCCTGGGCTAAAGCTAGACAAGAATACTTCTCTAAAGGAAAAAATAAAGCTTCTTTAGATGCCATTGAAAAGGTAATACAGTAGATTCCACTTAATTGCATACCAGTTAATTGCATATTCCGGTTAATTGCATAATTTTTCTCTGCACCAAACCATTTCCTATTTAAACAATGTAAAAAATTCAGTTTATTTGCATAAACAAAAGTCTCAATTCCGCTTAATTGCATAAAGAATTCTGAAAATTATGCGATCTTGGTCTGAAGTTTCATGATTACAAAATATATTTGCCGACGATGCAAGGTAACCTCGAGAGGTGTTTACATTATATAAACATGTGTACAGCTAATGCCAGGTGAGATATGAAGCCAGTTAATTAGTGTTCACTTTGTAGAGTAGTAATCGAATTGGTCTGTCAATGAAACGTAATTAATTATGTTAAACCAATTAAAAAGGGCACAGGTGAAAAATTTGTACCCGGGTCACACAAGTTTTATAACGATTTCTTTTAACTGAAATTTATTTCCATTACATTTTCTAAACCCAGACATGGTTTTACAGGAACTTCGGTGCTGGGTTTTTTTTAAACAGAGATTAAATAAAACCAAAAACATTTTTTTTTAAACTAATGTTTTTGTTAACATGGTTAAGGAATGTGTATGTACGTTGACTATTATCCCAGAGCAAGTTTGATAACGCGTATATACAGTTCTTTTAGCGTAAACTCAATAAATCATACCTCAATCAAATGCTTTATTCTTTATTTATTATTTCCTCTGTAAGTTAAAATGGTTGAAATCATCGTTTACGGCTAAAAAACCCTTTATGTAGCAAGTTTTGTCGGTATACAGATTCAACATCAAAGACATTTTTTCACTTAAAGAAGTGACGTTTTATACATTAATTTCATTGGATCAGACCTAGTTACACATAACAACGGGAATTTCCAATTTATGACTGATCGAATAATTGGTCAATAAACAATTAAAATACAACTTTGTATAAAATAAATAAATAGATAAGACATTTTTCAATTTATTTACACAAAATCTGTTTGAAATTTAATTTTACCGGACATCTTGCACGTTGTCAAGCAACTGGATTTTTTCTATGTCACATTTAAAAATAGATTATCGTACCATGAAAGGGAGATAACTCGAACAATATAACTCAGTGCAATGTGAGAACACGTGGATTTTTAAAAAGAAGTAAATAAACAAGAAATACGAATATCGCGAGTGTTAAGCAACAATGAATTAAATACCAACAGATATTCCAGTTACATACATTTTCTAGGGTTAAACACAGATCGATGGTCTGAAAGAAAAGTCCATCTATACAACATTTTGGAATCCCATGTAAATACGAGGTTTAAAACGATCAGCTTGAATTTTAAATCTTTATTTAGTAAAGAAAATATACTACAAGTCTTGAGATTTTAATTAATTAAAAATTTTTTTCAATTATCTTTAATTATTTATTTTTTATGTCAGAGCAATTACAAATTTTATGCTGTTTCTACAGTACACCGACTTTGATGTCTACTAAAAAAACGGCCTCACCGGGTGTATCCGTCAATCGATCAGCTAGAATTTTTAAAACATTATACAAATTAAATAAAATAATTTTTTAATTTTTTTCTGAATTATTTATTTCGTTTTTTAATTTCAAAGTAATAACTAATTTTCTGTTGTTTCTACAGTGTACTATGATGCCTACACAAGTACTAAAATGGCCCCGACCGATGTATCCATCAATCAATTGTGCCCTAGGGGCATTTTCGGTTATTTGCATATTCCGCTTAATTGCATAAAATTTTCTGTCAAACGGACTATGCAATTAAGCGGAATCTACTGTAGTTCAATTAAATCATTGTATGAAACCTGCTGTAAAAGTGTTCAGTGTTAAATAATCTTAATTTAAAAGTAAAAATATTTCATTATCATTATCTTCATTTTTGAGTGAATTAAGACAATACAGGGCTCTCACAGCTCATTTTGGGAATGGGGCCTGGGTCCTTGGAATTAGGAAGATTAGTGTCATTTTTACTGATTTTGGAAAAATCAAATAAGGTTTAAAAACTATTTAATAACTGCTTTAATAACTATATTTATTATATTAAAGACTTTTTTATATAATAACTATCTTCCTGAACAAACTTTTAATGTATGAATGTTAACAAATCATTATGATGTCAATTTTTTTTTTTTTTTTTTTTTTTTTTTTTTTTTTTGAATTCAGAAAAATCTAGGTTCCAATTGGGCCTTTTTTGCATTGGGAATGGGCCCAATTTTGGCCCCAAATCAACCCCAGTGAGAGCCCTGCAACATTTCTAAATAAATAAATGCATTTTTTAAATAAGAAATAAGTGTACACTAAATAATTTATCTGAAAATGCATCAATTTTATTTCTAAGTATATTTTGTTTCAAAAGGAATGAAAGTTTGTGACAAGAGCTTTTAACATGTATTATGGTTAAAGATTCAGGCCTTTTGAATTGTTAGTCATGTCTTGGTTTTTTAATTGAAAAAAAATATTAATGTTTGTTTTTCATATGCTCAATTTATTTCATTGTTTGGTTGTACTTGTTTCAACTGTAGCTCCTTGGCATTATTATTCATATAGGTATTTCCATTACACTGGCTAATTTAACATAAAAAATATCATTTTAAATGTAGTAGTTTAGTTAAGACAGTTTTCAGTTTCCATTGTTCAAACAGTAGCCAGATATTAAGCATACATTTAAGGTGGTTTCATTTTTCATATGTTTGTCTTTTGTTTTTGTTGCAGTCGGCAATATTTCTGTGTTTGGATGAAGAGGAACATGATTATGATCCAGTAAGTATCTTACTAATTAGATCTGCATTTACTTAAAAAGCCCTGGCTCCAGTTTCACATTCATTCACTTAATTGAGTGTACACTCAGCTCAAATTAGAGAATTTTTAATGTAAATTGTTAAAACATTAAGCAATTAAAATTAAATATCTAATGTTATATTTAAATTGTTTAGTGTAGGTTTGTGGAACAAAACAAAACATTGTCTCATAAATCTTAAAATTTTTAAATATTGTTAAGAGAAAATTGGACTATTTAAATAGAGTGTATGCTCAATTGAGTGAATGATTGTGAAACTTGGACCTAAACATTTCATGACCTCAGTTTATCAACTGTTGCTTCAGACTGATCATTTAGAATATTGTTACTAATTCATGTTTGTTTGACTTATCAGGTCAGAGATGATAAAAGTTTTGTACACAGAGCAGAACTTTTATAATAGACTTAACAGATCTAATGCCAATGATTTTTAGCTCACCTGACCGAAGGTCATGTGAGCTTATGGCATAGGGCGGCGTGTGTATGTGCGTGCGTACGTGAGTGCCTGTTTTTGACTTCTCCTCCAAAACTACTGGACAGATTTCAATGATACTTGGTCAGAAGCATATATGGGTCGGTGCAATTCAGATTTGTTCATGTCGTTGCCATGGCTACCAAAACTAGGTCAAGGTGACCTAGGGGTCCAAAAATCTTTAAAAATCTTTTTCTCTGAAACCGATGATGGGAGAAAAAATCTGATATGATATTTGGATTCTCTAGGGTCTTAAGCCTATAGTTTTGTTCATTTCGTGAAATTTGGTCAAAAAATGGGTTACGCGTTTCTGTGTTTAATTTAAAAAATTTCGTTAAATGGCTTCAAATTGTTATAACTTGACTATTTGAACAGATAATGACATGGGGTTTTCAGTTTTGACTTCTTCTTGAAATGACCTTTAAAATAGGGTCAAGGTCACAAAGCAAGGTCATGACCTTATTAGTGATTTTTGCAGTTTAGTCATTTTTCTTGCAAATATTAAGAGATATATGAATTCAAACCATTGTTAATATGTTCCCCATGACAAAATTTAAAAAGGTACGAAGTTTCGTAACTATATGATAATCCATGTAGGAGTTGTTGCCCCTGAAATGTTATTTTTGGCTTATAAATACTAAAATTGTGCAATAGCTTGAAAACTATAAGCTTTTTGTAGAGGCATGTATATTAGAATATTGTAGGTATTGATATGACAGTCATTGTGATATGTGGTTCAAGGTCATATGTTCAAAGGTCAAGGTCATAGCTGCATAAGTGTACTGAAATTGTTAATTTTCTTGAAAACTATGAACTTTTTGTATAGGCATATATATTAGAATATTGTAAGTATTGATATGATGATCATTTTGATATATGGTTCAAGGTCACATGTTCAAAGGTCAAGATCATAGCTGTAGAAAAAGACTGAAATTGTAAATTATCTGGAAAACCATTAACATTTTGTACAAGCTTGATTATTAGATTATTGTAGGTGTTAATATTACAAACATTTTGATATAAGGTTCAAGTTCATATGTTCAAAGATCAAAGTCATGGCTGCATAACCATATGGTTAATGATTTGAAAATTATTCATTGTACTATAGTTAAATTATGTATATGAGCTATCTATAAATGAAAGGTGACTAGACATTTCTGATTAATTATTGCAGGATTTTCCAAACTTGAGTAATTTTATGAACTTTTTGTAATTAAGTTCTTTGTAAGTTTTTGGACATTTCTTCAGGTGAGCGTTAAGGCCCATGGGCCTCTTGTTTTTTCTCTTTTTATTTTTTTAATGGAATTTGGCAATGATGAGTAGTTGGTGTTTTCATTGTCTTTCATAAATATTTTATTTCTCTGTTTTTTTTCAAAGCTAAAATTCTTATGTTCATTATCAGCCAATTTTTTCCCAAATATATAAATTCAACAATAAATCTTTGTTTGAAGAAAAGAATATTTTAAATATTCTGTGATTTAATGGTAAGAGAATGTGTTTTCAAGTTCCTTTTCATATCCTTTTATTAAATCTTTATACATATCTTTTTATTTCTTGTTTTAAAGTGATTTCTATTTGTTTACATTTTCCTCCAAAACATGGGGTTAAGGTGAGTGACATGAATCAATATAGAAATTCATTGATCAATGGTATCTTTATTTCCAACTCTGTCAAAAATGTTTTATTTCACTGCAATCATACACATCTTTATATGCTTTTGTTTATTGAATATTTATGTTGTTCACTTATATAAAATTAAATTCATATATATTAATAAAGTGTTTGTATGTCTTAAATGGAAAGTTACATTTGGTCAGTTAAATCATATGTTTAAAATTTGTTAAACTAGCCAGCCTATGGCAAAACAATCTTATGGCAAACAATATTGATATTGATATTATTTTTACTATCTCTTCACTCAAAGAAGTTGTTTTTTTTTTAGCTCAATTGGTAATAGCCAGCTGAGCTTATGGTATGGCGAAGCGTGCGTGCGTCTGTGCGTAAACTTTAATCTTCTCCTCTGAAACTACTGGACCTATTTGAACCTAATTTGGTGTGCAAGGTCCCTAGGTGATGTAGATTAAAGTTTGCACAAATCAACTTCCTGCGGCATCCAAGATGGTCGCCGTTACTATAAATAGCAAAAAGTGATAAATGGCTGATACACGTTTATTTATCAACCAATTTAGTTCCAATTTGGTACATAGAAAGTAGATGCATATCCATTTAACATATGTAATGGGTTTTTCAGAAACATTTTTTATTGGGTCGCTATTAGAAGAATATTCAAATAAGGTGCTATATTTTGCCAATTCTTTGAAAATCTTCTCCTCAGAAACTACTAGACCTATTTGAACCTAATTTGGTGTGCAAGGTCCCTAGGTGATGCAGATTAAAGTTTGCACAAATCAACTTCCTGCGGCATCCAAGATGGCCACCATTACTATAAATAGAAAAAAGCGATAAATGGCTGATTCACGTTTATTTATCAACCGATTTAGTTCCAATCTGGTATATAGAAAGTAGAGGCATATCCATTTAACATATATAACGGGTTTTTCAGAAACATTTTTTATTGGGTCACTATTAGCAGAATATTCAAATAAGGTGCTATATTTTGCCAATTCTTTGAAAATCTTCTCTTCAGAAACTACTGGACCTATTTGAACCTAATTTGGTGTGCAAGGTCCCTAGGTGATGCAGATTAAAGTTTGCACAAACTGTGGCATCCAAAATGGCCACCATTATTTTAAATAGCAAAAAGTAATGAATGGCCGATACACATTTATATATCATACAATTATGTATATAGACAGTAGATGTATAGCCATTTCACATACATATCATTTTTTCTGAAACATTTTAGCTCAACTGGCAATAGCTAGCGGCATGGCTGTCTGAAATTTGCATGCAAATAAAGTGCCAGTAGAGCGATACAGGCCCTTTTGGGCCTCTTGTTCTCTCTGTCTGGTTAAGATTATTGTTAAAATTTCAAATCTGTTTTATTTCTCTGTTGCTCTAAATTTTAGAATCATGAAACGTCATTTGTACATAATAATGAAGAATGTTCCATGCAATTGAATTAAATATAGGTCACTGTAGCCCATATTTTGTTCTTCATTGGCTAAAGTTTAAAGTAAAGATTTCAGAAAATGCCCTAATGAAGTTACTGCTAAAAACAAAATAAATCTCTGATTTCTGGTGTTATAGTTTGTATTATAATGTAAATGTCTCGAGGACCTTTTTGTCATGGCTGAAATATTGTAAAATGTTATTTCCAATTCTTGGGCTTTCTTTTAACTAGCTCATGGATTTATAGAAAGAATTATATTCTGTTTCACTTTTACTAAGGGTATAATACAGTGGTTGCACACCACTTTTCACATTTTATCATTGTTACTTTGTTTATGTTAAGACATGTACATGTATATACATATACAGTCTAACTTGTGTTAGCGGCCACTTGTATAAAGCGGCCACTTGTCTATAACGGCCATATCTTATTCCCCCCGATGAATTTTGTTCTTTATTTCACCTCTGTATAGCGGTCACTGTCTTATGCGGCCAGCGGCCACCATTTTTCCGACCCCAAGCTTCAACAGAACTGTCTATAACGGCCATTTGCAATGTTTACGAAACTTCGTCAGTTTCCGGAACCAGTCGGCATAAAACAAAAAATCCCATAATGCACTTCTGTTTATATGTATCTAAGCGGCCATATTGAGTAAAGCTTACATTCCGATAAGACATTGGCATTTTTTATTCTTTTTTACATGCAGTAATACTTGATGTTGTTTTTCATTTGGCCATAGTAAATGGAATGCATTGACTAACAGTGAGTAGAATTGTTAAATAAATCTGAAAAGGGGAAATTAAGTACTAGGAAACTAGCGGAAGTTATGGTGCTGGACGAACCCAAATCAATTTAATCAAGGCTGTGTTATCAGACTATGAAGCAAATGTTGAGAAATAAACCGTAATTGCCGTTCTACCGCTAACGGACATTAATTTCGTTAGTTTGGTAATCGTACCAAGATGCGATTTCAAGTCATTTCGGCACCAGTGTGAAAAGTCATTTCGGCAATGATATATTTCCGGCACCGATTTAAATTTAATTCCACACCGACTACGATTGAATTCGGCACCAGAAAAAAATAATGGTTATTTTTATAAACGATATGTAAACAGTAAATTTGACAGTTAAATATGACACAGATAATCACTGCTCTGATCACTAAACCATGTAATTCATTATGTAACAACTTCCTTTGAAGTCTGAATTAGCAAGAGTGTGATGTGGGTCTGAAGTGACCTAATTATGTTGGTACAGGTGTAAGCGTTTTAAGAATAAAACTTTACTATGCAACACCCCTATACATACCAAAAATAAAAAAAAAAAAATAAAAAAAATAAAAAAAAAATAATAATAAAAAAAAGAGAGAGAGAAAATAGAACAATCAACCATTTAGACATATTTAAGTTACGAGGCCGGCGTGTTGTAAAGGATTTGTAAATTCCTGAAGACGTTGAATAACTTGATGTTAAAATAATGTATTAATTTTTTTAAAGTTAATCTCAAGTTACAGAAGAAACAATTTCATGGTTAGCTCTATTCAGTTTAATTTGGGTACTAAAATGAATAAGAAAGAACGATTCAGATAATAATTTTTGATGATCCTTGATAGAACTTGTCTATAAAGGCCACTTTGGCCACATCCCTTGAGTGGCCTTTATAGACAGGTTTCACTGTACATACCAATATCATGAGTATTTTGTAACATTAAAAACATAAAAACATGGTTTAATCTAAAAACAAACATGATGCTGGTGAGATGAGCCATGAGAAATCTTGACTAGGGAAACAGTCAACAACAGTGCTGGACATTGCTGTAGCAATAGTGTTATTGTTGATGTCATAGCCTTGTCTGCTGTGTTTGTGAAATAAAATTGATTAGTGTTTATTTATTTTCAGTTTTCTAACTTTTCTCCACATCAGCAGAGTAAAGTAATGAAATAGAAAACTAACAAAATAAATAGACATGGTTAATTTTAACAGCAAGATATGAGATATACAATGATCCTGTAGCAGAGCATGCATATAATTACTTTTCCATTTTAAATGCATTCATACATCACCATTTTTGCCCCTGTGGTACAGATGATATTGATAATTGATAAAATGTTGAAGTGGAGTGCATGTTTTAAACACTTTGAATGTTTTGTTGTTGGAGTTATACTGTTTTACACCATAAATTAAGGCTGTCAGTTCTGGAATGGTGTTGGAAAACTGGAGTGTCTTTAAAAGACCAAATTCTTTTGGCCAACAAACTGACAAACTTTCTTACACTAGGGTCTGTCTTGAGTGGATTGAATCACAGGTGTAACCCCCTCTCTCCCAAGTTTCATATTTTTGCAAATATCTGTAGTAAAGTTAAGTTAGTGACTTATTCTGTAAACCAGTTTCTAAGATCAAACTGTAGTAAGTATTTGAACTTTAAGTAAAGTACAGTACTAATAGCTGCTGATGCTACTGTTCAAAACTTATATTTTCCTTCAGCTTCTGTTAAAACCTTCCAAACCAGAACTTATTTAATATGTATGTATAGAACTAAAGACATAAAAATAGAATTTATTTGTTTATAATGTAATGGGTTTCATTATTTGTTTCAGAATGATGATTCAAAACTGGACAGATTTGGGCGATCAATGTTGCATGGAAAAGGTTATGATCGCTGGTTTGACAAGTCTTTTAATTTGGTTGTATGCAAGAATGGAAGGGTATGAGACAGTATGAGCATGAATTTACTTAATTGAAAAGTGAACTTTATATGACATAATAGGCTTCTTTCCTTTGATAAAATAAGTAAAAAAAAAATGTTAATGTCTTATTACATGTACATGTATGATACACCTGTGTTACTTGCATATTAAAGCCATTTTTTACTTGTATGTTTCTATGTCATCATAACTTATGTATTTTTATATGTTTTCAATGAGAGTTTAATACCCATTTTTGTTTTTAAAAAAACTGAACTGTCAGTTTCAACAGCATTTTCAAAATCAACAGCATTTATTCAAAATAACAAAGACTATAGAGAATTTTAGAAAATACACTTATTTCTGTCTGCATTTAATAATGAGCTTACCTGTATGAAGAAAAAGAAACCCCTGGTTTTAAGTATTGCTGGTAGTGAAATATTTTAATATCAATTATTTACATGAAGTTAATTTAAGTTTATATTTTGATGTACTAGTGTACATGCCACTTACAGATGTCTTTTGAGACTTTTTGTTTGAGATGATCAATGTTAGTGGGAATTGAAAATTACCATAATGTATTTATCTTCTATTCACAGATGGGATTTAATGCAGAACATTCATGGTAAGTTACATTTACTACTTGATGTGATTCTTAATTAGAAGTATATCAATCAGAAATTTTATTAATTAAATGAACCATCTCAGTCATGATACCTGTACTTTAGTAATTGAAACTTGCTAATAAAAAAACTATGAAGAAATTATACCAATTCTGATTGAACCAGATAAGAAATAATTAATGATTCAGTAGAAAACAAAACTAAATTATACATACATAATATTTGATACTTCATGTTTTTTGAAAGTTTACTGGGCCTGTCTTAAGAGTTACTATTTATTATGTATTCTAATCCTTGACCTAAGTGGTTTTCCTCTTAATTGATAGAATAAAACCACCAAACTGTATTTTCTTTAAATTGCTATAATAAAATGTTGTTGCTTCTTTTTTGGACATAGAAATGAAATCCTTTTAAAATTAACTCCTGTTACTGATAAAATTTTTTTTTCCATATCTTTATCCCTGTAGTGATACTGTTTCGTATTGAAATCTGAATCGTTATCTCTGTAAAGTGGTCATATTGTAGCATATTTCATTGTTTCTATTGTTTGGTTTATTATAATTTCTATTATATTCTAAATCTTTTATACAATATGATCTTGAGCAAAATTGAAAATAAATTTAATATACATTTGCAACAAAAAGTACAAGTATTATTTTTCAGTCACATGTTTTTGTTTTGCTTGGTTACTGTTATGTGTAGAGAGAATTCTATCATTTGTATCATAATGGTAGATATGGCCATTTCAAAATATTCTGGTTCTTATTGGGAAATTCATATTCAATTTGTTTCACTTATGGACTAATCTAGCACAAATTAATTAAAAACTGATATAATTGTAATAATAGTCACCAAGCAATGAATTTGTTTTCATAGTACAGTAGTCTTATTTTTCAATATATAAAATGGAAGGTAGTTGGTTGCAACTTGTATTCATTTTGAGAAATATCAGAAATATAAGGAAATTATGAAATTTGTCACATGTATACAAGTGGTCTAGTTCATTTATGTAAAAAAAAATCTGTCTTTTTTTAGTGTAGAATGTGTCTTTTTGTTTTTATAAAATTAAAATTAAAAAAAAAAAATTCTTTAATCTGTTACAAGATGAGAAAATATTCAAAAAATTCTCAATAGCTCAAACAGTTATAGGTCTACTTGCGTACCATATGGTGTAAATTTTTTAGTAACTTAAGGACATTGCAATCACAGTGATGCAGTAGATGTATCATTGCTTGTTTTATCTTTGATTTTTGGAATCTTAAAAATAATGATTAAATTGTTAGAAAACTTGTTTAACTAGAAATTTTAACTTTGATTTTCATTCAGGTCATTGAGAAACAAAACTGAATTGATGCTAATCACACTATTGCTTAATTTAATTAAATGCCAAAATGTATTTGAATACTAGTTATAATATATTAAAGACAAATGAATATTTCTAGCATGTTTTTGTGAGAGATTAAACACTATTAACATAAAATGTTCAAGGTCATTGTCAGAAACTTGGAGGTTCTTGATTTAATATGAAATTCGGGATTCGAAACTTTAAAAAAAAATCTACTTGCAAAAGAAAGAGAAAAAAAGACAGCTATGAGATTGAAAAATTCTTTCATTTTATTAAATTTGATCAAGACAGTAAATAATTTGTTTTTATAAAAAATAAAGATGGATATAAAGAGACATCAAACTTTCCTTAGCAAACTTTTGGATATATACATGTATTTATATATATATATATATATATATATATATATATATATATATATATATATATATATATATATAAATCTAGACCAGTTTGTTACATGTTGTCAATATTGCCTTATTATTCAATATTCAGAGTTATTTTAGTTGTGTCATTTGTGAAAACAATTGTAGGTTTATGTGTATATGTGTAGAAGTAAAGAATTTGGCATGTCAGGGGCTTATTTTGTTTCCAAAAATGAAAAATACAAATTCAAAAGTACAATGATTCAAATAATTTGAACTAGTTTTTTCATCAAAAGTAAAGCCAATGACACGTCGATCATCACCACAGTATTTTGAAGTCCCAATTATTTTCCCTTTCATACATGTACAATACTTTCTTATATACTTTAAATTGCCAAAATCTAACTAAACAAATGATACCCACAAATTGTAAGCATTTGAGTTTGGTTTTTTTTTCTGGCAATTAAAGTACATGTAACATTGTTGTTTGTATTAGTTCCTTTGAAAAATATTTAATAATTTTTCACTCTGTTTATTTATTTCTTGTGAACTTAATGAACATGTAAATATAGCTCATTTATTGAATTAGATATACATGTATTAATCAATTTGAATGAAACAAATATGATACCTAATAGTGTTTAGATAAAATTTCGTCCCTCTTTTATCATTTGTTTTTGGTACAAATAAATCAAACCCCAATCATGCCTGCTACTTTACTTAATGTTTGACTCAACAGATTTGTCTGACAAAATTTCTTGATTTTTGTGATATTTGATATTTAACTCTTTCACTCTTAAAAAAACATCATCAATAGAAATCTGTCAAAATCTCTTACATTCAAAGAATTGTGACATCAACAACATGCCAATAGCATAATTGATTATTAGACTTTCGGATCATTAAAACACTTGAGTGCTTCAAAGTGAAATTTAATATGAAAATATATTTGGATATTGCAAAGGAGAAAATTCCAGGATTCTTCTTCTTCTTTGTTGTAATCAAACACATACATGTATACATGTATATGGTTCTGAAATAAAACAAATGTATCATTGACATTAAAATTAAGTGTGAGAGAGGTTAAATAGTAGAGTGTTATAAGTGTTATGAATTGTTACATATATTTGGTTGTGTTATGTGTATGGCTGCTTTAATACTTTAGTTTGCTGTGTTTGTTGTACTTTGATAATGTGTTGTTGTTCTCAGCTTCATGTTATTGATTATAATGATATCTTAACTGTGCTAGTCCCATCATACTGGAACATAAAATTGTTGTTAAAGATCAAGAAATTATCATTAGTGAATTTCTTTATATTGTGTCATGTTACATGTACAAATAAATGAGAGATTATGTTGGATGAATGTCGTGTGCATTGATTCTTTAAGATAATGGATTTGCAGCTGAGTGAGTTAACAAAAATCTTGGTTTGAAAATTTAAAAAAAACCCTTACCTATCTACTTCTGCTTCTATGTGAAGAAATATTTATTTGTGAGAATAAATTATTTCTTTTGTAAAAGTTTCTCAATATTCACGATATTCTTACAAAGATTTACATTAACATTGTTATTTGAGTTTCTTGATCACAACAATTGTTTTGTTTTACAGTGTATGTAGTATAATACAAATTATGTGATTGTATTAAGTAGAAATCTGTCAGGATTTCAATGTTCAGTTGTGTCATCATGCTGTTGCCTTATTTTAAAAGCTCTTGACTGCATGATTAACAAAATCAAAATATGAAATTCAAAATGGTATTTGTGAGCAGATAGATTTTTATTTTTTTTTAATTTACTATAAAATGTCTGTGTTTGTGGAGTAGTCTGTTAAAATTTCAGTATTCTGAGACTTAAATTTGTTAAAATATCAGCGTTTTGAGAGTTAGTCTGATCTACTTAAAACAATCACATAGTTTTCTGATCTACTTAAAACAATCACGTATAGTTTTACCTATGAATGACCATTTTTTTTACTTTAAATAAAAAAACCAAATCCATAATCTATATATCCATATAGCCAGCAATTAGTGCTAGTTGATTCTCTTTACAGTAGACACCTGAATAATAGTGAAATATTCTTGACTGATTCAAAGCTGATTTTGCACTGTACTTTTATGTCAGAAATATAGTTTTTAAAACTATTAAAAGTCCTTGATCGGAGCATAAGTCTGTGAGATATATTTTGGACAGCTAAATGAGTTTGCAGAGCATTTGTCTAAAAACAGCAGATCCAGCGCTTTATTTTTACTCCCCTGTTACAAATTTATTAAATATAGGTTATTTCTTCACACTTCTTAGAAGTTATTGATATTTTATAACATTATGGATTTAAAATGTATATGTCAGTATAAAAATCATGTGTAAAAATTACTCTACATACATACAAATGTATAATGGAATGTACAGATTTGCTGCATGGTAAAACTAGGCATTTATTTTTATGTAATTGTATTTTTATTATTGTTTTTGAAACTGAATCTTGTGAAATGAATTATTCAGAAAACCCTATTTACATTATACGTGATATCATTGTAATGACATACATCTGCATATTCCCTAGTCATGTTTTCTTATGTGTAGTTTGTTTTATTACGATGATAATAATACATGTACATGTATTATTCTACATGGCTAAGATACATGTATTTGGAAAATATTTTGCTGTAATACAGAGTGATGTTCATTATATCTGTAGTAATTTTGATTGTCACAGAACTCAGGTTTTCCCATTGTTATAATTCTAAAGAAGAATGTTTTCTTATGGACAAATATTTGGGATAACCCAGTGATTTTGCTATGGTTTTTAAAAACTACCTTCCACCTTTCAGATTGGGAAAATTTGGACCCTTTGTATGTCACATATTATGGTCAGAATTTTGAAATTCATTGCAAAGATCTTATATTGTGACAATATCTAACATTTTTTTTGTCTGTCAGAACAGTTTTGGACAACTGGGTTTAACTTAAACTATTTGATTGTGTGTCACTGTTGCCTTTTGGGGAATTTTTGTTGTCAAATTGGAAAATTTTAGTCTTATTTCTCAAGGGGAAACTACCTTTATTCGGTAGTAATTTTAGGCAAGCAAAACCACTGTAACCTTAGTTCTTGTAGTTATCAGCTACAGATATAAAATTAAAAGTTTTTATTTTGCATTACAGTAAATATTTTTCATTCTCTACATTGAATTAATGTTTAAAAATGTTACTTTCACTTTGACAACTACTTCCTACTACAGGGCAGATGCCCCAATAATGGCACATTTATGGGAATACACAACTTGTGAGGAGTTAAGGAACCTTGGGTATGCAGTATCCTAGTATTACAATGTTATAATGTTACGGCATTCATTCTATTTACTATAATATTGATATTGGAGTTATTTCTGAGAGAACATGTCAAATTCTACCTTTAATGCCATTTCTAACACTACCGTCTTCCTTCCCTGATTAAATTAAGAGTTAATAAATGTATTTGAAAATTTTTAATACCCCCAACCCCACCCACCCCACCCAAAGCATTAAAAAAAAAAAAAAATCTAATCATCAAATCTTTTCTTTAGAATTTTTAATGATAAGAACTTCCTCTAAGGTAGAATTTGAAATGCATTGCTTTTACCTCTTGTCCTAACATCTGTAACAGTGTTAATGCCAGCTATTTTTCTGCCTTTACTGGTTTTGATTGTTGTTAGCCTCTGCCTAATTTTATGTTTTGCTGCATTTTACATGTTAAGCATATGATTTCTTACTAGTTTTTAATAGATGTATTATGGAAAAAAATGACTGGAATCACGAATGTAGATAAATATTCGTTCACAATTGTATTTGAATTAAATAGGTACATATAAATTACAAAGTTGTAATTGACTATTTTGGAAAAAAAAATTTAAAATGGTACCGAAATTAGGGTTCTGTAGAAATATTGTTTAAACTATGGGATAGACTATCAGATGATAGTCATATTAACATCATATTGCACCACACAGTAAATTAAGTCAGAATTTATTGTGAACATGAATGCAGCAATGTGCAAGTACATGATAATTTATTTTAAAACATCTTATTTAATATTGAGATGGTTTTATGTTTCTCTTCATAAATATAAGTATGTCTCTTAATAAACTAGTAAGAAGTATTTGTAGTTTTGCACATTTACTCAATTTGTTTGCTGTTACTACCTATCTAGGCTTATAATTGATGGATTTTACACCAACACTGGATCAGCACTAATCTTGTTCTTTATAATAACAGGTTTATTCTTGTCTAGTTTGATGTCAAGTTCATCATATTTCTCTAGCATTGTGCGGTAATTTAATTATCCAGCTGATTTCTGTGTGGTATTAATTATGTATTGTCTGTCTTCAGTATGCTATGGCATATTAGAATTGCATGTTTCTACATATCATCATTTTTTGGCATAACTTATGTTAACTGGATTCTGTCCGTCCCTAATACAGGGCTGATGCACCTATCATGGGACATTTATGGGAAGTTGCTACAGCAGATGACCGTAAACTTGGGTATGATGATTTTTTCTTATTTATTTTATTTATCTACTCATTGATCGTAAATATATTTTTTTTCACATTTAAATAAATTATCTAGTGTAATGTTTACACTTTTATTTCTAATCATTTTCCCTGTAGTTAAATTATAAAGTTTATTATACCCCCACAAATGAAGTTTGTTTGGTCAAAATCGAAATTAAACAAATTACTTATTATGGAGCATTCATTATTTAACTATACCTATTGTAGTTGTGAGGAATGCCTGGACAAAGTTTTTTTTTGTTGAAGTAAAAGCCAAGGGAAGAAATGTAAAAGTAGTGTGAAAATGGAATTGAAATTTTGCTACATAAAATGTGGTTGTCAAACAGTTCTAGTTAGTTTATTTACAAATTTCATATATTTCTTTAATCTGCTTTCATTCATTGCTATAATACTCAATGATTGAACAATTTTGAGTAAGTGGAATTTCTGCTTAGTTAATTGTTTACTTGCATTTACAATTACAGAAGTCTGTTTTAGTGGATCACAGGATAGCTAGTTCACTAAGTTCTGACCCCATTAAGACAGATCAGTGTGTTAAAGCATTTGTCAGTTTGCTTGCAAAAGGACTCTAAATTACTTCAGGTCTCCTCTATCCAAAATTGATTGCCTTGTATAAATACATGTATTAGAATCTTAAATTGGCATAAAAACCCAATTCTTTCACTCCAATCCATTCTGTGTGCCAGTATCGTTGTCTGTATCTAATGTATTTTGATGGACTACCGGGTAATTTTGCTTCCTAAGTTAGTTATTTTTGTGAAAGCTCTTGCTTGTCAAGTTTTCTGTTAAAATAGTTAATTTATAACTTGCCTTTTTTAAGTATTTTATTATTTTAAAAGCATTAAATTAATCAGTGGCTTTGGCTGTAGTCTTAACGATGTAGATTTAGCCAATTTAACACACTAATTTTGTTTAGCTGAACACTGCAATTCTAGATTAGCATGTGAGGGAAATGGTTTAAGATAATGATTTTTTTTGTCATTAAATTTATTTGTGTTTTACCTAGATTTTAGCTAATGTAATAATTAGTTAAAGAAGTAATTTCTATTTTCCCTATTTTCATTTATTTAGCCACCTTTATACAATATTACAATAAGACATGAATTTTGGGTGCATAAAGTATGGAGCTGTCTTTTTGTGTTTTTATAGGTTTTTGCTTAGTGTCTTCAAACACACATAGAGCTAGCTAGTAGGTTGGCAGTATCATAATGTTACAATGTGTGGTTGTACATCAAGTATCATTGTCTTTGTTTTCATCATATGGCAGGGTTTTGTTGTATTGTTTCTTCCCAAAATTTGTAGTTGTCATAGCTTCAGGTTGTTCATGAATATTACTTCCTTCTTTTTAAATGCAGTTTAATAAAGTTTTACTATGTACTAGGTTTTCTAGGTATTTTTCATCCAGAAAATTAAAAAAAAAAACCATGGTTAAGTTTGAGTTATCTCCCTTTGAATTTGTGAAGTTTTTCAATGTAAAGAGATTTTAAAGATGGAAGAAACTGGTCATCTGAAATAAATCTTTTTCTTTTTATGTGGTTAACAGGATTTACTTGTAAATAGTCAATGGTTTTCTCCAGGCACTTCAGTTTCCTTAATCTACAGACTTAGTTTCTGGGAACTAATTGCCTTTGTATAATTGAAAGAATCTGTACAACATTATTTCACTCTTCTTATGCAGCCAGTCTCACATGTAGATAAAATAACATGAACTTTAGCATATAATCATATGATTTCTAGAAGTTGACTTGTTATTTTACTTATACTTTGTCCATTTATGGTTTTATGAAAACCAATGTTTGTTTGTGAATTGAGCTAGATGTGTGTTTTAAGATAGAGTAATTGATACAAAAGCAACAGATGATCAATATTTGTAAGTTTTATCATTTAGATCTTACAGTTAATGGTCTTGATGGTGACAGCTAAATTTGTTAGAGGTTTTTGTAACAAGTTGCTCTTTCATTAACATCACTTACATTTCTTTTTTTATTGTAATTTTATTGTTTGTCACGTTTAATTTTAACAAGTTTATAAAGTAACCCAGTAAATTGATTTTTTTTTCTTTTTTTTTCTTTTTTTTTTCATGATGCTTAAAATACTGGTACTGCCTTTTTCAGTTTTATTGTACATAATCTTTACCTTTAACAATATTCATCAAAAACATTTGAAAATTGATTAAATGGTCACTTAAATGATTGTTTCTTTGAAAATTATTGTAAGTTTAAAGAAAAAAGGGGGGGGAGGGGTAAATGGAATATCAAAGTGTGCTTTCTTATAAAAAATGATTTTTTATAAAACAGTGTCACTTAAAATGATTTTCTTTGATGTAAGTTGATATTTGCTTTGACTTAACAAACTATGAAACAGCTTATGTCATTCTAGGCATAAGTTTCAGTATCCAAAGTTTTTGGATAAAGTGTTAAAATTAACTATATATGCATGTAAGTTTAACAGTTTTAAATAGCTGAACTTTATATTGTAGATATAATGATGATGGACATACAAAAGGTGTACCTGAAGTTACACCTAATCCTATCAGACTGGAATGGGATTTACCTAAACCTGTAAGTTATGTTTTATCTTTTACAGTATAAAATCATTTTGAATAGGTAATAAAACCCATCCAATCACGTATCAACTCACTTTGGTTTGTCAAAGTAAGATACTGAATTCCTTACAAAAACTGATGTCAGAGCTACTGTATGTGATTTCTGGAATTTAACCTCTTTTTGCTTCAAATCTACTAAAACTAATCAAAAAGAATAGGAAAATAATTTTTTAAGTTATTTCAGCAGCACTTGGGCTTTGCATTAATGTCAGGTATACTTTTGACTACATTTGAAAATTGAAATACTCACCTTATTGTTTTGTTTGTCTAAAAGGACTCGTAAAAACATGACTTGTGATGTATGTACTCTTCTGCCATCAATTTATTGTAGGTTTTTTTTTTCTCTCTACTTTGGCTGAATGGTCTAGTGTGTTATCACAGTGCCCCTTAACTGTTCACATTCTAATCTTACAAAGGTATATTAGTTTGAGAAAGTATGTCTGTTAGTTCGCCTAAGTTCAGTGGTTTTTCTTTGGGAAATTTGATTTCCTAACCGGCTCTGGACTGATCACTGAAATATGTAAGAAAAAATCTTGATAGACACATTTAGTATATCTTTACTTTTTTGTGACACATTCTAGATTACTGACATTTTCTATGTGCCTTTTATTCTAAATTAACTGTCTGTATTTCAATTTGATTTCATTTCAGTGTCTACAGGTAATTGAGAGCAGCTTAGAAGTAGCTAGACAACTCCTGAATGATGTAGATTTACATCTGTTGGTACATAATAACTATGGTAAAGGATTCATGAAAACATGTAAAGTCAGTCCTGATGCTTATATTCAATTGGCACTTCAGTTGGCTTATTACAGGGTAAGTATTCATAAAATTACTAAATACTATAAAAGCACTTTGAATATTTACTTAATGAGAACCGTAAATAGTGTTTTCATAAGAACTGGTATCAGGGTGCATATACACAGCCAAATCATCATATGTGACCTTCTGGTATTGCATGTTTAAAATCTTTTTAAGATTTTATGTTGTGATACTTGGCTTGTTCAGATCCTTCAAAAGTTTTTTTATCAAAAATATTGGGACAACATATACTATTATTGACTTTTGATGAAGTAGACATAAAATTTATTAATGTCAAAACATGATACATGTACTTATGCTTTATCCTTTAAAAGTCCTTTTATCTTAAATATTGGGAAACATTTTTTGCAATTATTGACTTTTGATCAGTAAGACATAAGAATTTATTAACCTAAAAAATCATGCTATTCACATAGACTGAAAGCTGAGATAAATATCATCTTTCCGGGGTTGATAAATCATTCTGTCTTCCAAATCAAAAATTAATAATTATTATATGACCAATGATTTTAATCAGGATATATATATTGAAATTGAAATTCAAAATCTTTTATCTTCATATTACTATTAAATGCATTTACATCTTCTATATTGTCATAATGGATATTGTACATTTAATTTAAACACATCAGCTTATTTTTAAGATAAAACTTTTACAAGAATACTAAAACTGTCACATTATAGTTTTAAATTTTGTTTGCATTTTTGCATAGTAAATATTACCTGTATGTGTTTTTGCCTGTATGGTGAACATTAGATTTTTTTTCACACTTACCAAACACAATCTCAACCAATAGAATGGCAAATCTATTGGTCATTATAATTATAGTTTGTGTTGCTATGAATGTTATATTGGGAGACTGTTAACGATAGCATAAAATAGAATGAGCATTAAAACTGAAATTAAGTAAATATGAATAGTTTTATGTTATTGAATGGTAGTTCAAAATTGTAATGTAGTAACAATGTACATGTAGTTTGTGTGTGTGTGTGTGGGTGTAATTCAGTCCTTTATAATTTTTTTTAATGAATTTATTTATGTTATTGTTTTAGGATGCCAAGAAATTCTGTTTAACATATGAATCATCAATGACCCGTTTGTTTAAGGAAGGTCGTACAGAAACTGTTAGATCATGTACAATGGAATCTTGTGAATTTGTCAGGGCAATGGAAGATACATCTAAAACAGTAAGTATACATGCAATATACTTTCAGTTCTCTTTATATATGTCATTCATGGCGTAAGTTGGAGTTTGTGGTCTCAAGTTTTAGGTGGTGTCAGATCTGAGACTGAAAAATGTGTAATGTTTTTCTGTCGTTAAACAGTGACTTTTCTTTCATCAAAGAGAATAGTGCCTGTTTCTTCACCAAACCGTAAGATAGATAGTGACAGTTCTTTTGGCAAACCATAAAGAGGTGATGGTCCTTTCATAAAACAGTGAAATCAAATGTCAAGTGTCATTAAACTTCAAAAATCTTCATTGTTCAATGACTTGCAAAGTTAAAAATATTTTGCATTTTCACATTGTAAGTGGAGTTTCTATAACTTTTATTGGGAAGTTTAACATGTTCATATCCATTCCACTCCCTCTGCATTTGTAAGGGGAAGTGAAAGGAATTATTTAATATTTCTAATAACACTTTATACACGTTTTGATCTTTTTGTAGAATTAATGTTTTTATTGGTAATATGGCCAATCATGTAGTACATGGATAACTCCTCTCCCTTTTCTAAAAATTCCATTTTTAATGAAAAACTTTTAATATAAACTATTTTGTTGGAATATACGTCAACTAATTTTTGCCACATAGGACAAATTTACAGAGTGATATTAAGAATAATATAAAACTTTCATAAAAGTTTGTTGACAAACAAGAACATTGATTCCATTACAGAACAAAGATCGTATAGCATTGTTAAGAAAAGCTGCTGATGTTCACCAGAAGGGTTATAGAGATGCAATGACAGGACATGGTATAGACCGTCATCTATTCTGTTTATATGTAGTATCTAAGTACTTAGAGGTTGAATCTCCTTTCCTGTCTGAAGTATTAAGTGAACCATGGAGACTGTCCACCAGTCAGGTAAGATCACTCTGTTAAAGATTTTTTTTTTTTTTTTTTTTTTTTTTTTTTTTTTTTTTTTTTTTTTTTTTTTTTTTTTTTTTTGGGATACAGTAAATTGTAATTTCTTCTAGTAATGTTCATTTCTCATATTTTTTACAGACAAAATTTCAAGGCTTAGATCCAATAAGTTTGATACTTAGATGATTAAACATAAAGCTAGGCTGTGAAAACATATGTTTACAAGTTAATTCAGAAGAGATTTGTGCTTCGGAATGTCCGCCAGTGCCACTGTCATCATTAAATGTTAAAGATTGTAGTTCAGCATTTGAATGTACTACATGCAATTCTAGTGGCAATATATGAAAATAGTCTTCCTTCTGACAGACATAGATGTTTGTTATATACCTTATATCAATAACAGACGTTTACCAACAATCATTGAAACAAAGGTTGACAAAACATACATGTTTGTACATTGTAATAGGAAAACAGAACAACTGTTGTTTGACAGTTTTGATTGGTTTAATGTTTTGTTTCAGACTCCACATCAGCAGACAAACAAATTAGATTTAGTTAAGCACCCAGAACACATATCAGCAGGAGGTGGGTTTGGTCCAGTAGCTGATGATGGGTATGGTGTGTCATATATCATAGCTGGAGAAGATGTTGTATTCTTCCATGTGTCATGTAAAGTGTCATGTCCAACCACTGTAAGTTGTTTGTTCAAGATATATGATATTTTTAAAGTCAAGAAGAAAGTACTTTTATCATGTTTTATAGAACCAAAATAGCTTAGTCTGGTTAGCTTTAACTTGGTTATCTGGAATTTTCATAAAAGTCAAACAAACATTTTTGGTCCAAGAGTTAAAATTGTGTTCATTTACTCAAGCTAAATTTTGTTCAGTCTCTTTGAAATTAAAAATAAATTAGATAAACTAAAAAATTTGCATGTTTGAATATGTATGTGCAGTTCCACACATTGATTATGTAACTTGTACTGACTGGCCTCTTGGCTTCTTTTATCAGATTGTCAGTATACTATGCATAATGTAATGTATAAACAACCAAAAATAAATACTTATTGGCATACTTGCCACTCAGTTAGAAGCTTGGGCACAAGTTGTTATTAGATTTCATGCAACAGCAGAATGATTTGTATGCCAACAAAATTTTTAGTAGATGAATTGGTAGAAAAGAGAATTATTTTCCTGGCATTGTTACTGGCTTCTTTACTTTGTGTTTGTATGTAATACTTTGATGGAAGTTTTCATTGGTGAACTAATTTTAAAAATTATCACCATGTTTGTTGTATTTTTATGTTTCAGAATGCAAGAAGATTTGCAAACAATATAGGACAAGCCTTGGCAGATCTAAGAAATTTATTTGATCAACATTAATATTTGTGTACTATAGATACTGGAATTAAGAGGTTTATCAAATTGACACTCCATATGGGCTTTCACGTTTACTCTTTGATATTGCCCAGTCAAAATGGTAAAACATGGTCATGATTTGTATATGTGGTGTGCTTGTTCAATATGGCAAATTTATCAATGCAATTTATAATTGATTGACCAAGTTTTTTTCTGTTTTTTTTTTTGTTGAGATATTTATGTATATATATTTTATATTGGTTGTTGTAATTTTGTCATGTGTATATTTGGTTTATCTGTCCAATATTAACTTTGTGAGATATTTGAGAAGTAGTACAACTCATCGAACTCATAAGAGTAAAGCATTTTTAGAAGGATGAATGTCAACTCATCAGTTTAGTATGAGTTTTTTGAGGGATAAAAATCAACTGTTATACCTTATTTTTACATCAAGTACCAGTAGATCTTATTTATTTTTACATTTTGTTATTACATGGATTGGTATATCATACAAATTCAAATTGACTATTATTTATGTTAGATGTGATTTTTATGTTTTGCTTATTGTAGAAGAAACCAGTAAACAGCTTCAATACATCAGATATACAAATTCTGACATTTTATTTATGACTAAACATTAACATCAGGTATATTTCAGAGTTATGCAAATCATAAAGCAGTTGTGCCAAAATTTGCTTTCTGAAGTATTATCCAATAATTTGTTTTTGCTGAGAGCAAACTATGAAAATAGTCCATAGGATATCTTCTGTCAGATTATTTTTAATTTACAGGAATGCATTTATTTTTTCTTTTATGTTATATTTTTACCTATACATTTATGGTTCTGGCAATTGGTAAATCAGTGTTGAGTAGGAAGTTGTTAACATCTGTATTTAAACTCAACAGTAACCACTATTGATTATTAAAGTTTGGACCAGAAAGTCTGATACATCTTCAAAAGACAATGTTATAACCAAATTAAGCTTAGGAAAACATATCATAACCAATAAAGCTTTGAGGATAGATTTTTAATTAGTTTTTTGGGATTCCTAACATCACTTGCTTTTAACCTTGTTACAGAGTTTATTGAACGTTTTTCACACCATAATGTGTACATGTCAGTTTATAGAGAGAGTGAATGTAGTTATTTGTATATATAAGGTGTCTATTAAAAGAAATGTTTAACATATTGATTGTGTCATTGATTTCTCCACAATTTGGGGAATCTGTTTTTAGTTAATTTTTAAGTTTAAGAAAATTGAATTGAATTTCTTTTGTCACTATGTTTCTGTGATATATACCTCACTAATTTTTAATGGAACAACTTATTTTAAATTTTCACTTGCCTGAATTCTATTGATTTAACTTTTGAAATTTTTATTATATGTTTGTCCTTTAAAGATGGAGTTTCTGATTTCATTATGATAATTTTTTTATGCTATTTTTCTATTTATAGACAAGTAAATCTTGGAGACAGACAAATGCTCTGTTTTGTCTACTTCTTATATATAGATCAATAATATCCTGATCCAATCATAGAGAGTAGATATTATATAACCTGTTTCCTCTGTTCTGTGTAAATATATCATTATCATTGTCTAAACTAATTGTTATTTATAACAGAGATTGGTTAAAGTATTACATTTGATTGAAGTTTTGTTTGAAGTGATAAACCTGGTGATAACATTTTTATAACCTTTGACCTCTTGTATAAGGCATATATATAACAGTTACCAAAGCTGTATATATAACATCTGACCTCAACGTCATCAAACTGTTGTCATAGATGTGTGTATATATAACTGTTATGAAACAGAAGATTCTTGTTTAATTACTTACATTCAACATTTTCAAATTTGATCAAGCTTTTCTAAAATGAAGTCAGAAACATATAAACAGAGGCAGTTTACCAAAATTGTTATACTGTAAAATTAGATAATTAACATCCATTTTCATGATTTGATGTTCCATAACACTGTTATGTAGCTGTATATGGTAACAACTCAAATATCTTAATCAGTTTTGATACAAAATCTAGGCTTGGGTTTTCATGGTCCATCATACATCAAACATTTTTTATTCAGCTTTTGCAATTTAAGTTTTTTTTCATCTATAAAATACCAGGGTTTTGCTAAAATTGATACTGAAGATTGTTCTTTTTAGAATTACAATTTGTATTTCTGAAGTCTTTAAAATTTTACAGATGGACCAATTTTTATTTACTGATTTAGCTTAGGAATATTGATTTTAACTTATCCTCAGCATACCCAGAAGACATGGGTACACAATGTCAAAATGTTTGGTTAAAGTTTTTGGATAGACTAGATGTTGATTAGATACATGTACCTTTTTATTCTGGCAGTAATTCAATATTTTTTGGATAATGATCGGTATAGCAACACAAAGGTTATGACTGAATTTGATATAAACTGAATAGTTAGTCAGTATGTTCTAAAAAATTAATGGAAATTCCAAACTCTAATTATTATAAACAAATTTTCCTGAATAAAAAAAAATGTTGATAATTATTTATGAGGTGTTTTACTTTATTAAAGTCTTTAGAATATGTGTCTTTTTATTTGTTGTAATTGTTCACATTCTATTACTCATTTTAGCTCACCTGGCCAAAGGTGATGTGAGCTTATGGCATAGCACAACTTGTGTATGTGCATGCATGCATGTGTGTATGTGTCATTAATGCTTATTTTCGACTTCTCCTGTAAAACTGCTAGACAGATGGCAATGGCACCTAGTCAGAAGCCTGTTTTGGCCAGTGCAAGATGTGTTTGTGGCATTGTCATGGCTACCAAAACAAGGTCAAAGGCATAGTTGCATTAAAACAATAAAAATATTGCAGGTATTGATTTGATCATTTTGATGTCTGATTTAAGGTCATAGGTACAATGGTTAAGGTAATTGCTGCATAAGAAGACTGAAATTGTTAATTATCTTGAAAACTGTATAATTTGTATAGGTATGTATATAAGAATATTGTAGGTATTAATATGATGAACAATTGATATTTATGCAAGGTCATAGGTTCAAAGATAAAGGTCATAGTTGCATATGAAGATTGAAATGTTACTTATCTGAAAAAGTAAACTTTTTGTATAGGCATGTATAATAGAATATTATAGGTTTTAATATGAAAATTATTTTAATATATGGTTCAAGGTCATAAAATCAAAGATAAAGGTCATTGCTACAAAAGAATATTGAAATTGTTAATTATTTCAGAAACTTTAAATTTTCAGTATTGGGATGTATTTTAGAATATTGTAGAAATTGATATGTTGAGCAGTTTTATGTATCATTCAAGGTCTTGTGTTCAAAGGTCAAGGTAATAGCTGCATAAGAATATTAAAATTGTGGATTATCTTGAGAAGTTAAAAACTATAAAATTAAAGTGTAGGCATGTATATTGGTATTACAATAATTTTGATATATAAATTTGGGTTAGGGTTTAAAGGTCAAGGTCATAGTTGCATAAGTATACTGTAATGTTAAATTATTTAGAAATTATCCAATGTACTTTAGTTTCTACACATTTTAAATGGAATGTGAGTTGATATTTCTGATAAGGTATCTGTCAGCGGGGTGAAAACTGGGGAAAACTTGGATAGTTTTTGTTATAAGATCTATTGTACTTTGCAAACAATTTAAATGTTATATCCTCAGGTGAGCATTAAGGACCATGGACCTCTTGTTTATCCATTTTCAAGGTGACACAATTTTATTTTCTCACCTGGTGATTAGATTTTATTTCATGGTTTCGAGGGTGTTGACTGTGGGTGAGTCAGAATTTAATTTATATTAAATTGATTTAAAACTCATTTCAGGCTTATAATGATGACAGGAGCTAAACAGGCTTTTTAATTTCTTAATACTCTTGTGTATTGTTTAGTGCTTTATTTATATACGATACCATGGGTCTCTAATCTGCTTTGTACTAGCCTGCATCTTAGACAACATTTTAGAGTGTTCATTCTCAGACTCAAATCATTTCAGTTTTTAAGCTGAAATTGAGAAAACAAGAGAAAGTCCAAATGAAAACTTCCTTTGCACCAGGTGCTGGATCAAATCCATAAACAGGAAGGTGGAGGGAAAAAAAAAACAATCAAGGATGTTTATAATTACAACCAATCTTGCAATCATAATTGAGTTTTACAATTTTTTTTACTAGTGTCCGATTTTAATACTGAATATTAACTTAGTTGATGATCTATGGAGGAAAATATAATTTGTTGGTTGAATTTTAACTTAAAAATAATAATGAAATCGGGTAATAAATAGCCAGATCAACCAAAAACACCACAACAAAAAGAAGTAGGATACACATTGGAGTCACTAATGATAAAAATCCAAACTTTAAAAGGACACAAACTTTTAACCTTTTAATTTTTATATATATATAGTTGGGGGGGGGGGGGGGGGGGCACGAGTATGTAAAAATAAATAGTTGTATCACGTAGCATAACCAATGATTCTGTAGGCATATATTACATCAATGTCAATATATTAGTAGAAAGATGTAGATAAAATGTGTATTTAGCAAGATCCAGGGCCATCAAAACCACCTTAGTTGAATTGAAATGAGTAATACAGTAATAATAAACGTCTAGAAACATGGAAAGTGATTGTATTACTCGCTACAAAATCAGTTGATTTTGTTGTTCATTTGAAAAAAGCCTTTATCCCGACAATAGGACCATCTTGACCACAATTTTAAAACATTTTTTTTTAATTTACATTGTGCGTTACCGAATTGAATCGAGAACTAAAATAATGTAGAATAATAAATATTCGTGATGTTAAAGTTTCGTGGTTTTGTGATTTATAAAAATGAGAGGAAATTTCGTGGAATTGTGTTTTGTAAAATAAATCCCTTCGGCGACCTTGGTTAGTAAAGCCATCTTGTTGACATTAAATTTCGTGATATTTACATACAAATAATACGAAAGTTAACCCCCACGAATATTTGTGATTTTACGGTAGCTGACCGCTAAACTAATTATGTGTTTGTAAGAAATATAATCCCTGTTAAAATATTTTAAGCCTTTTTAACGAGCACGGAAAGAAATTCTTTGTAAAATATATGTAAATTGTGCTTGAGAAATAAATTTATTATTGTTATTCTCTTGTTTCGCAAAAAACATTTTTATTGTGTTTGATCTATGACATCATTTGAAAAGAAAAAATAATACATGTACAGTTTTGCTCTTAAAAATTTTCAACGCATCACTCGGAAGCAGTGGTAGTAGGTTCGCTGCTAGGTGGTGGTGGTAATTTAACGTCTGTTGGTGTAACGCCCCAGATATCCTTGGCATATTCCGAGATTGTACGATCACTGGAAAATTTGCCAGAGGCTGCTATATTCAGGAGACACATCTTTGCCCATTGTTCTGGAAATTTATACAGATCGTTGACACGCTGTTGACAGTTCACATATGATTCAAAGTCTTTTAAAACGCAGAACCTGCAATAGATATTACACTGTAAATTTAGACCTCTATTTAAATGCATAGGGAAAGATGCAGACAAAATTTAGTTATGGCGATGACACGTTTTTCAAACACACACCCTCCTTAATTGTGGCATTTGAGATATAATCTTTGATAAAGACTATGTTGCATGCTAAGATAATGGTGATTCTTGTGTGAAATTTAAAAAATAGCCAAAGAAGAATTGAGGTATGCACAATTTCCGTAACCTTTACCGGTAAGATTTGACTTTTTTTAATGTCATGATAAATATGTGGACCATGGAGATAATTTATTTAAAGTCTCGTGAAAATTCCCCAAGGCAGCAATGAGTTAAACCCGGGAAACGAATTTACACTGACGACAAAACAGGTATTAATTGTTCCGTTATAACACCCTCATGTTGAAACTAGCTTAATATATTTAATATTCACCAAAGAGTTTACAACTTTCGGTTTGGAGACAGAGTTCAGCTTTTTTAACAATATTTTTATTAAACAGGAAATTATACTCAGAAGAAACAAAACGAACTTTAAGCTGGATCCAAGGTACAAGCAAGCTTGTATAAACCCATCGGTCGCTATGCAATCGTCACAATAATAATAAATGTAGCATCACAATTAATGAATATAAGAATAGATGATCAAATTGGTTACAAGTACAACCAAAAACTTGTCATAACAGAACATTTATTATAATTTAGAAGATGGTACCAATAAAATTATTCTTACCGATCGTGAAATACCAAAGAGTTAAATATATCTCTAAATAATCCAGGATCTTCTGGAGAGAAGAAACCTCCATTGATCTGGTCAAGTGCTTCCTTCAATTCGGCGTTCTGTTCGTAATATAATTTCGGGTAGTAGCCATCTTTCCATAGCTGTTCTACTTCCTCCTCTGTCATACCAAACATGAAAAAATTTTCTTCTCCGACTTCCTCCATCATCTCAACATTTGCCCCATCTAGAGTTCCGATTGTAACTGCGCCATTCAACATGAATTTCATATTTCCAGTTCCGGATGCTTCCGTTCCTGCAAGCGATATTTGTTGGCTAAGATCAGCTGCTGGAATAATAATTTCGGCCAATGAAACTCGATAATTCTCAAGGAAGACTACTTTTAATTTCTCAGATATTGTTGGGTCATTGTTGCATACATTTGCAACATTGTTGATGAGCTTGATAGTCAGTTTCGCCATATGATACGCAGGAGCAGCTTTTCCGCCAATCATAACTGTTCTTGGTACCATGTCCAGTGATTGACCTTTCCGGATCCGGTTGTACAATGTGATAACATACAAACAATTCATCAGTTGCCTTTTGTATTCGTGAATTCTCTTCACTTGGATATCAAACATTGAATTCGGATTCACATCTATTCCAAACTCCTTCTTAATGTAAGCAGCTAACTTAGATTTGTTTAGAAGTTTTGCATCCATAATTGAACGTAGAACATTCTCATCATTTTGATACTCCGTAAGCTTGTGAAGTGCGCTTAGATTTGTAATCCAGTCATCACCAATCTTTTCACTAATCACTGTAGAAAGTGATGGGTTACACATCAATAACCATCGACGAGGAGTTATACCATTGGTTTTATTTTGGAATTTTTCTGGATACATTTCATAAAAATCTTTGAAAATTCCGTTCTTGATAATTTCTGTGTGGATTCGTGATACGCCATTGACAGCGTGGGAACCAACGATAGACAAATGCGCCATATTGATTTTCTTTTCCTCTCCCTCCTCAACAAGTGACATCCGCTGTAATCTTTCAATATCCCCTGGCCAATGAAGTTGTACTTCCTCCAAAAACAAATGGTTAATGAAATAAATTATTTGAAGATGACGTGGTAAAAGTTTTTCAAACAATGGTACGGGCCACCTTTCAAGTGCCTCAGGAAGGACTGTGTGGTTGGTATAAGCGCATGTCTTAGTGACAATGTTCCAAGCAGCTTGCCAGGTCATACCCTCTTCATCTATTAGTATCCTCATCAGCTCTGGAATAGCAAGGGAAGGATGGGTATCATTTAGTTGAATGGCAACTTTATCTATGAAACACGCAAAGGAGCTACGTGCACATTCAAAATCCCCTGGCTTTGACGCTTGGTACCTTCTGATAATATCTTGTAGAGAAGCTGAGACAAGAAAATATTCCTGTTTCAGTCTCAGTTCTCTTCCTTCAAAACACCTGTCATTTGGATACAAAACACGGGATATATTCTCTGCGAGATTTCTATCACAAACGGCTTGCAAATATTCACCGTTATTGAAAAACTTCAGGTCAAAATTGTTAGGCGCTTTGGCTGACCATAGACGCAATATATTAACTGTATTGTTTCCATAGCCTGGAACAGGAGTATCATACGCCATCGCATACACCAACTTTGTATTAACCCACTTAGAACCTTGTTCGGTTTGCTCTATCCTACCGTAAAAACGAACCGGTAACACATACTCCGGCCTTGCCGCTTCCCAGGGGTTTCCATATCTTAGCCATTCATCTGGTTTTTCAACCTGCCATCCATGTTCTATCTTTTGCTCAAATATCCCGTAATCATACCGTATACCATATCCGTATGCAGCAAGTCCTAGCGTAGCCATCGAGTCCATAAAACATGCGGCAAGTCTTCCAAGACCACCATTACCGAGGCCAGCATCCTCTTCGATGCTTTCAAGTTCTTCAATGTCTAGACCAAGCTTATACGTAGCATCATCACAAGCATCCTGGATTCCAAGATTCACCATAGTGTTTGTTAGAGTTCGACCCATGTAAAACTCCATTGATAAGTAGTAAACACGTTTTGGGTCCGTGTCATAATAATGCTGGTGTGTTCGAATCCATCTGCTAACAAGATGGTCTTTAACTGTATGAGCCAGCGCTTGGTAATAATCCCTGCTTGTGGCACCATTCCTGTCTTTTACGAGAGTATAATGGAGATGCCGATTAAATGAATTCTTGATATGCTCTGCAGTTTCAGACGGTGCTATTCCAGTTATACTTATTTGACGCCTTTTAAGATCTGTCTTCACTTGATTCGCCAAATCGTTTGCTTTTAGTTGATTTGCTATTTCTATTGTGGCCATTTTGACTACGGAAATATTTCACAGTTTACTTCTGCATTGGAAGGCTAGAGCATCTTCGTTCTGTTGCTACGTGATTAATATTATGACGTCATAATGAAAAACGAATGGACATGTGATCTTCAGTTGCATACGGGTTATATGGTAATGACGTCAAAATACAATAACACAATAACGCGCAATTTATTTATTTATTTATTTATTTATTTATTTATTTATTTATTTATACACTGTTTACTAAAACGCATTTTTTTCTTTATTAGTCCAGAATTCTCAAGTTGGTATTTAACAGTATACAATTTTCGGTACCAAATATTTCAACATATAAGATGAGATCAAAGATCAATTCTTGGTAAGAAACACAGTAAGGCCTATATGCTTCCGTGTCCATCAAACTTCCTGAATGTTTCCTTTGTAAATTATTGAATAACATTACCGTTAATGATTCTTCACTTTAAAAGTCTCATATTCTTGATATTATTGTCTCAAAATTATTTATATAAATATAAATACCCGGACTTGTTGTTTGATCAAAAGTACATTGGAATGTAAACATATTTATCAATAAGATTGTAGACATGGTTAAGATCCGGGGTCTAAACGTCTCCTATCCCTCACGAGACATTTCAGTAAATGATTATTCTGCTTCCGGTCAGTTGCTTATATTCTTATATTGATATCGCTTTAAAAAAATTATTATTTTTCAATATTTTATATAAACTAAAACCTAACTTTGTTTTCCCTTTTCCAGAATAACGTCAGGACATGGTATATTTCTAAAACCATCAGATTACGTAATTTTGATAACTAGGTCGTGTATTACATTGAACAGCAGACCGATTGATATACAATTGCTTTCCTTGACCCCAATCGGAATTAAAAGGAAAATACTTTAACATCCGTGACCTAATTTTTAGATAAAGATGATTGATAATCAAATTAATTTGTAAACTCTAATAAACTCCGATTTTGCGCATATTCTTGCTCTCTGTCACGTTCTGTTTAAAACTGACCAATAAGTGGTCGATCAATTTTTATTGCGTGTTCGTTTTATTTTGACAACTTGGTTATGGTCTGAGAGATATTTATTGTCATTAATGAATAAATAATGGATTGTTGGTCTACGGAATGAATAAAATGGAGTAAATTAAGAAATAAATAGATAATAAATGAATATAGAATAAATGTAGCGTGTTGATAATTGAAATGCTAGAAATAATTGGAGTAAGAAATTGATAGATATTGTAACGTATAACAACTCGTACAAAATACTACAAAATAAAGAAAAAAAAAGATTATGACATTTATAAAGTATTTTAACGAAACATTATCGAACGTCATAAAAATCAACTCTGGCCTATTCGTGCCGAGATGTCGCACGAATGGTCATTACACTTGATATTTTATGACGGGCTACAAATTATTTATATAATAAATTTATAAGTGTTTAATGTCTTCGCAATCAGACAATAAATTTTAGGATCAAGTGATTTATAATATACGAATTTTGATTATAAAACTAGTAAAATTTTAGCGAACGGATTTTTTTGGAAATAAGGTTAAAATCCCTGGTAAAATACAAATATTCAAGCCATAACGCTGTCATATAACATTTTTGAATTTAATCACATGATAATGTTGTCATATACCATTTTTGAATATATTTTATGATTAAATTAACAAATGGTATATATCAACAATAATTCAAGTACTACTTCTTCTACCTCTACCCGATAGTACATGAACATGTAATAATAATAATAATAATAATAATAATAATAATAATAATAATAATAATAATAAGATGATGATGATGATGATGATGATGACACAATAAAAACAAACACAATATAGAAATCCCATAATAAGTCAAAAATTGAATCGTTACGCTCCAACGTAATGGTAAAACAGAAAAAAGTTTGCGACACGAAAAAAACACTATCAGAATGCTTACACAACACAATGTAAAATGAGTTATATTGCAAAAAGTAATGGCATACTGATAGTTCAAACCCCTCGGACACATGCAGTAACTTTATAGACTTGTGAAATATACGTAGTTATTACAAATCCACCCCAGTATTTGGAATAATAATAATATTAATATTAATATTAATAAAACGTGAAGAATATTATATTTCAATGTTGGGCGCGAATGAAATACACGTTCGTTTTAAATGTTTTAAATTATTTTTAAAGAAGTCAATGTCTTAACGTTCATGAAAAGAGTTAAATTCAAATTATTTAAATTTAATAGGTGTATTTGAAGTTAATCCTCTTTAAAAGAGCTCAATGTCACTTTTGTAAATTTGACTATTAGGAAATTAGGAAAGGTCATTGATATTTGAGAGTTTATTTTAGTAGTTTTCAATAAGACTTACCAACTAAATATACTTTATTTAGTTTATTACAGTGTAAACGATTTTGGTATTTTGTCACAAGATACGGAAGTTACTTTAATGCGTATTTATTATTTCTATTAAGTCCTGAAAATAAGCCTGTTTAAACGAGAGATGTCGGAAATAAAAAGTATTAAATGTAAATAGTCTTCAACTGTAAATATTTTGTCATTTTTATTCTTGTTTGATCCGTATTTTAGTGTCGATGATTTTTTAGGTTGTCACCTTTTTTTTTAATTTTATGACTCAAAATAAATCTAATAATAAAGGACTTAATTGTTATATATAGATGTGAGATTTTGAATTTTGTTACATATGTATTAAAACAAGAAACCCTATAACTAGATTATAGATTTAAGGTAAGCAATGTAATAATTAAACCGTCGAATTTGTCTAAATGCTTTAACATCCCAATATAGTGAAGTATTCTGTTATTAAGCATTTTTTCAAAAAAAGTTTATTACATAAAAAAATGCTTTATGTTAGTTTCAAACGTAATGAAGCCACGCCTTTTTTTTTTTTTTTTTTTTTTTTTTTTTTTTTTTTTTTAATAAAGTTTGTCGCTTTTTTACAACATCTGCTTAATCAATATAGATTTTGTACAATACGGAAACCATTTTTGCGCATACAGCCGTTCGTCTTTAAGTACTAATTTCATTTTTTTTTTGCAAAACTTACAGAAAAAATATTTTTAAACAACATCTCAACACAGATTAAGCATTTAAACAAATAATATTACTTTTCCAAAATTTACGTAATTCATTTGCTTTCTTTTGGACAATATAAATGTATAAAAAACATCATACTATTATAAAAAATAATTTTGAAAATAAAAGTTTGTTTTTTTTTCTCATATTTAAAAGTATCATTTAAATTTGATTTTCATATGACATATTTAAAACATGCAAATCGATGAAGTACGAAACTAACCAAACACTTTATGAAAACACCGTTTAACTTTACAGTGTCCTATGCACCTAGGGACTGAATATTTCATATCTATCGACAAAAAGTGTAGTGATGCCCATGTTTTTTATTTTTTAATTTCACAGTGGGGCACTCAAAGACAAGCTTACCTCACTTTATCGTGTTATTTCACGGCGAGTTAATCTTATTCCGTATGTCATATACCACTTTTTGAATTTAATCATAAAAATACATTCAAAAAGTGGTATATGACAGGTAGAACTAGAACTTTATAAAATCAATTTAGACACAAACATGATGTTCTAGAGAAATTAAGATGCCATTATTGTGAAATGTTGCAATTTACATCAATCTTTTTGTTTTAAATTTGTTTATTAGATCAAAATTATGGGTCAAGTTTTCCGTCTGCAGAAAAATTAAAACTTGGGCGTATAAACTGAATAAGTGAATTTGTTTATTATTTACACCCACAGTAAAGTTCTTAGGGGTCCATAAATGCATGAGCAATATTTGATATCTGATCAAAAGTTTTTACCTACTGCGATAGATGTATGGTGGGATCTAATTGGTTAATAATCTCTCGGGAAGGGCACCCGGTACGTACTCTTGTTATAAAAGGCACAATTGTTTATAATTTTCGTCCGCAGTTTTACTTGACCAAATTCACGCGATTTAAAACTCCACTTTAAATTTAATATATCAAAAAGTTACTTGTTTAAGCAATATAAATTTAATATTTTTGGAATTAATGAAATGTTATTTATTTGTTTTTAAACATCGATAAAGAAGGATTTGTCCCATGTTGGGGAAGTTTATATAAAACTATAATCTATAATCTCACGCTCAGGGGATTATTGATGATCTTGGCTGACACATGTGCTTTTAAGGTATATATACATTTACGAAAGAATCAAAGTCATAGTGGTGCATAAGTGATGAATATTTCATAGATATTGAAACATTTTATTGTTGTTCTGATAAATTATTTTACACAACATCGAGTTATAATACAAATCGATTTCTGACGAGAAGACAGACGTGATCACACGATAATACGATGAAATAATGTTCAAATATTAAGATTTTCTATAACGATTATCATATCATTTCCGTAACATATACCAAAGGTAAGTGTAATTTATAGTAAATACAGTAAATATCACGATAATACTGAGACGATAATGTTACAAACAAATGATTTCATTGTAACTTAATACGTCATAATATTGTCTGTTATTCTATCTGCTTTGTTAATTCATGTTTTTTGTTGTTCTGGACGTTGTAAAGTACGTTTTCTTCGGTTGTTCCACACTTTTTTCATTGATAAAAGTAAAAACTCGATAATTTTTATTATCCATCCAATGGTTTAATTGTCTTTTTTTTTAAATTTTAAAAATTATTTTAAATTATATTAATTTTCTTTCTTTCTTTTTTTCTTTCCTTTCCTTTTCTTTTTTTTTCTTAATATAGTTTTAAGAATATTTGGTTTCATTTGGATTAAAAAATGTCTATAGAGACTTCGATGGCTGAGTGGTTGAAAGCATGCGCTAAGGGATTACAACTTCTCTAAGTTTGAATTCCTCTCGGATAAATTCTTGTATCCAAATACATTCAACTGTTTATAGAGACCGTTACGTTATTTATGGAATAACATACTCTGGAGTTTAAATTTGTTTCAATAGATAACTTTGTGCTAAATAAGACTTCACCATCATTAAATAGATGAACATATCCAATTAAACTGGAGAAGATGAATTGTTTGATCAGTTTTTTTGTGACATAGTCTCTAAAGCTTATTATAGAAATGTTAAAACCATGACTAAAATATACTGAAACCTACATGATTCAGATAATTTGATGGTAATTAAAGATAATAAGTGGAATTACATGTAATGTCGGCTTAAAATGTAGAATATCTTTCAGGACTGTCTACACAGACTTAAGCTTTATAATATGGTATTAAAATAAATAAAACTATAAACAATAAAAATGAAATATAACGAATATTTTGTTTATAATTTGGTTGTAATCATGCGTATTTGTATGAACACGCGTGTTTCATTACCTTGAAATTGAATATTTAAATAGTCGATCTACGCACGAAATCGTTAAATGTTCTTTTGCTAAACAGTTGTAATGTTGTAATTAAGCGCGCTGACTATAACGACTATTGTGAGACAACGTCGAACCTCTCGAGGTTCTCGGGGGCAGAGCGGTCTAAAGCGCGATTACTGATCACAGTGCCTCTCATCGTCTAAGTTCAAATTCCATCATGCATATCTTATTGTGAGAATATTTGTCAGTTTGCTTGCCAAAGGTAGGTGTTTCTATCCGGTACTCCGATTTTCTTTGACATTTCAGAACTGACCGCCCTTTTACAACAAGAACTGACCACCCTGATATAACAAGAACTGACCGCCCTGATACAACAAGAACTGACGCCCTGATACAACAAGAACTGACCACCATGATATAACTAGAACTGACCGCCCTAATATAACAAGAACTGATCGCCCTAATATAACAAGAACTAATCGCCCTGATATAACAAGAACTGACCGCCCTGATACAACAAGAACTGATCGCCCTGAAACAACAAGAACTGACCACCCTAATATAACAAGAACTGACCGCCCTGATATAACAAGAACTGACCGCCCTGATATAACAAGAACTGACCGAACTGATATAACAAGAACTGACCGAACTGATATAACAAGAAAGTTGACTGTGACATTAAATACTGTTACTCCCTCCCGGGGATCTCGATGGCAAAGTGAACTAAAACGCTCGAATTTAGTATGAGAAAGTTTATCAGTTGTTTTGCCGACGATAAAAATCTTTTTATTTATTTATTTATTTATTTATTTATTTATTTTTTATTATTATTTTTTTTGTGCAAAACTCCGGTGTCTCTTATCATTTCTTTATAATTTACTTCTAAATCGGTTAGTGTGGAAAACACCATTACTCCACTCAATTCTATCTTCCTTACACATCCGACTGTCATCTTGAATGTGTTAAAACTTTAGATTTTAAGTTCATTTTTATAAGGTTAATAGTTTCCGGAAAGATAATTAACTATTTTATAAAGATAACTTAGAAATAAAACTTGACTAGAGATGGGAAATAATCAATATATCGGTTCTTTTCACATAAAAACGCAGGGAAATTTTAAAATAATAAAACAGAGATGTAAGTGCATTTTAAATAGTTAATATACGGCGGCCGAGGAGAGAAGATTCAATGCCTTGGTCTTTACATAGACCGGTCCCGAGATTGGTGTACAATGTCTATGTTTGGTTATAATTTTCATATTTTAATGATTTTTTATTGGTTGACTTGTTAAATTTATTTTTATTTTCAAAAGAAATCTTTTGTTGTCTCTTAAGAAAATACAATCAACTACAGGCAGGTTTAACCACATCCTGTCCTTCAGTACTGCGGATCTCGATCGTGAAGATTATATTTGTTTCGACAAATTATTGTTTTTCCCCACTGAAATTCATCAACAAAAACTAAATCAAAATCGGGAACATAAGTACGTGGTTTATTGGATGTAACTATTAAACCTACATATTCTAAAGCATTACCAAGCTTCTGAAGCATACTTAAATAATTTTTTCGCTTCGTTTGGCCTGAAAACAACAAATTCAAATCCTTTCAACTTCAGATTGAAACCCCCTTCCAACATGTTTTTTTTTTAACCTAACACTACAAATTGAAACTGACAACATACTAATTGGTATTATTACACCTCATGTAAATTTCCTGTATTCTGATTCGCCTCGGTTAACATTAGACTTGAAAAGGTGAATATTTTTAATGTTACCCTCTCAGTCATGTCATATTTATATAATATGTAAAAGTAATATGCCAAAGAACCCCTACTGGAAAAAGCCTTAAATTAATAAATCACGCGGCCGGTTTTACAATTCACACAAGTCAATTCTCTCGACAAATTTCAAACGCCAACGCTTTCAGCTTATTTCACACAAGTCAATGCTTTCGTAGAAAACATGCTTTTGCCTTTTTTTCTCCTGGGAAATAGAATTGCGATAAATGGTAAATATACTAGTATACGATTGATCAAGTTTAGTGCTTGCCTTTGTTACAATAAGGATTAGAATGTTGCGTTCTGAGGAAAAAAAATATTAGTTTATGGTTGATTGTACACGTTTATAAAACTTCAAGAAAGCAATCAGTCAGAACAAACGGTTTAATTAAATTCAGGACTCGGTACAAATGCACGCATAACACACACACACACACACACACACACACACACACACACACACACACACACACACTATCGTTTACAATAATATTATGTTGATGTTTAAGAGAATTGTCTTCATGTCATATACCATTTTTTAAATTTAATCATAAAATACATTCAAAAAATGTTATATTGTCTATTGTCATATACCATTTTTTGAATGTATTTTATGATTAAATTCAAAAAATGGTATATGACATTCATATAAAATCACCAAAATCGATCCATATTTAATGGTGCGTGTATTAATTTGAAAACAATCCTTGACTGTATTTATTGTTTATATACTCAGTAGTCAGGTATGTGTAAGTGGATTCAGTACATTTTTTATGTTACACTCCGAAGAAACATATTGTCAACACAGTTATTTGTATTATAGTTACTATAGTCTGACTAAATGTTTGATTTGAATAAATAAATAAATAAATAAATAAATAAATAAATAAATAAATATAATTTCACTATTTTTAAAAATCTTTTTGAACGAGGTTACATGTAACTCTATTTTATACTTGAGACGATGAAAAACAGACACTAAACCAAGATTTTTTTTTACTAGTTTCATTACTTCAAAAAAGAATAAACAGTTAATTTGGCATTAACCAGAAATTCCATTATAATTGTAATTAAAAAGTTTCCAGAAGCGTTTAATCAACTTACAAAACCATGTTTTTGAAAACATTAATAAAATGATAAGTTTTTTATATTTACAGAGCCATGTTCTAGAAAATGTTCGATTAAACCTCAGAACGTTTTATTAATTATTCAAAAAGATTTATTATCTCCGAGTTTAATGCAAAATTCATCTAGCTGGGTAATTTTTTTTTTTTTTTTTTGGGGGGGGGGGTATTTATTTACTTCTCTAAGATCTTGATTGGTTATGTTCATCTAGTTTGGGATTTCGATTTGAAGTGTTCATCTTCTCGTTGATTTTAAATGGAGAAGTTCATATACTCGATAATTTTGATTTAAGGTGTTCATCTACTTGGCGATTTTAATTTGAGGTGTTAATCTACTTGGTGATTTTGATTTGAGGTGTTCATCTACTTGGTGATTTTGAATTGAGGTGTTCATCTACTTGGTGATTTTGATTTGAGGTGTTTATCTTCTTGGTGATTTTGAATTGAGGTGTTCATCTACTTGGTGATTTTGATTTGAGGTGTTCATTTACTTGGTGATTTTAATTTAAGTGTTCATCTACTCAGCGATTTTGAATTGAGGTGTTCATCTACTCGGCGATCTTAATTTTAGATGTTCATCTACTCGTTGATTTTGATATTAGGTGTTCATTTATTTGGTAATTTCGATTTGATTGGTGATTTCGATTTGAGGTGATCATTTACTTGGTGATTTCGATTTGAGGTTAACATTTACTTGGTGATTTCAATTTGAAGTGGTCGTTTACTTGGTGATTTCGATTTGAAGTGTTAATCTACTCAGCGATTTTGATTTGAGGTGTTAATCTAGTTTTGGATTTCGATTTGTGGTGTTCATCTACTCGGCGATTTTGATCTGAGGTGTTAATCTAGTTTTGGATTTCGACTTGTGGTGTTTATCTACTCGGCGATTTTGATCTGAAGTGTTCATCTAGTTTTGGATTTCGACTTGTGGTGTTCATCTACTCAAGGATTTTGATCTGAGGTGTTTATCTAGTTTTGGATTTCGATTTATTGTGTTCATCTACTCGGCGATTTTGATCGGAGGTGTTCATCTAGTTTTGGAGAAATTTATGGTGTTCATCTACTCGGCGATTTTGATCTGAGGCGTTCATCTAGTTTTGGATTTCGACTTGTGGTGTTCATCTACTCAAGGATTTTGATCTGAGGTGTTCATCTAGTTTTGGATTTCGATTTATTGTGTTCATCTACTCGGCGATTTTGATTTGAAGTTTCATCTACTTCTCGGAGATCGTGATTAGACAAGATCATCTAGTTGTGGATTTTAAATCAAAGTGGTTATCTACTATTTGGGGATTTTTAGTGGACGTGTTACAATAAAGTTTCTTTGCTCGTTCACTAACATAACTTCTAGAAGTAGTGTATAACTAAGAAATAATAAAAATGTTTAAAATGTGTCACAGCACAAATACATTTAGGTGTATTATATGTAGAAGTAAGGAAGTTTTGTATGTTAATGGGCGTTTTACACGTTATTCGTTTTACTGCAATTAAACTGTTTTATAAGAATTTGTCATATAACAACGACTGCATAGTTGTCGTTTACCCACGGTTGTTCTGGACAATATAGTCTATTTTAATTACGTAAAACTATAAGGAAAACATGTCAATGAGTTCAAGTGAAACACCGAATGATGTTCAGCCTCGGTTAGTTAAAACAGAACACGTTTCTTGTGAACACGAAAGAATCTCATTTAATTTACCTTGCATGTTGGAAGTATTCAAGCATTTAGGAGAAAGCGTCACAAGAATCGTTATTTGTTGTAAATGGGACACATACTTGTGCATTTTTTGTCAATGGTAGAGCTTAAAAAATTGAATGTGGAACAATAATACAAGGGAGGGCTATGACTTTCAGAGAGGAAAACGGATCGCGTGATAACCCCGGCAAAGACTTCAGATCGTGCGATTGACAAATACAAGAAACGTTTTCATAAATGATGTTTTTTTTAAATGAAAACTTGATGTTAAAAAATCAACATTTTGAATTTTTGATGCATGTCAAGTTGTTTATTATTTGTTTATTTACTGGTATATCAACAGTGCACGTGTGATATGCAAGATTTCGATCAACTATTAAACAGAGCCAAGTATGGGTCTAGGTAATTTATCCAAGGATTCGTAACAATAAGTACTTGTATATGAAAGAAATTTTATACTTTTTGTCAAAAGGAAAGCACTGTCATGTGCTGATTTTGAATTTCTATTAAAATAATGCATTCAAAATCAGCACATGACAAAGTTGTCATGTGCTGATTTTGAATGCATTATTTTAATAGAAATTCAAAATCAGCACATGACAGCACATGTATTGTTATATAGCAAATTTGGTTTTAAATATTGAAATTAGAAGATGAAATATTAAATGAGTGTGTTGATAAATGATATGGTAGAATTCATTATTATTTCACACCTAGTAAATGTCAGTTTTATGAAATCTTCGTTACAATATTATTACGTACACTGGGGTTGTATCTAACAACAGTAATTAAACTGTTATACTGGATACCGATTGCATTTTATGTCAGATGTTTTTTTCTTTCTTTTTTTTTAAATTTTTAAATGAAACAATTGCGATGTATATATTTTTAAAGAAGCACGTGACAACTGTTATGTTATTTTATAAAAAATTCAGGAGTAGCATATGTGATTATTGTGAATTTTATCCAGTAATATAGTGCAAAGTACTTTTGATTTTAACTTTCTCATTATTAAATTATCAAACATGACAATGGTGTTTGATGTTCGTCCGAAGTCGTAATTTATGCAATTAGTTTTATTTCACGTTTCTAATTAAGTTTTTTGTTTTTTTTGTTTTTTTTTGTTTTTTGCTTTTTGTTTTTTGTTTTTTTTTGCTGATTTTGTGTTAATATTACCAAGTACATTTCACTCAGTTACAGCTATCATATTAATTATTTATTTCATTTATTTATTTTGATTTATTGATTTCATATTTATATATTTCAGATGCCGACATCTAGTCAAGCGCTCATCCTATTGTCTGTAGACGGACAGCTTCCGTTACATGACACAGAACAAAAACAGTCAATGACGTCAGTTCCGTATCCTGTCAGATTTTACGATATTAATAATTCGTGTATTGAGCCTCCCGTGAAAAATGCATTCGGACGTAGGGGAACACGAATTGATTTTCATTCTCTGATTGAGACCCTTCCAGATATTTTATCCATTAGGGGTTATAATGGTGCATTGTCGTATGACCCCGGTACAAAACAGCTACACTGGAAAGTGGATGTAGATTCTCCTCCGCGGAGAAAACAATCCCTAGTTACCCGAAAAGCAGGAATTGATTATGATCAAGATTGCGATAAACAAGGACGACAGTTTCGATTGCCATCTCTTTATGAGGATGAAAGTGAATCAGTCTCGGCTGGAGCGATAAGTGAACGAGACTTGTTTTATGCTGATAGTCTGTATCACGCAGATCATGGACAACAACTTCCGGATTTAAGTCAGACAGAAACACAATCATTAGAACAGAAACAGAAGAAAAAATTATCTTTGCCAGTATTCTTAAAGTCTACAGAAAATGAAAACCTACAAACAAGACTTTATTCGCTAGGTTTTCGTAGACCAAGTTACGCTTCTCCCAGAAATGGGCAAAATAAACAAACTAGCAAGCGTCTGCAAAATATAGATAATAAAACTGTTTTAAATCAGGATCATAAAAAAGATTTGAATAACAAAAACGTACCACAGGCATGGGAGGCAGAATTTGAGGAAAAATTCAAGGGAGATAACATAAGTTTAGAGGATCTTCAAAACTACAAGAATGACTTTAAAAAAATGCACGACTCTCAGCTGAATTTGACCGAATACAATCTCAGTGCATACATGGAAGACAGAAATAAATTCTTTGATAAGTATGGGTTTTATTTACATGAGGATTTTGATCATGTTAGAGAAAGTTTACAGGAAGCGAGAGACGTACAGAAACGAATAAGGATTCCTGGGACTGTTAACAACGACTTGCAGACGACACTTGCTGAAATCGGTGTCTTGAATTCAAGGTAAGCATATTGATATAATCAAGCACGAATCGATCAAGAAAACTCCCGACGACCTTCTTAAGATGACGTACTTCGGGCATCAATGTAAAAAAATTGGGATCAGGTACAAGTAATATTCAATGAATGGTAATCCTTGTCCACACACAACAAATGTCGTAGTTTCACGCACTAATGATAAATAAGGTGCGTTATTTGAAAGTTTTAAATGTCGGTCGATATGAATAATAGTTTTTTATCATGTTATGTGAATAATGAACAAAATTAGAATTCTATTACCTTATGACATTCTTTATTCCAACAATGAAATATTTAAATGCATATATTAAAAAAACAATAAATGTAACTTGTTAAAAAATATTTAAAAAACATGATACAAAGGCATGTGTCAGCATTTGTCAAACTGCTCTTTAATTTTTGCATTGTTACAGGAAGGAAACACAAGAAAATCCTCCACAACAAGAAGATATAGTTGACAGAAAACAGTCAGAAAAAGTGTCTTTAATAGAAGACGTATCACACAGACTAGACTATAACAAATGGAAGAAACAAAAACTCACAACCGTTCGTTTAAGAAAGGAACCTCCTCCTTCACAACCATTGGCAGTCTGTTTTAGTCTCCATGACAACGTAAAGAGTCACGGAGAAATCAAAGCATTGATAGAGGAACAACTTGGTTGTCAGATTGTCAGCATTCAGTTTGATCCTACTTCTGTTCATGCTTTAGCTGTCGATGCAAAAAGCCGATGGGTAGTAACTTTAAAAAAGAAAGAACACGTTGATATTTTAAAATTAAACGGCTTACATTTGGACGGGGAGACAATCCCAGTAAGATCACTCGATGATGCAGTCAAGGACGAAGTAGAAGCATACAGACTTTTTCAAATGGTTAAAAATGGACAAATTAGATTATCCGGATACGGTGATGCAAAAAACAAAAACAAAAAATCTCGAAACGCACAAAATATGACAAAAACACTTCTTCAGTTCGCATCGAAGGAAGAAGTGCCAGTTTAATTCGAATTGCATGGAGATCTGCAATAGGTTTACGTGACAGTGAGAAGTCCGGATACGGTGATGCGAAAAACAGTAACAAATTAAAGATTACCGAAGCGGTTTTTGCGATAGAAAAAAAGTCTTGAAACTAAGAAAATAAGACAGAAGCCGTGGCTATTTGTGTACTTTGGTGTGTAAACATTTGCCATTGTTTTATGACATTCGGAGAAGAATTTAATTTTAATCGAGTTGTTAATGCAATTTTTGAAATATCGTAGAAAATAATATTGCTTCGTCGTAGTTTATCTTGAATAAAAAATCTGAAATAAAATATTTCTGACTGAAATCTTTTCCAAGAACATAATGTTTTACGAATTTCTAGATAGTTACGCTAATGCGGCTTTGAACGGCTGAATCATATGTTTTAGTTGCGTTAGTACAGTGCACTTGGTAATTATTAGAATATCAAACGCATTATATGATATAGCATGGCAGTTTATGGCTTTAATTACGCGACCCAATGATGTTTGTACAGACAATACATTTCTCTTTAAGAGAGTGATTTGTTTAACTTTATTAATTTTATTCATTTATTTTATTCTATTTTTTAGTTAATTTTCTCTTTTTAAACTTGCATATGAAGTTTGATATGTAATCAAGAATCGGAGTGTAAATCAATAAGCTACCATGTTATTGCATGATCTTTTAACTGAAATTACGAAATGAACGTAGTAATTCACAGCATCAAAACGATTAATTTAAAAACCACATAATTGAAAAGAGGGAGATGTTTTCAGCTGGTTTTTGTTTAATAAGAAAAATGTCTTATTGAATATTGAAAAGGGATACGTTTCTTTATTGATCGAAATAAAGTGCAATACGTGATAAATGCCAGGTTATAAGACATAGAACACAGTATGTTTACAAAACAAAACATATTTTGTATTTAATTTTATAAGTTTATTGGTAACATAAGAAAGGATGCTAAATGTCAGGTAATGCTAAATGTCGGATTACATCTAGGTAAAATCAGACTATTGACCACGTCTATATTGTAACCAAGCAAACATGATAAGATTTTTAAATAATAAAACTGTTTTTTAATTTACATCGTGTAAACTTGTCTGACGTCAAATTGATATATAAAAGCAAAAATTAAATGACGTCATTTCGTAAAGATATGAGCATATAAATACATTTGTTAATGTATTGATGTATTGATTTTTTTGCGGAGCCCTGCATCGGTTCTTTTATTAATTATGTTAACTTTGAAATTATAAGTACTAAATAATTTGTTTAGTCTCAGCAAAATTATTATTATTATTATTATCATTATTATTATTATTATTTTATTATTATTACAAATATTAGCACCAGTGTTCTATGATAGCTAGAATTAATAGTTGGTTTAATATCTGTTATGTAATGTTATTTAAATAAAATTTCACCAGTGATGTACACATGTAGCTAATTTTATTTAAATCAAGCTTGTCAAAGATTGGTGCTTACAAATTTTACTGAATGTCATTTCACAATTCCAGCAAATCTTATTTTAACACAAGATTTACATTGCAATAAAAGCGTGAGATGGCGTGATTTTATATATATTCAGCAATGTTAGAAGCACTTGTTTACGTTTCCCTTTGTTTTTAAATACTCTTTCATCAGTTATTAAATTAACAATAGGCAAAAGTAAAGTATTTACACCGATTTTAAATATTTTAAAGATTTTAAAGAATTTATTGTACTTGTAAAATTTACATTGTAGGATAAAATATTAGAACAGAGCGCTAGTACAAGGCAGATCATTAACCACACTCGCATGTCTCATGTATACACGATCTTTTGTTGCCTCAATCTAGAGATGAATAAACTTGCTAACAGCTGAAAATTGCTGATGTGACGTTAAAAATATTACAACAACAACAACTGTTCTATTCAAGTATTCAAATCCTTTACACACGGCAATTTATATTATTTCATTTTCATTCCGTTTCATTTGATATGAATATTAATGACCAGGTACTCACATAATAGGATGAGAGGTGTCGAAAAGTTCGAAAAATGATCACACCCTGAATATACAACATGTGTTTTAAAAGTCTATTTTGACATATAGTTGGGTATTTCAATTTTCATATAAGTTACTTTATGACTCTTAAACCTGTCGTAATATAGGTCAAACATGTGTGAAAGCATGCTTGGACTTCATCAAGTAAGTTCTTAAATCGACACACGAAAGCTATTCTATTCTTTCTCCATAAACTCCTTGAAATCTTCGTGTCTCATTCGCTAGATCTTTATACAGTGTCTTTACTCTTACAATGCTAATTCGATATTGCAGACCAAAGGATTTATACTGGGTATATATAATGTATTGGACAAGTATTCGCTCAACAATATTTAAAACCAGTACATATATGATGATGCATTTACGGAAAAAACGTTTGTGGAAAATCCTTGTTGTAGACCCGATTAAGGACTTTGAAAACGTTCAATGGTCAGGCAGAATACACCGGGATTTGAACTTTACATCCTTTGAATGTTTTACTCTGATTATCTCCCTGCATCAGTTTGACAATTCCCTAACAACCAGTAAGCTTCTTCTTTCCAGATTTATTGCTGTGGGTTATTTCTTCAGTAAAAACTTTTACACCCGTAAAATCTGCAGTGGTGTGTATATAAATATCTATTTACATATTGTTTGTATGTGTTCATGTGTAATTGAAAAAAAGGACTCAGTTCTAGTAGTCCATTAAAGATACTTTTTGTGTAAAACTTAATGATGATCTGAACAACTGTACCGATCTAAGATTCTACGATATTTTACTAGGATTTAACACCTGCAACTGCAAGTGGAGATGACGACACATTACATCGTTTCTGGGAGTATGCTAAAGGTTTTTACCAGCAGCGACCGCCTCTTTCTATAAACATCTTCAGCTTGTTAATCCTACTTAGTGTGTCCATATACAAAACGGCTCAAATTAAATATAAGAATACTTACCTCACGATATACTTATATATATATATATATATATATATATATATATATATATATATATATATATATATAAGATAAATTAATAAACTACGTTTTAACGATTTTATTTCAATTAATTGGTTAGTGATCAACACCATGATAGAGATTAGATTATTGACGATTTTTATCAATAATCAATCGAGTTGCACAGATCTTTAATTATGTTAACCTCGCTACCATTTTTATCAACTGGTAGTGTATTCTTCAAGTGTTTTCCTTCTGGATAACCAATTACACTATGTACGTGTGTAATTAAAATATTTTGAATAACTGTTTAATCTCTTTCTGAAAACGTCGTCTAAAAAACTTAACACGAGTAATTTCCTCTATTCCGTTCGTATGAGAAATGTCATGACGGACCTTTAGAAAAAGTGTAATAAAGAAACCTTACGGTACCATGATTATTTTTTAAATGTTGGTAACCCTGAAATTTACAAATACATCACTAGCATTTATCTTAAAGAGTTGTCAAAACCCTTAGTAAACGATTGGTATATAAAATGGAATGTCAAGTTCTCTAGATTTTATGCTGATCGTGTTTTTAAATTTCATAAAATTTTAGACTTTTCAGTAGCTCAGTGGCAGAGCAGGCGGTCGTTGTTTCATTGTATGTATGGCCCAATATAGTTCCTGTCATTTATAATATTTTATTCGATTCTTTTTTATTTATTTATTCAATTTAAATAAATGGGAGAAAACATCTCCATGAGATTTATCAAACCATCGATGACATAGTTGTCGTTACTTTTATAGGTTCAGTTATTTGATTATATTTCATGTGGTAAAGATTGCTAGGTGATTTGGTAAGTAATAACTCGGACCCATGTTAAATGCAAATTATGTCGTAGAGAATTGGAACTCTATGTACATTTGTAACTCAGCCGTTATGTGATATATAGTTATGCTGTGTAATAAAATGTGCTATGAGCCAGTTTGTAGAAAGAACGTTCCTAAAATTGATTTTGACTTTTTGGTAAATTGCTCGCTCACCAAGTCAGTATGTAGCAGACAAGCATACCACTCCTCCAGTCCATTATCATAACCCAAGGTTAACTGTCGGTTATCTATCCTTCTAACGCCGAGCAATATATCACATATTTAAGTTATATGTATGAGCCGGACGGGGTTTGAACCCATGACCTTCCGCTTTCGATGGGGACAATCTATCATTGACTCATCGAGGTGATCACAGAGGAGAAAATGTGTATAATATTACCCTGTTAAGATTTACAGGTTAAAGTGAAATTGATCAATAGTATGTGATAACCGATATTATTTAATCAACTGTCATATACCATTTTTTTGAATTTAATCATAAAATACATTCAAAAAAATGGTATATGACATATTGTCATATACCATTTTTTTGAATGTATTTTATGATTAAATTCAAAAAAATGGTATATGACACAACTGCCGGAAAACTTACACTATATAGTGACAATTGTCAACAAGGGGTTCGCACGAAGCTATCCAGTCGTAGTTGATGGCGTTGATCATATTAATACATAATACTCAATGTGGTGGTCGATTTTTCACTTCAATTCATTTTTAGAAATCAGAATGTACACATAACAAGTAAAATATAAAAATAAAATTACCAACTGACAGAAAGGTACACATGCTAAATGAAATACGACATAAATCAGATATTACACCGGTTTGTGTAATAGTCAAAGACTCCGTCTTCGTCTATCACTGAAGTTCATGTAACCAGGGAATTAAACATTTGTATAATATGCCTACGTTAACAACTAAAGTCAAGTAACATTACTTATACAATACATCTTAGTCCTGTAAAGACAAAAGGTATAAATAAAATTCTAAAGGTTTCATTAACTGTAAAGAAGACAAGTGCTTAGTAGATTTGAACTGTGCTGATTAAAACACTGCATTCAAAATCAGCACATGACAAGTGCCCTCTATCTGTCTATCGTTGTTTGTATAATTATTGTTTAAATGTATTGTTCAGTTTGAATCTGTTTTATGAATGTATCGGTAATTATTACATCATTATTACAATGTCATTACGTAATTATTGTTTCAATGTGATGTTTACTTTGTATGTATTTTATAGATGTATTTGTAATTATTACATCATTATTACATTATCTTTGTGTAATTATTGTTTTAATGGATTTTGTCACTCTGTATCCGTTTTATGGATGTGTTGGTGATTATTACATCATTATAACATTATCTTCCTTCATATAATTATTGTTTTAATGTGTTGTTCGCTTTGTATCTGTTTTAATTGAATTAATTGTGGTTATTACATCCCGTTTACTCCATCATTTTTGTTCACATTGGTTGCGGTTTTTACGGATGCTCATTATAAACATTCCAACCACAGACATTCAATAAAGGTGTATCATCATTTATGTAAATTTGAGTAGCCTCCCTTTTCACATAGACGTTAGCTTATTTTGTTGCATTTGTCTTTGATTATAAGCTGCTTTTGAATTTTTATTACAATAATGCGTTCATAGACAGCACATAAAACTGACTTAACTGAAATACTTTTATAATAATTTAAAAATAGCTAATTACATCATTTGTGAATTTAAAAAGCAATAAAAACCGACCATAAATATTAAGAACCAGTCTAGCTCAGTCAATAAGCAAGTTTGCAATTATGAGACACGTGTGCTTGTTATATGTGTGGGCAAGTGGATGATAGAAATTAACCAATTCTAACACCCTGGTGTCGATTTCATGTCGCTTCTACATACATGCTAGGTGTATTTTATTCATAGATATATCAAATGCTGGAGACCTTTCCTAGATACTTGATATTATAAGTTTCGTCTTGAACTTTGAATGGGTCCTATTTTGATGGGCTGTATTACATTGGGTCCTTTAATAACACACAGTAAAAATAAGTACATTAGGTGTCTAACTTCATTCAATGCAATACGATATGATCTTTATGCTTATTTGATATTGTTCTCCGATTTGATGTTAAACCCAATTTAAAAAAACAAAGAGTATACATTGTATTTAGTTGAATAGTCTTTACATATTACAGATTCCAGGTGTATCTCAAAACTAATAAAACCATGGTAAATTGTTAAATAATATCATGATGTGATTGTATACGATTACTTGGTCCTATTTTGTTAACAACGGCTGAAGTTGCTTACATTAACATATTGAGCATTGAAAAATATTCCATTGCGACTAATAAGATGAACATTTCCAATAAAACTGGAAATAATGATATCAATAAGAATTTGGACTACATTATTCATATTTTTTGTTGTTATACATGTATGTCTATCAAAATAGATAGATAGATACATGTAGATAGATAGATAGATAGACAGATAGATAGATAGATAGATAGATAGATAGATAGATAGATAGATAGAATAAATAATAAATAAATAAATAAATAAATAAATAAATAAATAAATAAATAAATTAATTAATTTAGTCGGGGATATGTCCTGATAAGCTGATGTAACAGCACATCCACTGTTGTACAGGCTTATTTATGTCATTCTGATTTTTTCAAAAACAATTCTCGTGTTTTAGATCACGTTGTAATCTTATTTTAATTTAACGATTACTTCGTCAAAAGGCATGTAACAAATTATCTCGATTAGCAGTTTAGATGTTTGAATTTCGACGAAATACTCGTTACCGTAAAAAAGAACAAACTTTATACATCCGTAACTGTTTTGTTGTATTTTGTACAGGATGGTATACAATAATAGCGCTTTTAGCAGCCTGACATACCATTAGGTATTTGTGTAACTATAATTTTGCAATATATTTGGTACTTGCTGCGAAAGAATTTTAAGAAGCATGATAAATGGGACAACAGACTGGACAACATCCTCTGTAATGGTGGATACGTGTACGTCTAATAAAAGTTTACAAATGTGGTTGTCGATAACCACTGCAGCCAAATATAGCGCGATGTGATTGTATCTCTTTTGCATCTGTGTTGTAGGTTAACATATGTCTTTTGTGGAAACACAATTAAGCTTGAGCCATAATGAGAAACAAGGGGTTTACAAAATGACAAGGCCGAAATGCAACATTTTACGACGGATAAAAGTACTTCTTTCATAATTATAAAAGCAGTAAAATTTCTAAGGTTTTAGTAAAGATTTGACACGGTTTTTTCAGCGGTTATCTCTTTGACAAACATGCCTTTTAAATTCCTTTTAATTCTTATATTTGAATCACCGTAATATCCGCTATGATAAATTAAAAATAAGTCAGCTTAACAAGATAATTCTTGGAAATCAGACCTGCGTGATTTTGCCTGCGACATATGAAGATGACCGTAACTTCAGCATCGTGCTCTTTGTAGAAATCTTCAAAATAATAATAATGATAAAAAATAATAAATAAATAAATATTAGAAATACAAGTGTACATTAAACTTATTGCGTTTACTATTTTGTAAATACAATACCGAAAGCAGCAAAAACTTTAGATCTTATTTATTTATTTATTATATATCAGTAAAACATATCAAAATGGTTAAAACAAGCTCGATTATATAAAAGAATTATCATGACGAAACTGTAAAATGAAATACACAATTATATACATTATATCTATGATGAAATAAGAATATGCATGTGTCATAATGCATTTTTTGAATTTTATCATGAAATACATTAAAAATGCATTATGACACGTGTTAATAAAATGTAAAACATTTATGAAATCATTTTTGTAAATAAAAATGACGCCTATTTAAAATACTATTGCAGAATTTGGCAGATTGAATCGTTAAAAGCTGCATTAAGTTGTTGTTGTTTTTTTTTTTTTTTTTTTTTTTTTTTTTTTTTTTTGATTTTCTAAAAACATTTTTTCAAAAAAGGATATCTTTTAATCACGATCCGTGAGATTCATTTACTAAAATTTCATTCCATATGGCTGTAAACAAACGGAATCCTCTAACCGGTTGGTCAATGTTTACCGATGATTATAATGAGCTTGGAGCATGCGCACGGATGTACGGAAAAACCCATGAATCGACGGTTAAACATGACAAATTGCATTAACTGTCCGTCTTTAATATCCAGATGTATTTTGAATGGTGTTATTTATCCTTTACTAAGTCACAAATGACAAATTCAACGAATTTCTGTGTTGAATTTATCGTATTACTGTTTTGAAAGTTTTGTTTAAATGACCCAGTTTTTTCATGACGTTACCATGTTCTAATATTAGATCCCATATGCTACATCTCCCTGGGAAATCAATGTTATAATTAATTGTTATTTCTGTATTTATTCGAGCTTTTATCGTTGAACCAAATGTAACATTGTTCATTAGGAACATCGTTTATTAGATTAACACCGTTTTAATTTTTACTTTGGAAAACTTAATGCAGCTTTAACTAAAACTTGATGAGAAAAAATCACGGAATTTAGACATGATACCTGATCCGCTTTGTAAGGGCGGATAACCAACCTCCTTATAAGAAGTTTATTTTTAATAATGATATCTATATATTATCAAAAAAATTACGATCGATGAATGCCATTTTTGTATGTTTTAATCCAAAATTAGAAATTTTAGCCCGTTTAGTAACTTATTAATAATATGTTATGACGACCCATGTATTTAAGACATATATTTGGTTACCGTCTTACACTTTTTAATTATCCTTTTTATAGTCTATAAATTGACTTCTAAACCTTTAATCTTTCATGTATATTTATTATTTCGGGATATCATATTTATGACAGGATCAATATAAATGCCGTTTTAGTCTTAAAAGATGGTAAACGTCTTTGTTCTTTGCTTCTCAATAAATACTATTTTTAACATGTTTATAATGATAATATCAAGCATGTATCCTATAATTTTTTGACCTTCCAAGAAATCGGTGAAAGGATATCGTAATGCATTTCGTTCATCCGTCCATCCGTCCTTACGTCCATCACACTTTTTTCGCACCAGTAATCCTATACCGTACACTTTGTTTGATGAAACTAAACAAGAATAAACAATAGGATGTGTAGTTGTGCAAATCGTCTTCCAGTCCCAGTTTTATAATTTTTTGAGTGCCATGGTCGTTTTAAATTTGCAAAATTCCAGTTCATGATTTAATGAAACTTGGTTGGAATTATAAACGTCATACATTCATGTGGACCTTGATTTCCTGTTCCGGTTGGATTATTTTCGTAGACGTTAGGGCGTTTGTATTTTTAAAATTATTAATTATTTCTAGACCATAGTTCCTGCTCAGAATTTAATAAATAAAACATTACGCAATGATAAGAATATTGTTAAATAATAATATCATTATTATAATTATTATTATTTTGTTCAATACTTTTTCTAGAAGTCATGGCCCTTTGAATTGTTTCAACAATTTTTTGGCCTTTTTAGATCTCTGTAAATTGTGCTGATATTCAATGACTTTTTGAAAGAACAATAAACATGATGTCCGTTTCTGTTCAATAATTTCTTAGTTTTATCAGTTTTTTTCTTTAGAAAACATTGATGTTATTCCTATGCGGAATATATTAAAACTTGGCCAGTTAACATGATGCATTGTTGTTTCGCTTTATCTAAAGTTTTGTTTCATTTTATTTGGCGCAAGGGTTGATTGTAGGTGTTGAATTTAAGTTTATACATTTAATTGATTATATGTTTTATAATGTAATTTTAAGTTATTTTAGAGTATTTAGACCACAAATATTTCAGTATTCCTATAGTTTTGAGACATAATGTGAAAATACTCTCATAAGATCAATTTTGAATTACATGTATTTTTAAGTTTTATCCGATTAATCATTGTAAACTGACAAAAAGTATAGAAATGAAATATGAAAAAACACAATCTGTGTACTTATATGTAATAGCAGTTACTGGAGTTAATCATGTGAAGTTTATTGCCTTGTAAATAGATTATAAAACATCGATTTTATTTCTTTCTGGATTATAAAACTGTATGTTTAATTCTATCTGGAACTTTCTGATATTTTGTCTTCCATTAAAATAAACAGCCAGAAAATACTTAAAATATTTATTGTTTGTCAGCCAGCTGAGGTTAGCATGACAGGGCAAAACGTGCGTTCGTCAGCGTGTTAACTTAAATCTTCCTAATATTCGCCCTTGAAAATGGTATACTAGACGAACCAAATAATGTGATTAAGGGAGGTGAAAATAGGATTCAGCAAAACCAGTCTTCCTTTCAAAATTATTATAACCTTTATTCGTTGCCTGGTTTACTTTATCTGAGCCAAGTAATGTTTCCATGCGTGTCTTTTTTAAAACAACTTAATTGTAACTAATATTTAGTTACTATAAGTCCATTATTGTTTGTCATATGCATTTGGAGAACAAAACTCCATAATTAAACAAAAGCATTAAAAAGTATCAAAAATCCATGTAACATTTACCAACCCAACTGGGAAAAAACCCAGACTTTTTCAAAAAAGTTTCTTTAATTCTTTGCATATAACAATTTTAATGATTTCATAAAGATAACAAATTCACTATATCCAAAATATCCCTTATGCACTCTTTTAGTTTACCATATAAGATTTATTGCCATGATTTGAATATTCATGATGATCACCATTGAAAATCAACAATGTACACCCAATTATTAACTTTTCGTTCTTTCCTTCAATTTTCTAATTGAAAAAAAATTCAAAACTTTTTAAACAATATCTATATCATCTTTGGACATCAATTAATTTTTCATATTTCTTTTAAATTAAACACCATGTTATAAAGAAATGTGATTTGCATATTAATTCATTTGACCTTTATTAACCTTAAATATCCTGATGTAATCTTGGATGAGGCCCAATTTGTCACTGAAGTCATTAAATTTCAGTTTTTTTTCCAAAATCTGCTCTATGTACAGAAGAATGCAGAAAAAATCTTTTAATTTAAAATAGAATTTGGTTAGGTCAATGTTTTTTAATTTAATATTACTGATATTTTTATGAGAAAAGTTTTGAATTGAAGAAATATTTACAAAAAACCGTGTGATAATCAATTATTGACCAACAGTAGGAGAGTGTTATGGGCACCATTGGTCTTTTTTCTTAAAGTTGGATACATCCTTAAACTTTTACGTTCAGAAGCCAAAAGACGTAAAAGTGCTCTTTGAAACATGGAGCTTAAAGGAATTTGTCAAAATAACCCAAAATCATGACCAAACAAACGAGAAAATCAATAAATAAATAAATAAATGTAACTTAGTTGCAAAAACGCACAAGCAGTTGCCAATGCAATCAACACAAAAACAAACCTAAAATAGGATGCAAATTGAGACCGACATGATTATGAACTTGATACTTTGACAAAATGGTATCATGCAGTGTTCTTGACAAATAACTTTCCCCTTCACAAAAAAAAGTGGGAGGGGGGGGGGGGGGCTTGGTACCGAATCGTCTCTATCCGCTTAAGATTCGAATTACGCACAATGGTCTCCGAGTTGTCTAAAGCGCAGACTTGGAGATAAAGGTGCTTCTTACTTCCTAGGTTCAGATCCTACTCGGACAGGTCCTATTGTGAGGAAGTTTGTCAGTGCGCTTGCCAGACGTTGGTGGTTTTCTCGAACTCAAGCATAACTGACTGATTCGTTTTGTTTTGTTTTTATTACAATAGATCTACAAATTAGTTATAGGGTTCTTTGAAGTTTGATTCGTTATATGCGTTTACCTAAATGGACTTGGCTGATTAACGATTTACTTCGTTATGTGCTTAACAAAATGGAGTTAAGCAAAATGAACCTTTGCTTAGACTTAAAGCCAAATATATGACCTTCTAATAAATTAGAATGTTAAAAGTGTAAAATTTATTGTATATTAAGTACCTCATGTACAACCTTCGGTGGTTTTGGGAGAATAAAGATGAAGTGTTTATTACAGTGTTTATATGTTTTCGTGATGTTGATTTATCATCTAACATTTTATTTTATTCCTTCTTCTTTTTTTTTTAACTTGTTTATACATCGAATTTTATATATATATATATATATATAAATATATATATATTCGATAGATATATTCTTTTCTATTCGTTTTTATAGTTGTGTCAAAATAAAACATGAGATCATGACTTTTCCTGATTTAATTTTAAGAGAATGACATGAAATGTCAAATGTAAAATCGTTTATTTGCCTGATCGAACCAAACATGGCACTCGTATACCTACAGTAAAAAGGACCAGGTCATTAAGTACTACAAGATGGGGATTAACAAAAACAACGATGACAATAATAATAATAATAATAATAATAATAATAATAATAATAAAAAATAATAATGATAATAATAATAACAACAACATTGATATATAATAATAATAATGATGATGATGATAATAGTAATAATAATAATAATAATAAATCAATGATAATAAATCAATAATAATTATATATAAAATTAAAGTCAAATTATATATGAACGCTGTCTGTTAGTTATGGATTTACTAACAGCTTTTGATTTTATTAGATTTCACTCGTTTCTTTGTTACATATTTAATCTGTGATATCTTTACTATTTTTTACTTTAATCTCAAAATTATTATTATTATTATTTATTATTATTATTATTAATTTTTGAAGTGTTTAAAAATCGGTTACAGAACAAAGAGATAAAACTGACCAGATTAGAGTATTGATGGCCGTTTAAATAGTATTGATGGCCGATTGTCCAACGTATCTCAAAGGGTTCAAGAGGTCGAATCATCGGTACAAATAGTTGCCCAACAAGTAAAACTCTGTGAAATAATGTAAAGAGTGTTGATTTAAAGTGTAGTGAAATAAAAAATTATTGTTCTACTAATTATGGAGATGCGCAGCTTAAAGATGCAGGTAACAAAATTACAAAAAGAAAGTTCAGAGCTGGCAGATTTAAAATATTTTGCCGCAGATTTACAATATGAAAATGGAGAGCTGAGAGATAAGCTACTTCAACTGCAGTGCCGTACAATGAGAAATAATCTAGTTTTTCGGTATTCCCGAAAAACCCTATGCACCAAATCAACAAGAAGATTCTGAATCGCTTATTAAGAAGTTTATCCATGATCAATTAGGTATTACCGATGATATTGATCTTGAAAATGTTCATCGTTTTGGGAGGCGTTTTAATGATAGACCACGTCAAATTGTTGCTCATTTTACCCACTTGAAACAAAGAGAACTGGTGCGGAAAAACGCAAAAAATCTTGCCGGTACAAGGTATAGGATCAGTGAGCAATTCCCAACAGAAATTGAAAATAAACGTAAGGAACTTTACCCTGTTCTCTGTAAAGCAAGGGATTGGAAAAATAAAGCGTTCCTAAAAATTGATAAGCTATACATTAATGGGAAGCTTTACGTGGATCCTGAGCTACAACATGAGAGACCTGGTGAAATAGCGAACGTAGAGGACGGCAGGACCATCACTTTCGTCCCTGATAACAGAATGCATAGACGCACTGACCGTTTTGCACCAGTAACCAGCCAACGGGATCATGACCACGCTAGTATCAGAGCGTCAAAGAGGCAACGGGTGTACTCTAACGAGAGTTACAACGTAGATGGTAGTTTCTACGCAGAGGCTGTTTCGACCAACACAACTACGGATATTTCTGACTGCGATCAAGACCATAGCTAGGATGAGGCAGGGGTGGATCTACTCAAAGTACTGTTAATATTGATGCTAATTTAAACACTCAAATACAAACTCTAGACAAGGGAACTTTAAAATTATGTGGGCTAAATGTCTGCGGACTAAGAGCAAAATTGTTGATTCCAGAATTTGTTGAATTTCTTAATACATATGATGTTTTGTTTACAACTGAAACAAAACTTATTAATGTAGATGAAATTGAAATAAACAATTTTACCTTTTTTTTTCGAAATGTAACAAAACTAGACGCGGAGGGCTGGGTATTTTTGTCAAAAATAAAGTAATTTTAGTGAAATACTATCTGATAGTAACTTGGTTCTCTGGTTGAAATGTAAAAATTTGATAAGAAACGAAGATGTTATTTTTGGGGTGGTTTATATTCCTCCAGTGAACTCGGTATACTCCGATATAGATTGTTTTGAAGAACTAAAAAATGAAATTATTAAAATTTCGAATATTTGCTCTAATGTATGTTTAATTGGGGAATTTAATGCTTGATCTGGAAATCTAAAAGATTACACTTTCATAAATACAATTTTTTCTGAATTTCTAGACTGGGACAAATACACTTAAAAATCTTGGGGTTTCTTTGGATAGGTATAACATGGATGTAAGCAAACCTAACAGGTTTGGTTACAAACTAGTTGACATGTGTAAAAATAGTAACATGTTCATAGTTAATGGCAGAGTAGGTAGGGATAGTGGTATAGGTAAAGTTACGTCTAAGAATGTTAGTTTAATTGACTATATGTACACCTGTTTTGTTTAGTGTTATAGAAGACTTCTGTATACTAGAGTTTGATAAACTTTTGTCCGATATACCCTGTCCTACAGTGATGGTCATTTAAAGTTAAATGATAAAATGATCTGTACTACTAAGCCTATTAAATGGTGTGAAGAAAAGGCTAACTCTTTTATTGAGGGTATATCAGATGTAGATATTGTAAATATAATGAATGATTTTGTAAATTTTGATGTAAATAGAGACAAGAAAGATTTTATCAATGACGAGGTTAGAAAAATATGTTACCTTTTTTCAAACCTGCCAAAAAGTCTTTTGGTTTTAAGAAATGAATAAATAATAAAACCTGAAAGCCGTGGTTTGGTAAAGAATGTAGGGAGAAGAGAAAACTGTTACATAAAGCAAAATAAACTTTTTCTAAAATTAAAACTGATATTGCAAAAGCAAATGTAAGAGTGGCTAGTAAATCGTATAAAAAAGTACTATGTAAGCATTATAAACTTTATCAGAGAAAACTAAAAATAAAATTACAAAATATCCGCACTTCAAACCCAAAAGACTATTGGAAGGTTGTTAATAGAAATGTTTCTAGAAAAAAAGAAAATAACTTTGATTTAGACAGATTTTATGAATATTTTAAAGGGTTGAATTCTTTTGAAGAAAACGACAGTAGGAAAGAAGAAATAGATTACAACTGTTTTGAAAATAATGTTAATGCTGAAATAAATGATCCAATCAAAGAAACTGAAATAATAACTGCGGTTAAAAATTTTAAAAACAATAAATCGCCAGGGGTAGATAACGTCTTAAATGAATATTTAAAATCCACTTTAAGTAAAATGTTACCAGTTTATGTTTTATTGTTTAACTTTATTTTTAACACTGGACTTATACCTGATGATTTGATTGTTGGAACTATTAAACCTCTGTATAAAAATAAAGGTGACTACAAAGATCCTGACAATTATAGAGCTATAACTATATTAAGTTGTTTCGGCAAGCTTTTTACAGTTATCCTTAATAATCGTTTAAAAAATATGCAGAGAGTGAAGAAATTCTGTCTAAATCTAAAGCTGGTTTTAGGCAAAACTACTCTACAATAGATAATATCTTTATATTATACAGTATTGTTAAATGTCTATTCTCATCAAAAAGAAAGTTATTTTGCGTTTTTATCGATTTTAAAAAAGCTTTTGATAAAGTTTGGAGAAACGGGTTGTGGTATAAGCTCAGAAAATATAACATTAATGGTAAATGTTTTAATGTCATAAAAATATTTATGATAGTATTAAATCATGTGTTGTTAAAGGAAGTTTGAAATCTAATTACTTTTTAAGCGAGATTGGTGTTCGCTAAAGAGAAAATTTGTCACCTTGTCAACAAATATAGAATTGTTTGAAAAAAAAAAACATATACAATACTGTAAAAAAAATTCTCAAGCTTAAAACTACTACACCTATATATACGTATATGGTATATAAGGAACTTGGAAGGTTCCCATTACATGTACAAATATATAAAAGAATGGTTTCATTTTGGTATAATACGGTATTTTCTAAAAATAAGTTATCAAACTATTGTTATAAGTTATTACTATGTCATCATAACGAGGGAAAAAATATAGTCTGGGTTTGCAAAATAAAAAATTTGTTGGATTCAGTAGGCTTAAGCAATATCTGGAATTCTCAAGGGAGTCAAACTGGTTAATTAAATCAATCGAACAAAAGCTGAAAGACCAGTTCTGCCAAATTGGTATTCACAAATAGAGCAGTCTTCCAAGGATCTAATATATAGAATTTATAAGGATCAGTTTGGTTTTGAAAAATACCTTAATTTTTTACCTGTTAATTTTAAATTAATTTTTGTTAAATTTAAGGACAACTAATCATTGTTTACCTATAGAAAAGGGGAGGTGGGAAAAAATTGACAGAACTGAAAGGAAATGTAAACTTTGTGACAAATCATGCATTGGGGACGAATGCCATTTTTTGTTGGAGTGTGAAAAATTTAAAGATCTATATATTAAAGGAAAATATTACATCAGACCGAACACGTTTAAATTAGCATGTTTATTAAAAAGTGGAAACAGGAAAGAAATCATTGATTTGTGTAAATTTATAAAAGAAGGTCTGAAATGTTATAGTTAATTCAAAAGTTATTTACTTTTTGCTTTCTTTAAAATTGTTTTGTATAATAAGCATTACAGCTCAGTACTCTTTGGTTGGAGTTAGGTTGCTTAGTTTGGGTAGAAGGCATTGTAGATCTGGACTTGTAGGTAGGGGACCTTCCCAATCACTTGTCGCTCTACTCTGCTTATTACTCAAATGAGCACAATTATTTTAGTTAAGTTATTGACGATCATAATATAGTATGTATGCTACGTGTTTACTGTTTCTATGGTATAGTGATATATATTGTCAAATTGTAATGTATTATGTTTATATTATATATCAATCGCCATAATATGTAATATATTTATTTTATGTATATTAACCTCACATACCACCCCCGGAGGGTTTGAGAGTAATAGAACTAGAACTAGAACTAATAAAGATCATAACAAAATTTAACCTAGATAATAATTTAAAAATTAAAGAATAAGTTAGAATATCAAGGTTTTTTTAAATTACCTAGCATTAGTTCAAACATATTTTATTCATCATATTCAAAAATTACATTTTGACCAATATGAATTATACAAATGAAAAATGGGATTCAGCAACAAATGTTGAACACTTATGAAAAATGTCTCCAAGAAACATTAAATATAAATTACTTTTTTCAAATTTGCATTTGAAATAAAAAGATATAAAAACAGAACATGTTAACGTTTGCATTGGTAAATGTGTAACAAATTTTTACCTCGGAAAACACTTTTTCGAAAAGGCTAGAAAATGTAATGTAGATAAATAACTATGAAAGTTCTGTACACGTCATTTAAATACAATCGGAATGATACATTGCACTTATTTATTTATTCATTTAATAAATGACTTGTGCGCTCAGGCGGGATGCAGGGAGTGTTTTCAAGCATACCTTTGATCATACTGCAAGAGGCGCGAGGTATCCGTCCCGAGTAGGATTCAAACCCACTGCGTTACTGCAAAATTTCTCAGTAATGTTGAATAATCACAAATTTATTATGGAAAGCTTAGGTATACAATGTATATTTGGTCGAGTGGTTGTAAATACTTTATCAAGAAAATAAAAATCCTTTTCAGAAGTTAAATTTTTTGTAGCTAAAGACATCTCAATGTAAGTAAAATATATTGCAACTTGCACAACAACCTTATTAACAGTAACACCAAGATTAAATGATTTTTCTTCATTAATAATGCCTTTGACCACCTGAAAATTTATTTTTGCTTCATCGAGTTATACTCAAAGGTCTCCAGTTCCTTTTTTTCTAAGTAAATGTGTATTTCAATATTGTCTCTGGAATGTTCAGTGTGATTCATTTTTCAAACGCATTTTTAAAAAAAATGTGTTATTATTTAAAAAGTTTATTTATTTTATTATTTTCTTTTCAGAAATTACAGACTGAAGAAGCAACAAGCAAATAAAGAAAAACATTATGCTGCTAAGGCTGTTCAGGATTTATTTGAAAAAATAGTCGAACATTGCAGTAGAACTAAACAAGATACCGTAAGCCAAAATGCAGCCTTATTTGTAAAAATAGACACCTTTGAACAAGACAAGATACAACTCTTGAAATCAGTTACAGATTAACCATCTATTGACAAGAGTCAAATTGACAATGAAATGGATTGACAACAGAAAATGCCCATGGGTATCAAAGCAAGGTTATTTTGTATACTTGAAAGTAAATCCTGCTTTTTAAAAAACAAATTGTGCCTTTTCTTAATACGAAAGTGATATCTTTTCTGACATAATATATGTCCTTATGTAACGGTATGAAAATTAAGATAATAAATCAAAACATTAACATGAACTGGAACTTATTTTTATTCGGCAACATTTTTTCATGTCGCTGTTACTCAAAATTTTCTCCAGAAATTCTTTTCATATTATTAAAGTGCCCTAACATTAGGGCCTTGGTGGGCAAGTGGTCTCAGTCACATGCTTATATCATAATGGTTGCTCAGTTGGTAGAGTCCTTGCTTTGTATGTGAGAAGTCAGGGTTCGAACCCAGACCGGTCTGACCAAGACTAGAAAACTGATAGTTACTATTCTTATGTCAAGCACTCGCCATTTAGAAATGAAAATCACAGGGTCCTTCAGAGTAGACCTTAAAAACCGATGTCCAATGTCAGGACATGCATGGCACACTAAAGTACCCTCCCCGCACACACATTCCATGCAAACTGCCCTAAGCAAAAGTAAATATTTGTGCCACTTCACCTACAGCTGGTGACGTCTTGAACATTTTAACTGTCCTACATGGTTTGATAACAACCAATGAAAGTAATAATTTCTATTTCAAATTCAGGAACAACTAACTGTAACAATTCCACCATGGTGTTACATGGTGTGTACTCATCTACAGGTATTTTTCATAAAAACATTTTCGAATAATTTCTTTCATGAGTGGCATGTTATGTAATTTAGCACTATTCAACAAGTTTTATGCCTTCACTGAAGAAATTGGGTTTAAACAAATACTCTAAAGCATTAAATGAGAGGTTTGTTGGTTGTAATGTTGTTTTATGATGCAGTAGCAATTTTTCAGCCAGTCATGACAAGTGTAAGTTAATTAATTTCTTAGAATAAATTAAAGAACAATTTTGTGTATGTGCAGGATGTGGAAGTGTGTTTTATTGTTTGCCATACTCGGCAATTTCCACATGCTAGCTCCTAGAGTCAGTCTGCTTCAGACAAGTACCAACTCTTATTCACATTATGACAATGTGCCAACAGTCAGTACTCAATAGGGAGGAATTTTTGGAGGATAAGTTGCATAATCAGTTGTGTGTTCGAGTCATTACTTTAGTTAGTTTAAGCTTATTTTATTGCAAATTGTTAAACACAATGCAATGTGATCGTAATTAAAAAAAATTTAAAAAAAAACCCAATAATAATTGTGATATATATATATATGACGTCATTACTAAATTATTTTATATAATGTAGTAATGTAGTACTACATTATTTTATATAATATATTTTGACAACTGAGAGAGAGAGAGAGAGAGAGAGAGAGAGAGAGAGAGAGAGAGAGAGAGAGAGAGAGTAACATAACAAAATAATCAACTGTAGTAAGACTACATACGCAAAATAAAGAAAAAACCTGCGAGTTTGTTGTATAAAAGTTTGTACACAAGAAAAGACAAAGAGTTTTGGAAAAAAGACACTACCATACAGTAAAATGTCAAGAGTAACTGGATAAACGCCGAGATTATTAGATGTTGACGTAGTGATACATAGTCTGTACACTCAAAAAGTAATGAAATGCATTATCACAGTGAAATCCACAACTGCATACGACTCTACTGACAATAACAACCCTTTTAAGATCAGATTTAAGACGGCTACATTTATTTTGCAATTAAGCATAAGCAATAGACAATCTGTGATCACCAGCATAATAGAAGCGAAGTCCTTTTTGAAGTATGCGATTTTCCAATGAGTCTTAAAATTGAGATGCAGATTCGTCATGTCTAGTAGTGATATTGATTATTCTATTGAATAATAGGAAAAAACTTTAAGCTTGCAGTCTACAGAAAGGGCTAACAAATTCATAGTTATTTTTGAGATTATAGGAAATAGAAGAGCCAACAGACCCGAGGAACTAAACCATTATGAATTTATAAAAAATAAAAGTTTTTTTTTCTTTTTCCTTCTTTCAGAGAGGTTCTTACCCTGTTTCAAAATAAAGGGAGTCAATACTTGTAAAACAAGATAAACCAGTTACTATTCGAACAGTTTCATGTTGAACTTTGTCTAAGGATAAGAATTTGTATCAATACAGCCATCCGAAATCTCTGATGCGTATTCCAACATTGGGAGCATAAACGTACAATAAATTTTACTTAAAGAGTCTTTGCTGAGGAAATATTTAAGTTTTTTTAAGAACAGCTATCTGTTTCATTGCAGTTTTGAAAATATTTTGAATGTGAGTGTGCCAACTAAAAATTTAGAAATATTTTTCCCAGATATTTATGTGTGTTAACTGAAAGAGGAGTAACATTATTGAACAAAAGATTAGGCTGGGAACTGGAGCGACTACTTGAAAAGAACAACCAATACTGTTTTTGTTTTATTAAATGTAACAAGCCATTTCAGACCATTCATAAAGAATTTCAAGATCTCTGTTCATAATCACTTCGATTTCACAGAGATCGGGACCCGAAAAACATAAGGGGGTATTATCTGTGAAGAGTCTAACAAAACTGAGTAGATCATCAGTTAAGCCATTTATGTAAATAAGAAATAATAATGGACCTAAAACCGACCCATGGGTTACTCGCAGTTATTTAACATTCTTTAGAGATAGAGTCGTGAAGAAGGACACGTTAGGAACGAGTAGTCCTTTAGCCATTGTAAAAGTTTGTTTTTGATATCATACATTTCTAATGTAGCAATCCTCTATACCACACTATCAAATGCTTTCAAAATATCAGAGAATGCCACACAAGTATTTAAATGCGTTAGAGCAGATACTATCGTACAACACAATTTATTGGTAAACAGTTGAATGACCTTCCATAAATTAAACAGAAACTTATTTCCAAGAAGGAAGTTATAAATCTGTTAATAGAAATCCTTTTCAAAGACCTTTACAAAGATATGTCTATAGTTAGACGAAAGAGTTTATCACCTTTCTTAAACAAAGGAAGAATGTAACCTAGCTTCTTTTGACTTGGATATACCCCGTCATCTAAAGACCTGTTGAAGAGCTTAGCTAAAGGTACACACACACACACACACACACACACACACACACACTGATCAAACAGTTTTTTCAACATCTTATGACTGATCATGTCAGGACCTGAAGCTTTCCCAACATGGTGATTCATTAAAAATCTTTTATACAATCAGGTGTAACAAAAATACCTTTACCTTAAAAACGGTAGATCAAAAGACGAATCATCAAACTGGAGATGAAGAGAAGAAATTTGTGAAGGGCATCAGCTTGCGCCACACACACACACACACACACACACACACACACACACACACACACACACACAGAGGATCAACAAGAGCAGAGATTACAGTATAGGAACCATTTTTTGTGAATTTTCTAACTAGACGCCAGAAAAAATTTGTATTAGATACATTCATGTCTACATTATTATCATAATATTTATATAATGAGAATTAAGTTACATATCCCAACAATGCTAAAATGTAGCAACTTTAATATACCAAGATAATAATAATAATAGGAACAAATTGGATTTAAAGTTATATACACATGTATAACTATATCACTATATCGTCATTGTTACTATTTTTCATGTTAAATGCTTTTAATACTTAAATGTTACAAAATTGTGACATTGCACAAAGGTCACTCTGAAAATTAAGTGTTTCCCTTAGTGATCAAAAGCAGGTTGAAAACAACAAGCTTTTACTTTTTTCTCTCTCTCACCGATTTTGTTATATTTAATGGTATTTAGGGGGAAAAAGTGAAAGAAAAAGAAGAAGAAAAAACACAAGAAAAAGAAGGAAAGAAAGAAATCTTGAACTTTTTTATGAAGTTGAGATTAAAGTATTTTCTTACGTGAATCATTAGTGCTTGGAATTTAGTGCTCCATGTGCGTCATGTCTTGTGCTTTTGATTTATCTTTATAAAAGTATATTGTTTGTTCACTGCGAGTTATGTTTCAAAAATCATATCCAGTTACATAATTCAGACCTTCTTAGCGCATAGATCTGCATCCGCCATAAAAAAAATCAATTACCATTTGTACTATATAAGTATAACTCTATAATACAATGTTCTCAATCGCGTAATCAAGTCCTTTAATGGTATCTTTAAATTTATTTTTGTAAATTACAACAAGGTGTTATTGTACTTATATAAAGATTGTTCACTAAGAAAAGACATTGTGGTTTTGGTACGTAACAGAATACAAAAATAGCATAAGGCAAGAACAAATACTCACAAAAGGCTTTTATTTTATATATCCGTTTAAATAGATTAAATGATATAATTGAAATAATTGTTTAACCTTCAGTTATACAAAAATAGATATATTTGCTAAATAAACATCAATAAATCTTTTAATAAACAGGAACAATTCCAAACTGTCCAAGTAAAACTTACTACAATAAAATTACGGTGTAACGGTATACAGTATTACTCGTATCAGAATGAACATAGTGGTGATTTTGATATATTGTGCTATGTGAAGGTTGGAATGTGTTAGGATGATGTACCACCACAATAAAGGTTATTCTAATGGACATCTACTTGTATAATATAGGTAAGAATTCCATCTCCATCGTAATTATAGTCTCTAAATACCACAAAACATATTAATCAAAATATTAATTAATATTTTACCCTGGACTAATTATTTCTTCACTTTACTTCCAAGGACATAAACACCTTTATAAAGTCAATTTCGAGCTAAACGATCAGCATTTCATGACGAATAAAACTAGTAATGGTTACGTTTAGCTCTCTCTCTCTCTCTCTCTCTCTCTCTCTCTCTCTCTCTCTCCACACACACACACACACACACACACACACACACACACACACACACACACACTGGTTTTTTATGCTTAATATATATTCACTATTGCTTTCATGTTTCAATAAAATAAAATGGAAAACGACACAATCAGGAATTTAAAGAATGATCATCTTAAAAAAAATACACATATAGTTATTTTTTGTCAAAAATTAAATTTGGACAAATTCAAGCAAACACTTGACCAGTTAATAGCTAACTTGGTTGGTTATAATGTTCCGGCCTCAAGCTCTTGAGGCGGACGTCTGTCCACTTAACCAATAAGGGAGGAGGAAGAATTTTTTATCTTTGATCCCTATGGTTTAATCAAAGTACTGAAAGTTTTGTAAATCCACTGGAACTGATCATGGTTTGAAAAGTGCATCGTGAGAACAAGGGGGTCATTTCAAGAAAAAAAACATAAAAACCGGTATAAGGTATTTGAATATAGTAAAGGTAAATTAAAAATCACATTCAACGTTATAGTGGAACACACCCAGAGGAAGTTAAATTCCTGTGGAAAGCAGGCAATTTCTTGAGCCATAATATGCATGCTTTTCTTCAATTCCTTTTGAGATAACCCTTCGTTAACAATGTCGTGAATTCTGAAAACAGTCTGGGTTTCAATATATGCAACAGATAGTTAATCAATTCCAAAAGGCCACAATATTACAGCCATAAAATTTAAAAAAAATTAAATCTGTTTTAATATATCTCCATCAAAGGCATTTAAAGAACTTAAAAAGCCAAAAACTTAAAACCACAAATTTCAACTTTTTGCATATATGCAACATACAACTGAAAAGCTTATTTTTTATATTTCATTATGTTCTCAACTGGTTGAACATAACTGTTTTAACCTACAGTGAATAAAAAACATCAATTATTAATGTCTGCATTGCACTTTTTCCCAAGAGTTTAGCAGCAAAATCATAAAGGTAAAAAAATAAAAACTAGGTCATGACCTTTCTCTTTGACTCTACTTTGAAGACCACTCTATACAAGCATCAAAGCTTGAAGACCCTATTACAAAAACTTATTAAATAAAAAAATGGCACTGGTCTTTGCTTTATTGTTTGCAATCAAACATTTAACCAAAACCCATGTCATAATCTTGACTATATCCTCACATATAGGCAAGATAGGGCAATACAAGGCTTAACTGCATATAAGGCCGTGTTCTTAATCTTGACGGTTGATATAGAGACAAAGCATTTCAAAAATTAAAAACTAAATTGGTATATTTCCACAAATAGTTACAAAGACATGTTAATGAGTTTTGACCTTGACTGATTTTAAAGGTCATTTAATGGAACTTAAAAACTAAAATTTCCAATGGCAAATATTGGCATAAAGTCAAGATATAGCAGTTTAAATGCTTATTTTCTCTGGCAATGCCTTGTTATTTTCTTTCATTTGCCACAAATGTTTTTCTACAGTAATAAGCCGGAGCGTTTTCAGGACCTTTTTGAAATGAAAAAACATTGAACGGAAACCAGTTTACTGGGGCCACTTGGCAGGTGACATTGCAGACAATGTAGACTTTCAACAATCTACATTTGACATATAAGTAATTGTTTTTAACAGTCATAAAATGAATACACAAATCATCAACTCAAATCAATTAAATAATTTTAAATGAATATTTCTACATGTAGGTATTTTTTTCAATGTAGTGAAAATTATTGATTAAGTGTAATTTAATAATTTACAATGCATTCACATATTACTTTTTTCACAATCTTTTGACAAGCAAATTTTCCCATATGAGCTTATCATTAACCATTATTACACTACCTAAACCCCTAATTAATAATCTGCATCTGCCATTTCCAAAAGTTGTCCTGACGAGGATTGACGGTCAAAAATAATCCCGACTAGCAAGAAAAATACTCGTTTTTTAAGACTTAAATATCTGAATTTTAAAAAAAATTATTTACCGATTATACATGTCCAGACAACCAAAGTCTCGTTGTGAACATCACTTACAGACGATGTTAAATCAATACTTCACCTAGAAAATCAGGCACTGCTATCAATAAACCTTTTTGACAGTCTTGTAATATCTACCTGTAACAAGTTAACATAATAAAGGGTTATATTATTTACAACTTAAGTAAAAAACTTTTACGGGTGATTTTATTATCAGCTTATATTTTATGGATTATTGTCAAATGACAATTTCTATAAGTTCAAATAAGTAAGAATTAGTACTGTGCAAGTACTATGTAAAAAATTGTTTTATTTAAAAGCTTATTTATTTCCGATTTACACATTTTTCAGGGCACACATGGATAGTTAACTTTATTTTTTGTAATAAATGTTTTTGGTTTTAATAGCAAGAAAGCAGTAAGAACCTAAAAACCTATTTTAAAAGTTTTTTAAATCAATAATTGTGATTTAAAAAAAATAAATTTAAAGTAAAATTATATATAATGCAACATGTTCATCTCATATATACCTACTTTGTGTTTTTGCAAACTAAAAGTAATAAATACATGTATAAAGTACAAGTACTTGTTACTATTGAAATTAAGTAAATTTAAAGTACGTCAGTTACAAGTGTTAGTGTTATTTAGACAAAAACAAATTATATATATATATATATATATATATATATATATATATATATATATATATATATATATATATATATATATATTTAAAACAACGAAAAAAAAAAATTATGAATAGATGTGTTATCGTGTTTACATTTATGATGCTTTATTATACATGGACTACTATAGGTCCATTTTCACTCTGGTAAAGAGAATTGTATTATAAACCACAGAAATAAAAAAAAAAACCTTACTTAGGTTGTTATTTAAGATAATCAAAAAATTCCAGAGGTCTTCATTTAAAATCATTATATTGAAATCTAATGATATTCGTATCCCTAACTGAATTTACCAACCCCCTCCCCCCTAAAAAAAATAAATAAATTTAAACAAGAGGCCCATGGGCCTTTACGCTCACCTGAAGATATGTCCAATATTGGTCTCAAAGTGAGATAGACAATATATTAAGTACAGAAACTTTAAAAGTTTTCTCAAGTTAAGAACTCCCACAAAACTTAATCAGAAATAAATCCACTCACGTTTCATTTATAAGTAGCTTATATAATATGCATGAAGTAACTGTATTGCAATGAATAATTTCCTAATCATTAATCAATTTCAGTAAACTTATGCAGCTATGTCCTTGACCTTTGAACATAAATGACCTCGAACCATATGGACAAGGACTGGTATGTTTGTTTTATTTTTTTTTATATGACTGTCTTGTCAATACCTACAATATTCTAGTATACATGTATATACAAAACGTTAATAGTTTTAAAAGATAATTAGCAATTTAAGTCTTCTTTTGCAGCTGTGACCTTGACCTTTCAACATATGACCTTGAACCATATATCAAAATGATCGTAATGTCAATACCTACAATATTCTAAATACATGCCTATACAAAAAGTTAATAGTTTTCAAGATAATTAGCAATTTGAATCTTCTTTTGCAGCTGTTACCTTGACCTTTCAACATATGACCTTGTACCATATATCAAAATGATCGTCATGTCAATACCTACAATATTCTAATATACATGCCTATACAAAAAGTTCATAGTTTTCAAGATATAGTGACAGATATATAATTTTTAGCAATTTCCCCACTCAGTGCCTTACAATTTCCCCATTTTGAGCCCCATGGCTACGATTTGTGCAAACCTGATAGTAGATGACCTAAGGATGTTAAAAATGAAATAACTAAGGTTTATCTCTTGTAGATTCAGAGGAGAAGATTTTTAAAGGTTTTTACTATTCCCCCCCTTATGGAGCCCCAAGGGGACATAATCCTTCATTTGAGCAAATGTGAAAGGCCTTCACCAAGGCATCATAATCACCAAGTTTCATCAAATTTGGTTTGGTAGTTTTAGAGGAGATGATTAAAATGTTAGAAGTTAACGCACGACGCACCACCGACGACGCACGACGGACGACGCACGACAGACGACGGACGGTGAACCATCGCAAAAGCTCATCTGAGCTTTCAGCTCAGGTGAGCTAAAAATAAAATAAAATAAAAAAAATTAGCAAAAGCAACTTTCAAAATTGACCTTTTGTCACCAAACACAAGAACTCTTTATATACTATCATTTATAAAGTTCATTGAAATTGGGCATCTTTAACTAAGTTATCATCCGGAAACCACCCTACAAAGACAGATGGACACAGACAGACAGACGACAAAAACAACACTATAATTCCCGCTGGTTTTAAAGGGCAAGGGGTAAAAAAGAAAATAAATTCGGTCTTGGTTTTTTCTTTTCCGGCTGATTTTGAATTCGATTTCAAATCCTTGTTCATTTTTCGTTTTAGTTTTTTTTTATATCTTTTTTTGGTTTTGAACGGTTTTTTTTATATCCTGTATAGTTTTAAAATATCAAATCCATACCGTTTTTGCTTTGTTTTGTATCTTGGTTTGATAAGGGACATTCAAAATTCACTCTCATGCATCCAAATTATTTTTCAAGATGACCATCTTTGAAAATATTTTATTATCGACAAAAAGAGGCGGGAATAAAATTTCACCACAACGATGTCTACGGTAAATATTTTTGTTATATATATTGTACTTTAATTCATTACACAATCAATGCTACGTGTACGTTAGTCAATGATAGTCTCTGCTATACCACAGAGTTTAATATCTTTAATTTCTAGTCTTTACATTATCAATTTTAAATCGTATCGTATGCCTTAAAGAAATAAGGCTGAAGACGATTATCTCATTTTTTCTGTGGAAATAAAGAAATTTTGTTTAATTACCTGGTAAAAGTACAATAAGAGTGTCATGGTGGAAATTTCGTGTTATTTTATAATTCATAAAAATATCATTTCACTGTAATGCACTTAGTTGATATTTTACATTTTTATTTTTTAAGATCTGAACTTACCATTTCACAAACTTGATAGTTTTACGAAATGTCGTAGTGGGAATTTTTTTTAAATTCAATATTGTAATTTTATTTTACTTTTATGTCTAAATAAATATTTTATATTTTTGTTTGCTTTATTTACCATATGGCTTTTTGATATTTGTTCATAAACAAAATTAACTTTTTATTCTTCTCTTATGTTCTCAGGTAACGAAAAAAAGTCAAATTGTTTACTTACTTGAGACATATGTCGGTAGAGCTAAAAAGAATAAAGTTTGAACTCTTATTACAGTAAATACATGTACTTGTAAAAACACATTTCGTTCATAAAACACTCCGGTGTCCCGTCGTTTTTTCATAAATCCATACGCGACAAAAATTTTACCATTATTTACTACGCAGTTTCCCGGATATCGAAATTTTCCTTAATTTTGATTGGTTGAATTACAAAAAAAAAAAAAGAAAAATAATAATAATAATAAATAAAAAAATAAAATAAAATAAAAAATTAAAATAAAAATTCTAACAAGCTTGATGGTTTTTGCTTTTGAGAAGGCATCAGTTTTTGATGCACTTCTCTCGAATAAAGATAAATTAAACTTCTATCAGTGTTGTTTAACACCAATTCCAAGTACCAATAAATAAATAAATAAATAAATAAAAAAATAATAAATAAATAAATAAATAAATAAATAAATAAATAAATAAATAAATAAAAATAAAAACCAGTCGACTTTCAACAGTCAAAGGGTATTTTCATATAGGGTATATCAAGATCACGTATCATAAAAGCTTACATATTTATCGATAATGATAATTTGCACAAATAAAGCAAACTTTTTTGCCAAACTTTTTTCAAAGAAGTTAAATTAAAAGGTTAAGTTTTTTTTTCTTTCTTTCCGTTTTTTTCCGTTATATGGGCAAACAATTTTTTTTAGATTCTCCTTGATCTCAGTTTGCACTTATTCTTCCTTTTCTATCTTTTATAATGAACTTTTGCTATTGCAAACCAGTTTCAACAATTTATTCTGATTTAAAGCTGGGTGTTGTCAATTCTAGCGTCCGACTCTTACTGCTTAACAGTTAGTTCAATAAACAATTTGTAATGCCAAACAGTAACAATGATGTGATAATAATAATAGACATAAAACAGAAAGGAATGGGTAAAACAACATTAACTTGATTTGAAACAGAAATGTTATTTACTCAAATTCGGGTTTCTTTATCCGCACTGTCCACTAATCTTTAGGCTTATTGTAATCCGTCCGAGTCAAGGTGTTACAGTCACTTATAAATTATTTTTCTTAAATCTTGACTTTTAAGATATTAAGTTTCAATTGAAATACTAAAAATATTTATTAATGTTGAAAAGTTCAATCATAAAGTCTGAAAATAAAGTCGAATTTGCACCATAACATACATACGTCGAAAACAATGCGTACTCGTACTGCGACCTTTAGAACGCATGATTATGTTAATTGTGTATCCTTGTAAACACTATTGATGTTACAAATACCATAGAAACATATAAATTATATTAACAATTAAACAATGGTTTTTAATACTACAAGGGCGTGAAATGTTTTCCTCATATATTTAGTAAAAATGGAGATTCTGTATGGTAAATTAAAGGTCACATAAAAAAATAAGAGCATTCATTGTGATAGATATACATTTCATTGTACATGTATATGGAAATTTTAAGGAACATTTCTTGACAAATACGGTCATAGTTTATACCGATCTATTGTTTGTGTTTGTGTAACAAAGTCAATAACTCAGATCAAATGACCCTTGTTTTTGTAATCCAAGAAAGTCGTTTGCGAATCGTGTGGTTTATTGTTACAAAAATTCTAAAACAATTGGCTTTGTTATTTGGATATACATATGATTTTTGTCTGTAAAAGAACCCTTGAAATGATAAAAAAAAGCGTTCAAAAGTTGTCATGTCCTACTTTTGAATGCATTATATTATTAAATTCAGAAGTAGACATAACACAGATAAAAAATAGGTTAGTCGATTAAAGAGATTATAAGAGTTTTCTAAGAAAAAGAACAGGGATACGGGCATTATAAAATAAATAAATAGATAGATAAATAAATAAAAATTAATTAATTAAATAAATAAATAAATAAATAAATACATAAACTAACCAACCAACTAATCACTCAATCAATCAATCAGTCAATCAATCTTGAAAGTGCGCCAAAGGAATAAAGTTTCACTCATTGCAGAATGGCTTCGTGTCTAAATTACTCGCTCATCGGTACATATATTACAGATTGTGCGACATAATATACCTCAGATATCTCGTATTATTGTCACCAGTGACCTTAACATGAGTCTGAAACATTTGAACATTTTGTTGACACAAATAATGTTTCGGAGAACTGTTAAACTAACAAAAAAAGCGATCAAATATATAGGGGGTCGCTTTGAAATGACCTTATTTTGATAAAAAGCAATGTCAACCAACGATTTCTTGTTCCGACTACCACGTATATAATAAAGCTTGGGTTGATATACGTTACTTATTACTCACCATTTCAGCGTTCAACGTTAAAAGTAATTGTTATATTTGTACCGCATCAATACAAGTAAATAATTTAATTTTTAAATTCGGTTCTATCAAACTGCAATACAAAATTAACGTAAACTCACGCGTTATACTCCGATAAACAATGCAACCATAGCAACGCTAAACGTGAAGGGCGTGGCTTATATCTTGTTCTATTTCATTGGTTAAATTGTCTGTTGATGACAGGAAATTTACTTCAATTATAAAAAAATTAAGAAAAATGAAACAAAACATTGTTTTAGGTTTTGGACATCGTTTTTCAGGTTATGACCCAATAAACTTGTTAAATCACGAGTTATTCCTTATTTGGCAAAATGTAACGAATTCGGGCCAAAGCGAATCTTTCGATATGCCTTAAACATCGAAGTAATGTTTGTAACATTTTAGCAATGTTGGCGATGTTACTACAATGTAAGTTTATCTTTAAATTCTTGAAATTATATTATTGAAACATTTTTCACTATTACTTGTTAGTGACATCAGCGACATTTAAAACGATTTTAAATGTGGCTTGAGACATTACCGATGGGTATTGTTACAAATTGAATTTTTCTTCGAAAATTTATGCAAAGTAAAATCTCTAATTCCAGAATAAATGAAATATTCTTTGTTGTTAAATGCGCTTAGATTGATGCTTCTCGAGGAAGTGTTCCAAGACTTTAAAGATTAGCACACTTAACTTGTTTCAATGCCAGAGACAATATTTTTTTATTTGTAAAATGATTATAATTTATCATAACGTTTGATGCTATACAAATGAAAAGGGAAGAAAATCGAATACTGAATAAGTAAAAGCTACTTATTCAATGTTGAACGCTTCAGTGTTGATATTAATTGGATAAGTCTATATTTGTTCCGATTGTTAATAAATCGACCTTGCAAATACAATGATAGTATTATGCTGTCTAGTAAAGAAAACATTTGGGTTTTACGTTTTTGTTAGTTTCTCATAATTATTTCATAATAAAAGTTTGGATTGTCTCAAAACCTTATTGTTTGAATAACTAGAAAACAAAGTCGTGATTAAAATATAAAAAGGACACGGATATAGTCAGTTAAATACACAAACTGGTGAAAGCTACAGGGAAAATTAAAACGGTGCTGATTTACTTAATGTTGTTGATGTTTTTAATGAACAATGCTACATTTGCCCAGCGAGATGTTGACCCTTGGGATATAATTTTAGAACATGGTTACATCATAAAAAACCGGGTCGTGTAAACAAAACTTACAAAACAGTGGATTACAATAAATTAAACACAGAATATCATTAAATTTTTTCATTTGTGACTTTGTAGAAATAGCACCATTGCGAATACATTTGGTTATTAGTGACAGACAATTAATTTAATTTAAGTTTCCCGAGTCTCCGTACATCAATGTGGATGCTCAAAGCTTACATTATTCATCGTTAATTATGTGACCAACATGATGGAGGATTCCGTTTATTTACAGCTTATATGACATAAATCTCACGGATCGTAATTAGAAGTTATCTATTTAAAAATATATATACATGTTTTGAAAAAAAAAAAAAAACAATTCAGAAAATTGAAAAACTTTCCACCGAGTTCAACGGGTGGGCTGGGTGTTGTAATAAAAATGTGACTTAAAAAGTCTAATGTGTTTTTTTGAAAAAAGGAAAAATGACAAAGCCTCGGACAAATTAAAATATAAAAGAAACCATAACTATTTCACTCAATACTTCAAAAGTACCTGTGACGATTTTCCGTTTTGACATATTTTATTCGCCATACTCATATATAGATTTAAGAAATATATGAAATTTGCGATAATCGATAATTTCATAAAAATCATTTAAATAACCCCCCCCCCCCCAAAAAAAAAAAAAAAAAAAAAAAAAAAAAAAAAAAAAAAAAAATTTGATAAATTTCTTATACAAACTAAAACTAAAAGTTCAAATCGAAAAGACGATATTTCGACTGCGTGTAGTGACGTCACAGCAGTAACCCCCCCCCCCCCCCAAGGATATTATTCACCAACTACGAAAATAAGACAAATCCGAAACTCGTAGTTACACATTCTTTAATTATTTTAGGACAAAATCATTTTAGTCGGTAGGCGGTCTAGTCCTACTTTGGATTGAAATCATCTTAAAGCGTGAACAAATCTAATAAATTCTCGGGCATTTGGCAATTGGTACTCATCTAATTTTTTTTTATTATTGCCTAAGCTACAAATTAAAATTCCGAAGTTGCTTGAATCCTGACTCAATTTGTTCATCAAATTTGTTCATTAAATTCGCCCGTTTCTTGTTTGAATAAATACGAATATTCTCCAAATTCATCACTTAAAAGATTTTCTGCTTCTTCCTTGAATGATAACAAACCATCTGACATAATCAGGTGCATGTGAGAGTCGCTACTCTTTCTCTCCATAAGTTGCTATGTTATCATTATTTCTGTTGTTTTTTGGTTAGATTCAACTTCTAATACTGTTGTGTAATCACATATAGGTAACTCAAAACGAGGCAATTAAGTGAACATGAGAAAGCTGAATAATAATAATAATAATAATAATAATAATAATAATTAAAAAATTTAGAAATAAAAAATAAATTTTTTAAAAATAAGATTGAAAAAACCATCGATTTTAAGCCCATTCAGCCATCGTACAAATCAATGCATGCAACAACAATTGTTTACTTGCAAACCGAGAAGTCTTGCAATTGACTGGTGTGAGTGCATACTGATAAAGTGCGCACATAAAGTTTCCACTTGCGTAGATAAAGACTTCCACGTGCGCACGTTGAACTTTTACGTAAGCACATAGTTTCCATGTATGCACGTGGAAAAAATATTATATGGCCTTATTTAGCCACTTCCACGTGCACACGTAAAAGTTGTACGTGCACACGTAAAGGTTTCACGTGCTTCGTAGGAGGATAGGTCCATGATGTCAAACAAAAATTTCTGTCCATGTTAAAATCACGATCTCAAAAGCAAAGTAAAAACTATGATATCTGGTAAATTAAGTTTACGCCACTTGCTCGGCGGTAAGTATCATCTGTCAAGCTATCCGCACATAACACAAAAAAAAAAAAAAAAAAAAAAAAAAAAAAAAAAAAAAAAAAAAAAAAAAAAAAAAAGAGTCTACAGCAACATCATAATTATCAACAATATTGTGATGACAACCAAAAATCTTTTTGAGGGCCTTGATTGGTCTTTCCATGCAATATCCCGAGTCAAAAAATTATAAGTTGCTTGCTTCATTTTATAAAGTCTTTGTAGTGTAGTGGAAATTAAGCTATACAAGCTGCCATACAATATGTACCGATGGGGGGGGGCAATATGATCAGTGAGTGAAGGTATGTTCAGGGAGGGTTGCTTAGGGTGCCACGCCTGTCGTGAAACGATACATCGGTTTTAAAGTCTCTTCCGAAGGATCCCGTGACTTTCATTTCTAATTACCGAGTGCTCGGATTATATGATCGATTGGCGACAATAAGCCTAATGAATATAGGTACATGATGTCGCTGGTGACAATATATACAGGTCGACAATATGTTTCGCCACAAACATGACACTGGTTGGGCAAAATACTTTGAAGCATTTGCGCGATGTGGTAAAAGTAATGATTTCTAAGTGTTGAGCTAACTTGCACATAATCATTGTAATCGGTAACCTCTAACAGCGGACCTTCACCTTTTCCATTATTTCCATGTCAAGAACAGCCAAATTCACAAAAATAATAGAAACCAATTTTAATTATTTAAAGGCTTGCCAGTTAAACATTTGTTGTTCAATGTCTTGTTTCCCCATTCCTATTTTTACTTTTCTTTTCTTTTTTTCCCTTTATTTCTTTTTCTCTTTTGGAAAATTAATCCATGGTGTCATGTGCTGATTTTGAGTTTTTTCTTATTAAAATAATGCATTCAAATTCAGCACATGACAATGGTACAATTTATGACTCCTGAATTTGTTAATAACATACCTACCTAGTGGTTTTTTGCTTATTAGCGAATTGTAATTTAATAATAATAATAATAATAATAATAATAATAATAATAATAATAATAAAATAATGTTAATGTAATAAACAATTTTATTGTTAACGACATTTAAAACACAGCCAAATAAATTAGTTCCATTATGTTTGGAAAGGCAATTATCACAGTCAAGATTGTTTTCACTTTTCTTTGAACAACAAACAAGTAACAATTGTAATAATCTAACAAAGCAACAATGACGTAACAATGACGTACATAAAATATGGTTTATATAAATGTGCTTAGATATTAATAAACACCATCTACATTAATTAGTTTGATATTTAAAAACACCATCATTTTTATATATAAAAAGAAAAAAATGAGATTCTTTGACAATAATAAATCTGCAATAGGAACAGAACCGACTGCGAACCTGAAATTAACCCTTTTAATTAGTCTGAATATAATTAACCAGAGAAACTGACTGGTCAGTTTATTGATACGGAGAAAATTTCTGAGTAAAGGTTTAGATAACACAATTCAAGAGAAATAGGTCAAAATTCTTCGGTTTTTACAAAGTTGGTAAGTGACTTTAACTAGACCAGGTTTGTCTTTATTAGATTTTGCTAGAAATAATAACGTTGCTGACTTATTTTACAAAACGAATTTAAGGTAAACAATAAATCATTTGAAAGAAAAGATCCAAGGTTTAGTAAAGGTATTAAATCTTTTAATTGATGGGCTATTTTACCATTTGAACAATAAAGCACGTCAGTAATTACGACACGCCGGCAGAAATGTGACAATTTTCAATATAACCGCAAGATGAAGTTTCACATTAAATAGGAATTAATATAAAAAGGACTATAGATTTGTGGTTGTTCAGAGCAAAAGTATAACCTTACATCTTGCAGACAGAGACGTCTTCGAAGTCACCATGATGTTTGATCTAATCGCTATCACAAAGACGATTCAATTTCTAATGATGTTGGATACAATGACGAAATCTCGAATTACATATGAATAGTCATATCATAAATTAATTATCAATATTATTTTTTCTTCACAAAAATATGACTTAACACCTAAACATTTGGAATATTTCGTAGCAATTGTTATTTGCTGATTTTGAATTTCTATTAAAAATAATGCATTCAAAATCAGCACATGACAACTGATTTTGAATGCATTACTTTAATAGAAATTCAAAATAAGCACATGACAGCAGGTAACAGAAGTTGACCTCAGTGTTTTTTTAGGTCATTTAGTTAAAAAAATAATAGTCTCGATTAAAAAAAAAGGAGAAAGAGGAAACATGTTTGAAAATTGTAACAAAGCATTTCCATTATAAATTTTTACTTCGCAGATAAAATTGAAAGTATACCATCCTTTTCAAAAAAAAAAAAAAAATCCTACCACAGAAAAATCTTTAAGGTTTAAGAAAATATACAATATATAATATATCTGCCAATCATGCACTGGTGCCCCTAAAGATAGGTCACATTTTATCCAGATATGCTTCGAAGATTTTTTTAAATAGGTGAAAACAAAACTTGATTATTTTTATGAAATGTATATTTATGAAAAAAGTTAATATTATATTTTGACTTCAACCGAACAAAACTTTTGAAGAAAAAAAAGTTTTTGCCATGGAAAGCGTTTAAGTATAAACAATTTATCAACTGAGACATATAATTTATGTATATGTAAGTTAAGGTTTATTTGTTGCATTTGAGTAACCATAGTTACCAAATATTTATAATGACACATCACCTTCAACTTTTACTACCTTCTTTGCGAAAACCTTGATTTTTTTCATCTAACCGTTTAAAAATGGGAAAAAAACTTTTCCCTTTTATACGTTTTTCACTTAATTACCTTCGTTGTTTTTAATGGGAAATTTTTTTTACACATTTCAACATTTAGTTTTCCAAAGTTTAAAATATTAGGAACATATAAATACAACTGTGTTTCCATTGCAACCAAATCTTTAATTTTAAACAAATTTATGTTACACGTCCAAATATCATTTTGATTATTCTAGGAACTTACTGTTAACTCCATTGTTGAAAAAAATTTAAAAATTAAAATAAATAAATAAATAAATGATAATAATAATAATAAAAAACTTGTAGTGCAGAATTTTAAAAACGTTTCTATTATTATTACAGCCATTTATGTGAACAAATTGTTTCACTCCCAGGAACACTTTTTAAACAATCTGTACACTTTTTACTATGAAAAAAAGTTACACAAACAATATTTTAAAGGACAAACAATTTTAGCACTAACTTGATGATTAAAACATAACTCTTAATAAAACAAACTACAGAAAACAATTGATTAAAAAAAAATAAAAATGTAATGTTTCAATAGACTCTATAAGTCTCGATGCAAGCTTTTATTTTGATACAAAACCTGAACGTGTTCTTCACGATGTCAGAGAATAGAATTTATTTCTATTGTGTTAAGTGTTCAAATTCTTTTGAAACATCACGTTGCGTGATTTCTTATCGCGATCGTTGTTCCCGGAAATTGCGATATCAAGCTTGTCACAAGACGAAACTTACAGAATCTACTGTTTGATAAAAACTAATACATATCTAAATATGATTATTTTTTATAAAAAAAATGCAGGACATTAATTTGACCTATCAAAGTCTTACAAATAATTAAATGTCTTGCTCCCAAATAGTAAAAGGTTTTATAAATAGCATTATTTTTGAGATTACAAAGAAAGATTACCCGACAGGGGTCAAAGTGGTCAACTAAAAGTCATGGATTCAGAAAATATGTAATTTGCTAATTTTGGTATTATTATAAATATTTCAACATTACATTGGAATAATAAACATAAGGTAAAGGTATACAAGTTTAATGAACAATCAGACTTAAAGAAAAACAACTATATAATAAAAATACATACCTTTTAAAATATCATAAATGAGCTAAATAGTTGTAACTAAAGGACAGAATTTGAACATAAGAAAACTTTTTTTCCGGATCGGACTTATTGGACTTTTTCTGTTCGTTAAAAATAAAATTATTTAAATCATAATTTTATTAGGTACAAAAATCCGGAGCAAAGTCTGCAATTTTAAATCGGCTACTTAGTTGGACTTTTTTCATGTGAAAAAAAAATAAAAATGAAAAAAAAAAAAAAAAAATATATATATATATATATATATATATATATATATATATATATATATTATCCTCAAACACAAAGTTAGAATTAACAGACTTGATCAATACATTTTTTTCAACATTCCGGTATTTGTAATTTTTCATAGAATATTTAGTTACAGGAAAGAAAATGTGTCTTTATTGTGTTTTAAATGCCCCGTGTCAGAGTGTGTCTAAACTTGTCTTTACTTATCCTTACACGGAGTTGTTAATTAAACACAGGCAAAATTGAGTGTATACTTTTACTCAAACCCGATTTGGTTACTCAAACGCACAAAACAATATATAATGCGTATTAATAAAGTTTATAAGGATTTGTAAATATAAACGATGTCTTTCAAATCTCCAAATAAAAACAACATGATTGTTACCAAGTAACGGATTAGAATCACCGTTACTAGGTAACGTATCAACATGAATTTGTAATACTTATAACTCTATAGTCAATGAAATAATGACGTCAAAATGATGTTTTTAAAAATCGCCAAATATGGCAATAAAAAGATGAAATTCGCCACAACCTTTAAGTTGTAAAAAATAAAAATAACAACAGCAAAATGTTGTAAAAAAGACAAAATTTAAAATTTGTGCTTTAAAACAATCACCACGTCGTGTAATAGTAAATATTCGCCTATATACTTAAAAGGTATATTTAAATAAAAATAAACGTGAAATTACAAAACATCAGAAAAAATAAAACTATAAAGCAAACACCAACACGGCGTTATTCACGAAAAATACAAAAAATGCAGACTGTTATCACCGATCACGTTTGGATTTTTAAAAAACGAAAAATCGAAAAAAACACGAAAATAAAAAATCCGTCAACAGACCATGACTAAAACAAAACTTAATTTACTTATTCAAACAATACCACAAAGGGATATATTCTTAATCTTTAATCTTTCGAAGTTAAAAAAGGCAAACTAGTTTTACCATTGGCACTACACAGATGTCTATCAATATATACAAATATATATATATTTAACAAAAGTGAAAAAGGTTAAAAGACAGAAAATTAACACCAAATATAAAAATTCTTTATAGTACAAAATGTATCAAATTTTCGTATAAAACAGTCATCTAGCTGTATCACCAATAATGTGAACTTGTATGTTCTCTGTAAGTTGTACCACTAGTGATGTGAACTAAGATGTTCTCTGTAAGTTGTGCCACTAGTGGTGTGAACTAAGATGTTCTCTGTAAGTTGTGCCACTAGTGATGTGAACTAAGATGTTCTCTGTAAGTTGTGCCACTAGTGATGTGAGCTAAGATGTTCTCTGTAAGTTGTGCCACTAGTGATGTGAGCTAAGATGTTCTAAAATGCTTCTTGATCCATGGCGGACTTTTCTCTGTAATTTACAATTACAAGAACCGTTAATTTTGATATAACTCCAGCTTTCCTCGCCGGTAGTCGGGTGTCTGACATATGCGTATGTTAATATCTTTTTGGTCACGCATTCTGATTTATAATGTTTTTTATCTATACCTACACACGAAGACTTTTCTCTTACACAATTTGTTTCGTAGAAATACTGTTGCATTGTTCTTCCTTTTATTTCTATGTACGGTAATACAATAACTGGCTGTTCCCACTGGTTCAACGACGCAGATAGTTGTACCCAGTCACTATAGTCAGAACACGAACTTATGGGACTTTCGTAATGAGTAGTTCTATGAGATCGTCTACGTCTCTTCCCGTGGCCATGGCGATGTTTTTTAGCTTTACGCTTTTTTGATTTTCGACGAGATTTTTTATTTCGTCGATGTTTTTTATGTTCATTCATGCCCTTTTTGTCCAACGGAATTTTGAATTTTTCGCTTCCATTTAGTATATCTTTTAATGTAAGTTTTTCAATATTGCCATGTGTGGGCGGTAAAGTTGGCAAACTTGACGCGAAAGCAACTCGAGTCGACATTTCAAGAGATCCTGAACTAAGAATTGCAGGAAACAGAACCCCATCAGTGTCTCTGTACATCCAGTCTTGGTGAAGGTTATCAGTTTCGTTACTTAAAGATTGATTAAAGTTCTGGTTGCTGTAGTCTCGTTTATGGTGACTCATGGATTCCACCAATTGCCACTGTCAAGAGAACAAATACAATCTGTCTCGTTTTTAATGGCGACCATTCGGTCTGAAAAAAATAATAATTGTTTTTAAAAGAAAATAGCAGTAAGATAGATGCATTTAAATAACATATAATCTTAAAAAGTCAAACGGACGATAAAGAACACGAAATAAAAAATATAATGAACACAAAGTCAAAATACTGACAAATTACATTACAAAATCATAAAATCGTGTATTTTAATTGGTATGTAAAAACCAATTAATTGCTTATTTAATTTAAGTACCTGTCTTATATATGCAGACATGTACATACGGAGATCACTGAGACCACAATCTATTTTAAAATGACATCCAAAATCTATACCAAAATCTCTAAACTATACGTGATAATATTTTCTGCTCTATATTAGGTACAATTGTACGTTAAAACTGGCATGCCATTTTTCTTTGAAGGATTACCAAAGATCCTTAAACATTATTCAGAAATGTTTTCAATGATTCGAGAAAACTGTATGTACAGGAATTTAAGCCTATACAAGGATATTCAATTTTGAAAAGATAATAATTCTAAATAAGCTTAAAGAGAAGAGAAATAATCATGAAAATCCGGAAACAATCCCGTCATTAACGTCGCAATAATGATGGTACTGTAGATTTTAAGATTTTATTGTCAAACCTTACTTACAAAATCCAGAAATGTTCAAAACCGAGACGTTGTAAAGCTTGCATTTGTGAGATTTCTATGTTGAACTGTGCATGATATAAAATGATGATTTCTGTTTTAATGTAGTATTTCAAGCATAAGTTTTTCCAGTTTTTCGTACCTTTGCTAGAGTCAAGGTTTACTTAGAAGTGATAAGATAATACAAAGCAGTAGATGACAATTTGAGCATACACACATTATTTGTGAACAGGGAAAGTGGGGTCAAGAATGGCTAGCAAAAAAAACAAAATCTCAATTTGAATATCATAAATATGAAACATAAGTTACCAAAAAGCTCAAACAACTTTTGTTTCTTGATCATAAGTAAGGTAAATTAGTCAAACTTAGCTTGGACAGAGCGTAAAAAAGTTTAAATATTTTTGGTTCATCAAACATTTTAGAACATTTTTTGTTTTTCATCATTATCATAGGCAATGTGTTTTGATCATATTGTCAATTTTCAGACGAAATGGATAATCACGGAATTCAAACAAATGACATTTTGATATCTCCAATATCACCAAATTCTGTGGATTACAACAATAGAACTGCATAACATTTGTATTAAAACGCCAAAAACGGATATTCTGTAGACGGCATGGAATGACAGAATTTTCAGATCAGATATTTAGTAATTAGAATAGAAATAAGAGATTCATTACGGCACTGTGTTTGGTTTAGTAGATTTTGACATTAATGGTCAAGATTGTCATACAGGCACACATATAGCGTGGACCATAAATAGTGTATATTCTAAATACACCGAGGATACACTTAATAACACACACACACACACACATATATATATATATATATATATATATATATATATATATATATATATATATATATATATATATATATATACACAAACATTTATGACGAATCACGTGTATGATGATATTTATACAAATAGCTACTAAAACGGACCAAATATGAGATTCGGAAAACAAGAATAAAATGTGGTCAGCCTTTTAATTTTTGTGTGTAGGGTCTCTAAATTTTGGTGGTCAAAATTATATCAATTACGAATTACTGAGAAATCATACAATAAATTTTTTTTAATGAAAACAGCTTTTCATTGATTTAATATTTTTCTTAGAAAATGTAGCACCCGAAGGCGAACAGCGTACATGTAAATGCTATTGATAGGTAAAGGAGTAATGAAAATGTGAAGTTAAAAAACGGAAAAAAAGCAATTTTAAAAAGTATTTTTAAGACAAAGAAAACCCTAATGATTTAAAGAGATATTTTTAGAATTTTTGAATTAATATGATAGTTATTGATTAAGGTTTTGGGAAGAAACGCTATATGCGGAACTCTGCGGAACTCTGGTTTTAAACATTGTGTTAAAAACAATTTCGAAGATGAAAAACAGAAAATATCAACGAATGAACTAACCAATTGACAAGAACAAGAGCAACCAAGTACCCACTATAGCAAGGCGCAAAACGACCCAGTTGATAAAAAAATTCCGGATTTTTAAGGGTAACAATAAAATGAAAAGGAAAATAAAAAAAAAGCAACATGTAATACAATTTGTATTTGTATTTGGTGGCCAACATTTAAAAACTATAATAATCTACAAATATCCTTCTTTAAAAACATATTTTTTTTACCAAAATGAAATAAATAAATAAATAAAACTTAACAAAAATTATATTTACCTTCGCACTCTCACGTGTCATTTGTTGAAGCATTTTGTCAAACTTTCAAATTGTGTAAAATGAAAATCCATAAAGGTAATTTTTTCATTTTTTTTTTTCAAACTGATTAAATAAATTATATCTTCATAAAGAAAACTCTAAAGCTCACACATAGCGTATTTATACAAGAAACGTAATCCGTTAACAATAGGAAGGTATTTAATACCTATATCAGCTGACTGCAAGAGATCAGCGACGTATGGTAATACACCTTCTTAGCGAGTGTGTTGAGCGAGAATGTGGAACACATCACCAGTCAGCGATACCTATTATAGTCGTTATCAGGTAAAGATGATTCTTCTCGTGTCGTCGTTATATCTACTACCGCTTTCATCATTTACATATTGTCTTCATTTTGTCATTAATTTGTCGCACTGATAACTGGGTCACATGGCCATATAACTGATAATGCGAGTAAGCGGTCGGTGAGGTAAATGTATATTGCCGTCGTAACACACATTTGATGTGTCAAAAAGGACTAATTAATACTATTTCCATATATAAAAGTCATAATCAGGCAAATAGTGCATTTTTACAACAAATACGCCGTTTTTTGCATGTTCTATTACAAATTCGTGTTTTCGCGTTCTATATTTTGTGACCATCGAGTCTAAGTTTGACCGCAAAAATTTATGATTCATATATTTTTTATTAAAAAAAAAACAAAATAAGCATAAAACAGTCTGTATTTTTAATGTTTTTCCCAAAAATAATAAAGTAGGCACTATTGTTTAGTTTTATCTCGATATTTACACAATGCTAGAATAAAATAATTCATATAAATAATATGTGATTACCCAAGAACTGCGGGTCCGGTCGCGAATACAGATAGTATAAAATATTATAATTTTGTTTCCAAATTTCTGATTTCAGTCTTCTAGACCTTAAAACTGTCAAACAAATGTCATTAACTATTCATTAAATGATTCCATACAGCGCAATCAATCAGTGATTACTAAGATTGAAGGTTGTTAAAGTTCTTTCTACCAGTAGTAGGATCTGCATCAGTACGTTTTAGGATATATTTACTTTCTTTATAAGTTTTATATCAAAACAATAAATAAATAAATGGATAATAATGATAATAATAATAATTTATAATAATAATAATAATAATAAATGAATAAATAAATAAATAAATAAACAAATAAATAAACACATGAACAGTGTCCTATTGACAATCTAATATTGCTGTAAATTAGATTAACGAAATGATTAAATAAAGAATTTCTTATTAAATTTACTTGGCCAACATAAGGAGGTGTTTGTCTATATCATGACTTTTCATTGCTAGGAGTTGTCTGGAAGGCTCTATATGTAAGTACATACTCCAATTATTATAATGGCGTAGCGAAGCGTGCGTGTCAGTTAGTAGTTGGTATTTTATGCCCTAATTATAAAGATTTTATTTAATTTATATCGGAACGGTCGGTTCTGAAATGGTGGAGAAAAGAGGAGTACTGAGAGTAAAACTTTCACCTTCCACTTTCTTACAACATGATCTTTTAATAGTGATTTTGTCGGGTCTACTAGTATATATGAATTCATATATGTTTTCCACGTCTTTGACGATATGATATTGCAATTAGAACTATGAATAATTACAGATTTAAAAACAAGAATTAATACCCACCAATATTTTCAAAGGAATTTCCAATATATTAAGGAAAACTCTTATATTCCTTATTTATTAAAACGAAACAACTAATCGAAAAAAAAAATCAATTTCTGTCTGTCGTTAAGTTCCAAGTTGAAGTAATGAATAATGAATCCTAATACTTTTTTTTCGACCAGTGCTGGATTTAGTAAGAGAAAATACACGATATAGAACAGAAAAAAAATTCCCGCGAGGCGGATTTGAACCACCGACCTAAGGATTTCAAGTATTCTATAGCCACTACAGTCCTCCGCTCTACCAACTGAGCTATCACGGGATATTAATTATAGGTGTTTAAATAGATTACGTAAAATCGATTACATTAGTAATGATAAGTTATGCCCGCCAGCTATCTTGTGTACGTAGAAAGTAATGGATTTTGTTCTACCAATAGAAGAAATATAATAATGTCTTAAGAAACGTTTATTGATAATTTGGTTACTTCTTAACTAAGGCATATCAAAACCATTGTGAATTCCTACTTATAAAGCAAAAACATGCACAAATCCATTGCTTCACACGTGTTTTGTTTAAATTTTGTTTGTATATAGTAGTTTGCTAATGCTGGTTCTAAACTTTTACACTTTTCCATTTCGGTTTGCTGTTGTGTGCCATAGGTGGCTCTGAACATTGACAGTTATCTAGTTTGGTTTGTTGTAGTGTGTTTTTGGTGAAATAGAACTTTTACATAGTTTGGTTTGTTGTAGTGTGTTTTTGGTGAATTAGAACTTTTACATAGTTTTCGTTTGTTGTAGTGTGTTTTTGGTGAATTAGAACTTTTACAAAGTTTTCGTTTGTTGTAGTGTTTTTTGGTGAATTAGAACTTTTACATAGTTTCGTTTGTGTGTAGTGTGTTTTTGGTGAATTAGAACTTTTACATAGTTTTCGTTTGTTGTAGTGTGTTTTTGGTGAATTAGAACTTTTACATAGTTTCGTTTGTTGTAGTGTGTTTTTGGTGAATTAGAACTTTTACATAGTTTTCGTTTGTTGTAGTGTGTTTTTGGTGAATTAGAACTTTACACTTATCCAGATTCAGTATTTAGTAGTGTGCTCTTAGTAATTCTGAACTTTGCCACATATGTATAAGTTGACAACTAATTGTAAAGTGATGATTTAAGAACCTTCAAAAGTACTTGAATTATTACTCGGAGATTTGGGGAATGGGGGGTATTTATCTCTAACAAAGACTGTTCTAGTTATTGTAGATTGACCCTGTAAACCTTAATGTATTTCACGTATTGTTAAAATCATTTTGTCTTACATTCAGTGTCTGTTGTTTTCCTAGAAATTAATTACAAAAATCAAACAGATAAGTAAAGAAATAAATGCAAATAAAATAATAAATAAATAAATAAATAAATAAATAAATAAATAAATAAAAATAGTTATTGCTGAAGTATTTGAATAACCTCCGATATGAAACACGAATCAAAGTTTTTATCAGTAAATCCAAAAAGTTTCAAGACCGCCATGAAATCATAACGACATGTAAGTCGTATTATCTTTACGTAAAACAAATGTGACAGGACATTTAATATTCAGGAAAACAAAATTTAAAAAAGAAAGTTCATTCAGATTACATCCTGGTACGTTAACACTTGATTATATTAAAATCATATCCTACTTCCTATAAAATAATATATATTTTTATAATTATGAATTATTAAATTCTCATAATGAACAATCAGGTGTGACGCTATATCTTTCGTCGGAATAAAATTAACATAATAAAATCCGAATCGGAATTGTGTAATGCCTTACGTATCTACATCCCACTGCTATTCATAAGAGTAAACAACAGTGGTCTGTGGAACAATGACAATAAAATGCGTCACAGGTTCGAACTTGATTTAGTTTTCCCGGACTTTGTGGAACTTGTGTGACGTGAATTAAGAATGGATCCGTTTTCCAAATGATCGGGATTTCATAATACACATGCACTTTTAATTCGGGAGTTCAAAATACAGGTGCACTCTTTATTTCACTTCTATTGGCCTGTACCCGATACGAGATAATTTCTGAAACGGTAGCAAGTGAATGAAGTGGAGTAATGTTGTTTAAAATCAAATTCAAGAAGCTTGCATATATCGAATGCGGCTTGTTTTTGGTTGGTAGAAGTAAATGAAGTACTCCTTAAATACCGACCTTTTACAAGCCAACTGACGCTTTTTCTCACCAAGATCTGCCTGCTTGAGATTGTAACCTAGACGATGGGAAGCAAAGTAAAGGGCCGGGACGCTTAAGTCAACACGGCCACCGATACATCTGGATAGCAGGTACTGGGTTAGGTTATTCGGACTGACAAAAATATTCTGAAACAGTGTTTTCACAAGTGAAATCTAATTACCAGATAATAATGATAATTAAAAAAAAATATGGTTAAATCGTAATTAACCAAAATGTTTGTGTCTTGTGCATGCTAATATATACCATGTATATTTCAAACAATTCGGAAAGATCCGGCATAGGAAAAAGGGAATAGACATATATTAGCATTGGTTACTGATCGTGAGCAATTAAGTCAATTCATTGTTTAATAACTTCAGTTGCTCATCGTACGATGTTTTGCCCGTGAATGATAGGGGATATCGCGTATTTTAAACCACAGTACAAACGGCGTATGGAAACATTTCACATGACGTCAAAATGTACTCAAATTCGGCGTTATCTATTTTATGGTGATTCTTAAACTTCATTGCAAAAAATCTTTTGAATACTGTTTAGTGAACAATATTTTATATTTTTTCACAAAATTTGTAATACTGAATTACAACAGTATTATTAAACAGCAATGACATACAATAAAACGTATTTCATTCCTTACACATATATAAATAATACATAGAAAGCAAGAGAAATCACTAAAAGAAGCAGAAGCAGTAACCTCGAAGTAATTGCTTAAGGCCAAGTGATGTGTACAGTCAATGAAAGTGGCGAATAGAGTTTGAATAATACATATCGCAAATTGAATGTTCATGATTAATTTGCGATAGGCCAGTATTTTTCAACAGCGATGACATACGATAAAACGTATTTAATTACTTATATTTACAATCATTTATTGTGACATTTAAAACAAATAATGAATAAATAAATAAACAACCGTCTTAAATTTCTAGTATTTTTCTGTTAAATTCACTGGTTCAATCTAATTGATGGAACAGCCAAATTCGGCCAATTATATTCGTCTTGCATCTTAGCGACCGATTAGGTAAAATGTCAACAACGACGAAATATAATCCATATTTTTTTTGATTTAACAGTTTAAATTAATTGAGATTATATTCACAATTTGAAGTTAAATGTACAATAAGTTCAAGAAGCGTTAGTAAACCAGCCTGAATGAAGGGAGAACAAAGTATTTGAAATATCAATTGGCTGCGACGGGTTGCTATTTTGAGCCGAACTCGACAGACCGGAACATGGAAAAGTTACCATTGGCGTGGTATTTGAATTTGCTGTATTACACAAAGCTTTCGATTAGAATCAACTGCAGCGGACCAAGGAGCACTCGTTGTCTGTTTTTGAACTGTAAAGTAATCGCTGCAAAAAGCTTCGTGTCGATGACCAAACATAAACATGATTTTTCTTGTTTCAAAACAGGCATTGCTCATAGACTGAATTAAGGTTGCGTAAAGAATGTGTAGTGTACAGTTGGGAAATTTTGGCTTGTTAACTAAAAATTTACGAAAAACAACTTTCCAAGTATTTTTTTAAAAGATTTTATTTCATTTATTTTGAATAATTTAAACTCGACACTCGCCGAGCTATGCTTGTAAACAAATCCACGTAGTTAATTTATGAATGAATATATTTTAGCTCCCATCATTATTACGTCACGCGTACTAATTCACATCATTCAGGACTACTTGCATGAGTCTTTTTCATAGAAAATGAATAATATTCGTTGAAATGTATTCATCATAGGCGAAATACTAACGTTTGTAAATATTGCTTTCTGTTGCTTGTTTGCGAAGGTATTTGGACATATTATAGTGACTTCAAGATGATTTTTTTTAATTAAACACCAATATACCGGTCCATGTTAAAATCACAATCTCAAAAGTAATTATAATAATAATAATAATAATAATAATAATAAAGTTATTATTATTATTATATAGTCTGTTATATTACCCTCTAGCGACTTGACGCGCGGTGATTATAGTGTGTCTGAGTGATTTCATACAATATACAGTTTTATCATAGCGAAGTAAAAGCAACCCTTGTTAACCAGAATAAAGAAAAAATTAAGTCATATATTTAAAAGGTAAATCGTCTTTAGACATTTTCTAATAACCACATGTGATATGGTTTTAAATAGAAAAAAGGCATTTTAAAAGTGGTTAATTTTTACAAGTAGGAAAGGTTATTGGAAAATTTCAATAGAACAATAAAGGGGATTGTAGAAGCTATTGATATTTAACCAAAAACAACCGAAAAATATTAAATATGAATCTTAAATAATATCAAAAGCTAGGTCAAGGGAATGGTAAATGGGTCGAAAGAAATACTTGATCACAAAATCATATAAATATTCTTTTGTTTGCACTGAAGAACTTTTTCAATTAAATAATAATTCAAATATTTATATAAATTATTATGTAAAAACCTCTTTAAACTAGAACTTTATTACAGATATTCTGTAAAAATTTATTTGTTCAAACTTTTGTCATTATTATCAAACGTTCTTTTTTTAGATAGATAAGTGATTTAAGACAAAAAAGGTAGCACACTGTAATGCAAATAATTACAGAAGTAGCCAAAGTATGGCATTTAATTCAAATGTTCGAAAATTTCTCCTTCAGCTTCCGGAAAAGGACAGGTCATACTTTTACATGCTGGGTCCGAAAAATGTGGTTCCCTAAAATTTGTGATCAGGTTGTTTGATCGAAAACACTTTTCAATTATCACGATAATATTTGAAGCTTGGTGCTTGGTGCTTGGTTCAGACAAAAATATAACTTCTGTGCAAGACAAGTCAGTTTCTGTAATAGACAATGACACGTGTCATTTTTCTAAAGTCCCAGAAACGTAATTGCCATTAATTGCTTGAAAAAAGACGGACAATGTATAATAACTTAGTGAAATGACAAACATATTCCATCAAATTTCTTGAAGTCATAACTCTATTCTTTGTAAAGATTTATAAATCTCCCTTTCAATACCTTACGGACAATATTTTAAAGAGAATGACCGTGCAGTAATTAGGATAGCAGTTTGACATTTCATATTTAATGCCATTGAAATAATATATGAAGTAAAGAAGTGAAGTAAATCATCATTAGGGAATTTTGTGATACATATAAACTTTAACTCTGATTTAGAGTGTATAATTGAAATAATGATAGTGCGGATTCTAGTAATTGGAAGGATACAGGCAATCACTGGTGATTGGTAAGCAGCTGCTAATTAAAATTAGAATTGATTTTGCGTAATAATACTTCTGAAATAATCCCTGAAATGACACCTGTTGTCCAGTCATTAAGTCAGTTTTCTGTTACACTTTATCAACCTTGAATCAAAGATTAAGGATGGATTCAAAACAGACAGAGTAAAAACTTTTTTTCAGGTAGAATATTTTGGACTCAATATTATACTTTACAGAGGAAAGTTGAAAACATTACAAAAAAATCCGACCACCATGGTATATTAGTTAAAAACCAAACTTTATATCTGGTTTTTAAGAACACTATATAAGTTTAAGTGTAAAACATTTCTGATTTTACTTTAAACAATGACAGACATATCGAAAAGAGATTAAATTGAAATAAGTAATGTATAGAATCAGCTGCAGAATAAGAAAAAAAATTACGAGAACTTTCAAGTAGGAAAGGGGATGGTTGTCGAATAACTTCAGTACAACAAAAGCTATGAAAGGTCAAAAACAATATGGCAGACAGCTGATTAAGAAAGAAACAAAATTAGATCGGATGAGAAAGCAGAAATATCATTCGAGCTCTAGCAAAAGGTTAGCATGATTAAATAGACTGCTTGGAGCCTTTTACAGCTTCTGGAGCAGATTGACATAAGGGAAGGATTTGGTTCCAATGCATTTATTAGTTCTAATATAGTTGATAAGTTTCATAAGAATTATATGTATCAAATTTGTTTTTGTCTGCAACGCATTGTTTCTATTAAACTTGCCTCAAATTATATAGTTATTGATTAACAAATTATATCATATATAAACCAAAGACTAATAATAAGGAAATTAAAATAAACTATCATTTGTGAATAGAGCTTGTTCCTATTAGATACTTAGTTATTTTGAGAAAAAGAAATTTGAACGTGTCTGCAATTAGTGTTGACGTCTGTTATTAATTTTTTATCATACTCCAAAAAAATCACAGGGCTAAACATCATTTGCTTTATGAGCAGGCTATTTGCTATAGCGTGCAAATCAATCTGTTTTTACACAAGAGGAAAAAAGTGCAGTCATTAAAAGATTAAAAACTTATAAATGCAGTGTAAAATAACACATACATCTAATATTTATAACCAAACATCATTATAAATAGAGTGTTGGGTAATTTTCAAACAAATGGCTTAATATCAGATTAAACAGTAAGTGTTATTTATTAATTAATTAATTTATTTATTTATTTAAGCCGAGTTTCCGTTCAAGCTCCGCCCAGGTCATACACAATAGTATATATATTTTGAGACAGTGCTTCCTCTCCGAGCGCTGGCTTCAAGAGGACAACGTTTCGACTGGTTTACCTGGTGTCTGGATACTGTAACTATGGAAGTGTTGAACTTCTCTGCGATGTGAACTAGCACTTGAAAATCGACCCGAGTTCACGCTAGTACAAGACAGACCATAAAACATACTTGTAAACGCGACAAGATTAATAAGATTTCTGTTATCACAAAAAGCCAAAAATTACTGATGCGATGTAAAATGTTATTCCAACTAATTTAAGGTTTTTCCTTTTTTCCATGTATGACTAAGATTAGCCACATCACACTCACAGCTAAACCTTTTTAAAAAACAATAAGATTTTACCGTCCATAGAACCCTAAAATTTTGGCATCATTTTGTAAGTGTCAAGTTTTCGCCATTCATTTTTGAACTATAACCTATAAGGTTTCACCGTGACGCATAAAAGCCTCTTTTTTGAGTAAATGATATCTGTATACTGAAAAAAAAAATACAATTTGCAATGGAATGGATATCTTCGTTATGAGAGAAAACACACATAAAAAATTGAAAATATATAACAAACACTTGCTAAATTTTGATGTGCCAGATGTGCTCATTTCGGAAATAATTCATTCCTCATCAGTGACACTAGGGGTCGAAAATTTGATAGATAAAAAAACATACGCCAAACAGTTGAAGATTAACGAGTCTAATGTTCCAAAAATATTTGAATCAAAATCCAGCTAAGGAATGTTTTGCATGAGGGAACAGACCTTAGTTTTAAATAAATTTCAAAAATTAAGATGACTGAAAATTTTGCTAAATAGTATGTTTTATGACAGCAAAAAGCACTGCCTACTGAGTTTTGGATACCCTCGGGGAGTTTTACTCCACCAGCACGGTACCCGCTCAGGGGTAGTAAATATATAACAAACACCTGCTTAACTTTGATGTGATAAATTGAGAAAATACAATTCTTTAGCAACATTACGAACGAACATAGGAAAAAAGGTGAAATTTTTTGAAAACTTTAATAACTAATTTATTCTTCGAGTTATTTTCGCATAAAAATGCAAAAACCAAATTCTAAAGCGACTGTCGATCAAAAATACAGATGTATATTAAAACAACTTCATAATAATAAATAACTTTTTTCTACAGGAATTAAGGGAAATATGAATTATAATAAACAAAAGTAAATATATACAATAGAGTGTGTCCGAAAAAGTTAAAAGAATACCAAATCTGATCATTGCTAATGATTCGATAACTAATTGCCTTTTAATATGCTGCATCGAGTCTGAGTAAATATATAACACAAATACATTTGTACCAGTTAAATTTTGATGCGCCAGATGTGCACATTTCTCATCAGTGACACTAAGACCGAAGAGTTTGATAGATAAAAAAAATAAGCCAAACAGTTGAAAATAATGAATCTAAAGTTCCAAAATGATATAAATCCAAATCCAGCTAAGGAATGCTTTGCATGAGTGAACAAACCTTAGTTTTAAATAAATTTCAAAATTTTAGACGGCTGAAAATTTTGCTAAACGGTAACCTTTTTAAAAGTATAAGACATCGTAGAAAGTCTCGGCAATGATTTGTCTAATGTGTTTCTTAATCCTTTTATTTTCTTAAGAAAACTATAACCTTTATGTATCACAATGATCTTTTATCATTGATAAGTAAACTTTATTTCAATATCCCTCACGATTTTAAAAGCAAAAACTGCATTGTCACAAAGGACCTAAAATGGCGATTAACATTCAAAATTTCAAGGAATTTTTCAGTAATGATGTATACTATTATGTTTTTCTTTCAGTAAACAGCATATCTAGCTTCATTGTATTAAAAATGTTTATTTTTATTCATTGATCTTTTTCTGATACAGGTTCACATAATTCACTCTCAAGTTATCATTTAATTGTTGGCCAACACTTACAAACATTAGAATTATTTGTAAAATGGTTAATACGAACCTATGCATGTTTAATAATCTACACGCAGGACATTTATAATTCGTATTTTTAGCTTACCTTACAATAGGTCATATAAGGTTATGGCAAAGCACAGCGTTTGTTTTTGCGCGCGCGCGTGTGTGCGTGTGTGTGTGTGTGTGCGTGCGTTGTAAACACATATTGTCGACTTCTCTGAAACTGGAAGAGTTCAATGATACTTAGTCAGAAGCATGTATTGGCTATTTCAATTCATATTTGTAAATGTTGTTGCCATGGCTACCACAACTAGTTCAAGGTGGCCTAGAGGTGCAAAAATCTTGAAAATGATTTTTCTCCAAAATCGACGATGAGAGACAAAACTGATGCGATAGTTGGTATATGTTGGTCGTAAGACTATAGTTTGTTCATTTCGTGAATATCTCGATAATTTGCAAAGATAATGACATAGGGTTTTCAGTTTTGATGTCAACTTGAAATGTCCTTCAAAATAAGATCAAGGTCAAAGACCAAGGTCAGGACCTATTTTTTAACCTTTGAGTTTTAGTACCAAATGAGATTTGTTTTAACTCATTGTATTCTTAGTGCGTTTTAAAATTGTAATATCTAATGATTTAATAGTTTTTTTTAAGAAATCAAAAAATAACGCCCAGATAATAGTTTGCAAAGTTTGCTGTTTTGACATTTTTATTTGAAAACTGTAATTAGAAGGATAATAACAATAAATTGCAAAAATGTTCAGAATGACCAGATCTAACAAGCTAGCAAGTTTCGTGTCTAATGTTAATCTATGTAAGAGTTGTTGCCTCTAAAATATTGAGTTTTTGAAAATTTCATTGTTTTTGATAATTTTCATGAAGACTTTTATACATAGCTATAACTCTTTAGCATGGCAACATTCAACAAAGAAGCAAGTCTCGTATCTTTCTATTTATCTCTGTAAGAGTTGTTGCCCCTGAAATATTGGTTTTGTCAGAAATTTTGCCGTTTTTGACCATTTTTTTGAAAACTTTATAGATAGATATTAATAAAAAATTGCAAAAATGAACAACATAAAAAAATATAGCAAGGGAACAAAATTCGATGACTAATTCATGTAAAGCATTTAGTTTAAACATAATTTATCAGGTGAGCGTACCAGGCCTATTGGGTTTCTTGTTTTATACCGTTTATCGTTAATGTTTAAAGTACAGTCTGCACAATGGCCGCAAGGTCCCATGTAGACTATAAATTCGTTCAATCTGCTGAATGTTTAAAGTTGATATATTTTAATTAACATACAAAAGTCGCAGTTGTATCCGAAGTATATTTCTCCGTTATACATAGCTGTTTAAAAATTTTCATATTTCAATATTAAAATGCTTAATTAAAAAAACTGATTGATTATAAGTACAACTGTATGAATAACAATATCAACGATATTGTAAATTACTGTAAATATCAAATAATCAAGAAGTGTGCACTATTAGAATAGGTTATTTATCACAAGAATTAATAGCACATTCAAATTCTTCTTCTGCCAAACATTTACACATTTAAAACAACATTCAATCACTTTGGTTGTTAATAATAAATAACAACGACAACAAAAAAGACCATCATAAAGATCATCATAATTGATCATGATGTTTCTTATATTTTCTTACACATGTCAAACCATTGGATCAAACGAACACAAATGACGTACAGATAAATGCTAAAGACAAAATTGTCCCCCCTGTATGGAATAAAATCACAAGATGTGCTGTGTTTGTGCAAAAATGTTTTTTTAAGAACAAAGTAAATGCTCTAACATTTTGAACTCTTTTTATACGTCAAAATTCATTATGAATTCATTTTTAGAGGTAGCTAGAAACAGGATTTGTCATAGAAAATTATTATTTCCAAAAAAAATGTTAGTTTATCATGTGAACCTTTGTTTAAATATTTTATATTTTAATACCAATCAGTTCATACTTGAAAGTATTGCTTTTTGCCTCAATTTAAACTTATTAACTGCTCACACATTTCTATACAATGATTATCAAGAGTCTGTTTTTTTTATCAGAGGAGTAAAATATGATTGCATTTCACATATACATATACATATTCCATAAATGCTATATTTGTAAATAAAAAATGTGATACTTACTTCTCGTAATACATATAAAATATTTTAGTTATTACATTTAAACCATGTCTGAAAAGATAAGTTTCTAAAGGACATACTCTTCATCCGTATTTAATAGATTTATTATCAGCTGTTTGAATATGTCTGTATTTTGTCTTTTCTTCATTGGCTAATGCCACAATGTTTTTCATCCACGAACAGTTTTTGCCATATAATCATTGTGATTTGTGACAAACATGTTCTTACCAAAACAAACAATTTAAATTTAAAGTGTGATAACTATCTTGATTTTGTACAAAAAGAAACAGAAAAAAGTGAAAATAAATAAATTAATAAAATTAATTAATTAAAATAAATTAATAGTAGTAAAATAACAACAGCTGGAGGCAATTAACACAAATTAAACGTCAATATTTTTTAACCAGTGGTCTAAATATGTTTTTTTTTATTCTTGCCCTGTCTTGTTTGAAATGTTCGTTATATGATTTTTGTCTTTCGTCGATTTCAGGGCAAGGCTATGTTAATTCCAATTAATTAGTTAATTACTATATAAACTGCATAAAATGCATTTTAAATATCGATAAAGAGTTCAAAATTTACAAATTAAGACAAATCGATGTTTCTAATTCTTGTAAGTTCAACATTGGATTTAAAATTTTAGCACAAAAGAACTACTCAAAGCATTACATTTTTCGAACCAAGATTACCAATCCCAATATATTTTCAAATGCCTTAGATATTTGTTCAATATCTATATTTTTAACTTAATTCGATAATTGATAACTTATTGATAATATGTCAATGTTGCAGTCAAATTATTAATTTTAAAACCTTTGAACGAAATGAGTGAATATCTCAATGAATTTTAATAACTTTAAATTAAAAGAAAATACCTTCGAATTTATCTTTTTTTAAATTTTAATAAGTCATAAATTTAAAAAAAAATATTTGTGGTTATAATGAATAGCATATTTGTATAATAGTTTATACAAACACATCTTACAAATTGAACTATTATGACTTATTAATTTCCTTATACTACAGCTGCTTCTTGTACAATTATTGTAGCATCAAATATCTTTTGAGGACAAACATATTTTAAGTATTTTTTCTTAAGAAAAAATCCATATTTTATTTTCTTGGACTGAATGTTGAAAAACTGTATTCTAACATAAAAACACGTTGTTTTTGACTTACTACTGTGTTTAAAAAAGTTACACATGAGGAAAAAACACGCTAACAACAACAACAACAACAACAACAACAACTACTACTACTTCTACTACCAACAGCAGCAAAAGCAACAACAACAACAACAACAACAACAACAACAACAATAATAATAATAATAATAATAATAATAATAATAATAATAATTATTATTATAATTATGTATCAAATTTAAAATTCAAAATTGTTGCAGAATATTGCCTATGTACAGTACAACATATCGAAATACAGATAACCCTGTCCATATCTTAAATTTCAGTAAATTAAATACGGTAAAGATGTATAATTTTACTGAATATAATCATTCAAGGTTTTTTCATACCTTTCATATTGTTTTAAAAAATATGTTATAGTAATAATTTTTTAGTAGCCATACCATTTGCAATTAACATATTTATTAAATCAGAAATTAAATGCAATTTGAAATCTATAATGCAATGTGGCTGTTAATATAATCTAAGACGGGTTTCCTTTGTGTGAAACGTGCATAAAAGCTTGCTTTTACCTTTCGACCATTTACCACACAAAAAATAAAATAAGCTAGAAATAATTTCTATAAGAAATCTTTTACTGTTGATTTATGCTTATTTAATTTTGTAAATGAAAAGTTAGATACAGATTTAATAAATGAAAAAGAACGCATTCTATTTAAATTTTTTAATTTTTTTAATCATTAATTTATTTTAAAATGTACCAATATTATTATTTTATTGTTGCTATCTTCAAAATATTTAAAACAAATGGTATAAGATATTTACTTACACATTTATATTGGAAGTAAAAGCAAGTTGTCTATACAGTTGTTGTTGTTGTTTTTCTTTTTTTTTTTTTTTTTTTTTGATAATTTGATGTTATACAAAGTTAACAATATTATATTTACATTGTGACAAAGTATTCACATAAAAGATAGAAACAATTGTATTTAATGCCTGTTTTCTATTTCTGGTTTGTTTAGAAACATTTTGCTTTGCATTTTTAAACATTCAATATATTATTTGTTACCAAAAATTATCTTTAATAGGATCACATTCTATAACAGTGATGTAAATGATATTGCTATTTTTTTTTACATCATATTTACATCCATTCTGGCTTTTAACATTAAGAAAACCCTTAATTTTTTAAATAACAAAATTTTTTATGTATGTATTTTATCATTTCCTTTGTTTTTTCTATTTATTTCTATTTTGTCTGTGCAAGTTTGTAATCGCTGTGCACGGTAAAATTAGTCTATTTTGGTTCTGTTTAAAAAGTTTTCACAAACAATTATAATTTATAATTAATGATGAAAAATAAATTTGTTACTTGAAAACAAGAACTTGTAAACGCGAACATGACAAATAACACAATAATAACAAAACGACACAACAAGACGAAACAGGAAATGAGAAAAACATTGAGAACAATTATAAAGAAACTCCAGACTTAGACTGACATCTGTGAAAACAGTGAGTTATGAACCATCCAAAAAATTTACACTAGTCACTATATGAAACAATAAATCAACAACCATATCTTGTTTATGCTGTTCAAACAAGAATTTATTTATTAATATTTATTAATAGTAAGTGAATAAGTAAACGGTTAATTTTTTAAAAATAATATTTTAGTTAAATAGTGAATACAATCTGTTATATCAATTTTACATAACTGATTTAATCATTATAAATCCACGTGTGGTTATTTTTGAAAGTTTTTACAGACTGATACATAAAAGTTTCATTTTAAAAATTTAATAATTTGCAGATATTTTTTTCAAATTTGACATTTTGCTGCATTGTCTTATTTAAGAAAAAAAAATACTGCATGAAAGCGTTTTAGTTTTAAATTTTGTAATTTTTTAACATTTAAAAAAATAACCAGTTACAAAAAAATTAAAATAGATTTTTTTTCAAGCTGCTTCTTACGCAATTACAGCAAAACCAGTTCCTGCAATTAATAAGATTAAATGTCTCGGATAAATACACTGCATAGGGTAAAACTAACGTTAAGTTGATCGGCAAATAGTTTTGTGTTATCGCTGTAAAGTAGGGAAACCGTTTTCCGTGTTGGGAAGTATAACTTTTTGTATAAAACCGTAGTCCTGAATTTTAATTTCTTCTGTGTACAGTTTGAATTTGTGAGTAAACTAATACTGCAACTACGCAGGTTGTGTTTGAGTACAGGGTAGCTAAATCGGAGTAATGTTCAGTACATTCATTGAAAAAATATTAGATTTTGTATGGCATGGAATCAAATTTCAGCGAAGACAAATGTAATCAATCTTTTTATCAAATTTATTTGAAACTACTGTTCATTTTGGAATTTATAAATCTAACACGATGCTAATAATACAAGTTCGGAAAAAATGGTACAACAAGGTCTCCAAAAAATTTCAATTATTCATTTTTCTGTATCTGGACGTACACGAAGCACACGCAACTGGTCTTGCTCCTTATTAACATATCAAGAAAACAATATCATACGATAACCCTCTAAAAGACGGTTTTGTTTTATATTCAAATTATTATATCTTTATTTAATAACAGTCCGAATATAATCAACGGGGAAATTTGAAAAGCCACAATTAGGGAAACATCTTTCAAAATACCGTTATAAATGGGAAATTTATTCATGAGAGACACTAATTTTATACATTTTAGTATTTATAGTGAATGAAATGACATTTTTTGAGGTTTCTGATATGACATTAAATGTTGATTCTGATGTTTAATATCATTATCTCGTTATGTAAGTAAATGCATTTACATCAATCTGTTTGGAGCTATGTTGAGATATGCAGCATAGTAAAACTACAAAAACTTGAAAAAACTATAAGAACATATTTCTTTCGTCATTAAATTTAACTGTTTTTATTTTTCTTTAAATTTTAGTTACTTAAATGAACTGTTGGTTTTAATGGCAATAAGACAATCAAAACATTACATAAAAAAACAAAAACATACAATTTCATGTCCAAATCATAATCTAAAACAAGATTTAAAAATTGAAAACTGATTATTTCATCAAGATAGAGAGGCCGGGTTCTCCGAAAGGGTGATTTACTGTCTAGTTACATGTATACGCGTGAATGATGTAAAATTATACGGTTTTAATAAACAATAACTTTTTTGTATTATTGTTTGTGACATTTCTAACAGTGTTTTTCAATTTTACTCGCAACTCTTTCAAAATAAAAGTCTCTAGGCCATACGTATGAAAATTTGTTTATTATTACGCACAAAACAAAATGAATTTAATAAGACAACAAGACAAAATAAACCTATTCTGAGAACAACTAAAATAATTGGCAATAAATTAAAGTCAATTTAATATATAAATTGCTACACCATAGCGATATAAAACTTTTTTTTTTATATTTGCGATCAAACTATAAAGTTTCTAACTGGTCAAAGTGTACAAAATAATTTTTGGTGCATCCGAATTTAATTTTTTGTCCTAATGTTACTTATTGTCCATCGTGTTTTAAATTTGTCGTTGTATTGCACAATTACTGAATTACCTTTGTAATTGTAAGTATAATGGTATGATTTTAACTGAAGCCTTTTAAAAAATTGAAAATATACCGATTTTGAAAATAATGTTGCCGTTTACTAGCAATCAAATGTTTTTGACAGTATTTTAAATACTGCTACAAAGTCATTTGTTAGTGACAGAGCTAAATGGACTAAAAAAGATCGCAGGCTAAGTATCCATTTTTTCTTTTAAGCTGGATACCTGTAAATATATAATACAAATACCAATTAAATTTTGATGTGCAAGATGTGCACATTTCGGAAATTCATTCCTCATCAGTGACACTAAGACCGAGAAGTTTTAAACATAAAAAGTATAAGCCAAACACTTGAAAATGAAAAATGTAAAGGATATTGGATTCTGATAAAAACCATCTTTGTATCAATTGTTAAACTTATCAATAAAGTAGTACCTGAGTAAAGTATTATATATGTGCTAAATTGTAAATGAATTTACAGTTTAAAAAACAAAACATTAGTTGTATGAGAAAAATAAAATGAAACAATTACGAAAATTTGATCTAGAAATCAACACTTTTAACTTTTGTTTTGATTTAGCGACGTTTTTTAAAACAAACGACTTGTATTAACATAACATCAAGATTTGAGACTAAAAAACAGCATACACAAGGTAAACACCAAAAAATCACTGAAAGAAAGTCTTGCAAGACAAGAATATATTAACACAGGTTGACACTACCGATTATACAACTCAGACTTTTGTTACGTAGTTTAGTTTAAGTTGTTCTAAAGGGTCCCTCCCTTTCTTCTAATGTAGTGGCACATAAAGAGAGTTTTCCTTCGTATTTTTTTTTTTTTTTTTTTGAAGAATGCGTTATTTACTTACCAAAACAAACCGTGGTTTGAAAAATTGTACAACAAATTCAAAAGTACTGTCAAATGCTGTTGCAATTAATTTGACAATAAAACAGAAACATAACACTCCATGTTCAATCCAAAAAGAAAGATAAAAATTAAAAACTGGGTAATTAGGTTAATCTTCCAGGTAGGAAAGTGAAGTCAAGTGCTTCAGAAGAATAAACAACCCGAAATACTTTCAGAATAAATTTGGATACAGCAACTTCATACTTATCAACAATCTTGTGATAACGGCCATAAAACTTTTGAGAACCTCGATAAGCCCTGGTTTGCAAATATCCCCCAGTCAACAATCAATTTTTTAAGGAGCTTTCTTAATTGTAGAAAGTTTCCATAGTGTAAGCAAGCTCTACCATACCGTATTAACTTTAAAAAACTAAACGCATACAATTTTTACACTTTCCTTAATGAATTTATTCAGTTGAAGTCTTACTCATAACGTACTTATTTCAACTGTTTAAGTTACAGAAACATGAATGGATAAGTTTTATTCATTGAGAAATATAAAGAAGAATGTAATCCTTATTTAAAATGCTTAATATTACGCTGTTAAGTAAGTTAAGGTTAAAACTCTTATAAATAATAAATGCAACGAGGAAATGCAATGAACAACAAAATCTATAAAACAATGCCAAATATACGTATAAGCGTGATGTTAAAACAGAAAGATGAATTTGTGTCTATGAACAAAGTTCAAATATGTTATTTCAACTTTTGACCTAAGCCATAAAATATTTCATTTTCAATTTTTTATTTATGAAACCTGATGAGTGATCTGAAAATGATTAAAATTTCAATTTTAATTTATTTATTCTCAAAACAATTAAACAGCAATCTGACATGTAATCATGTATTACATTTGTATGTGTGCAACTGACCACGTTCCAGTGGACTTGTCCAGTTTATGTACTGCCAAAAGGCAGTCTATGATTTTATAACATTTATCATAGTGCAACCTGTATAATCTGGTAAATTTTTACTGTAATATTCACTATCATCATCTATCAGTAATCTATAATGCCCATATCGAAATGTTCCTGTAAATGTTTTATAACATTTCAAAATTTTATATCGAAAATAAAGTACGATATCAAAAAAGAAATTAAACGGTTTATAACTGTCATTAATGTTAAATTTTGACAAATATTATATCCAAATTACTTATCTTTAACAAACACATGTCATTTTACTTTAATCAACTCAAAATTATGGTCATTTTATTATTACCTTATTACATTACAATGACACTAAAGAAATTAAGTAGAATGTAATGAAAGGCTATCTTAATAACCAAAGCAAACATTTTAAAAAAAATACTTTGCAAATGCGATGCAACCAGAAAAACGAAACAAATAACATTGATAAATAGATAAATAAATAAAATAAATTAATTAAATAATTAATTAAATAATAAAAAGATAAGTAGCTAGGCAGATGGATAAATACAAATAAGAAAAATCTTCTGATAAATAGGTACTTTCAATTATGGTAAAACGCTATGCAGTGGCGGGGTAATATAACAATAAAGGGGGTACTGACATACGACAGAAGAGAAACAATAATGTTGATAACGAACAGATATAACTTTTTTTATATTAATGTTTAATACAGTGAAAAAGTGAAATTCAGATATTTTCATTATATCCGTTTATTTCAACAACATGTAAAACCATCTGTAAAATTTACACCATTAAGTTGATTGATGCGATATGATTATATATACAATCCCTCTAAAACCTAATTTTATCTAAATGATTTTACAAGCTGTTAAACACTCTAATCATCGCATGTTATACACCATTTTAAGTAAAAATATTAACGATTAAATAAATAAATAAATAAATTACATTATGAGTTTTAGTTTTCCTAACACGTCCTGATTTTTCACTTTTTTTTTCATTTTAAAAAAAAAGATTAAAAATAAAAAACAACATATCCTTTTTAATACAAAACGATTAATACATTTTTTTAAAAGAATTGTCTTATTATATTTAAGTTTTTTAATAATTTTATAGACTGAACTGAATTGTTAAAAATTGATAGAAAACAGAATATGTGTTTGTTTAAACTGGAAGACTTTATTGATTGACCTGTATATGCACCTTTATTTGTAATAAGGATTTTTAACTTGATCTAAAATTTTTTAATAAATTAGGTTTTTAGTGTTATGCTATAATCATTCGTTATCTTATACTGTAAATAAATCTACTCTTTGTTCTCTTTAATAATATAATTACCAAAGAAGGAATCTAAGACAATTCGATAATATTACAGGTAAACGTATGAGGAATTAACGTTGCAGATAATGAACGTATGTGATGCTGATGCTGTTAAACTAGGGTAAAATAATTTATTCGTATTATATATGTGATTGGTTAATGAGATTATGGAAACTGCTGAAATGTATACGATAATAACCAATTATTTAAAATCGGTACTGATTGAAACAATCTGAATTGATGATGATTCAATAAGAAGCAAAATTAGTCATTTTGAAATTTAAAAAAAAAATGAAATATTAAATTTGTCATATATAAAAATATTGCATTAAAATACGACTAAATGGTAGGAATACCCTATCAATATTTTTTTAAAATGGACACACAAGCACACTTTGTGATCACCGATTAAGGAATTATGGAAATATTTTATATTTTATGGTAATTGCAGATGCGATTTCAGTTACGCATACTACTAAAGTAAGCGAAAAGTACCAAACATAGTGCTTTTTTTCTATGTAAATTATGAAAAATTCATTGTCTGTTTCTCTCTTGTGGACTTTAGTTTCCTGTATCTTTTTGGCATTGATTAATGTTATTTTTATGCTTTGCATTTTGGGACTGATTATTAAAACACCGATTTAAGACGTGCACTGAATGTTATTGAACATGTAGCACAAGAATTGTGAAATAAAGATAATTAAATTAAGAGTTTTATTTGTATAATATTACACACTTTCATTAACTGAGTTCAAAAGTGATCATTAAATTTTCCTAATGGTGTACAAGTTATTTCTTTTAATTGTCAGGTTAAAAGTCGAGCGGTGTTTGTGTAAGCAATAAATGTCTTGAAACAACAAATTAACATCACAATTAAAACCAGTTTACAATCGATTTATAGCTTTTCATATAATATGTCTTCCAAACATCCGAGAAATTCTTTTGTTCTAAATTAATTACAACCGTTCAATCATTTATATGGCTTAACATCTGTTCTTAGAATAGAAGTGCATAAGTAACAATAACACATAATAGCGAACAAAAACAATATCATTGTTTAATTTGATGTTGCTAATCAGTTTCGACATTTTAAAGTTAACACAATGGCATACGGAAAGGGGCATTTCTGCAAATTTTATTGATCGCTTTGTATCATTCAAAATTTTTTAAATATTTGTGCAATGACTAGAGTTTTTTATCTGGTCAAAAACAAATATTTGTTATTAAATAATGCACTTTTTTGTCAGAAGCTTTTTACGCGTAATAAGGAATTATTTTAAATTTCAGCGAACTTTTTTACCTAAGACAAAATAAATTGATACTTTTTTAATAACAAAAAAAAAATTCCAAACACAAAAGTTTTGAGATTCGCTAAAATACATATCATATTTGACATCTTTGCACGAGTTTATTAACAATTATATATATTTATATATATATATATATATATATATATATATATATATATATATATATATATATATATATATATATATATATATATATATGTACATATATATATATTAAGCTGAATCTAGTTTTGGCAGATACAAAATACATAAAATAAACCAAAATTTTTTGCTTTTATGATATTGAACGAATAAGTCCTTATACAGCATCAAATGTTTTGAGAAATAAGCAAATAAAGAAAAATAGGAAATGTTGGTTTATTCCCAGAACGCCTTTTATAAAAACATATATTCAAGTTCGGGGATTATGAGGCCTTCAAGAGGTGTTGCAATTAAGGTTACCTGTAAATATATATGTAATTATTAGGCATTTCATAGATGAAAATAGCAAATATAAATCCAAGAAATTAGAGAAAATCAGTTTTTTGGCAAATACTGATTGAATAAAAATCTTAATTTTTCAGCATTTCTGCATATTCATTAAAATCGTCCTTTTCTACATCAATTTCATTTTCTTGAAGAATATTATTTTTTAAAAACCTGACAATACACAATGTCACAATTCTGTTTGACATGTTCATTATTAACTGTGTGTTTTATGGTACATTATACCTCAAATTTATCGTTTAAATTTCATTGGGAGACGATGATATCTCTTCTCTTCATTTTTCTACTTTTTTCTAAATTTAACTAATTTTAAAAAATTAATTTGTTTAAAAAAAGATGTCTAGTTTGTTCATTTTTTTTTTTTTTTTTTTTTTTTTTTTTATTTTTTTTTTTTTTAATTTCATAAATGAATTAAATTTCATGGAACTTCAACATACACTGATAGCTTAATTATTAAAATAGGACATTATATTTACTTATATTCTGTTAATTTTCCCCTAAAACTAAAGACATTTTGCATGCATTTTAAGAATTGTTTTCTTGTTCATTTAAATACTGAAATATACAATTTCATATCTATTTACGAGGGAATAAATTGTATATTCTGGTTGTTTTGTTTCCCCTCAATAGAATATTTCTATTATTTATTTTGTTTTTGTTTTATTATTATCATCGTTATTATTATAAGTTATTATTATTATTTTAATTGATTATCATTAATAATCAATTTTTTATTTAATTATATTTCATTTCATTTTAATATTAGAAAATCAGCTATCTTACATATTTTTTCCTTGATTTATTCTGTACTATTGTTTCCTAGTTTTTTGCAAAAATTATTTATTTATTCTAAAATAAAGTCATAATTTTCAGAATTGCATTGTCTACTTTGGAATGTCTGTTACAGTGTTTTTTGCATGCTATCCGAATGTCTTTAATTTTTAAATTACGTCTTCTCAATAATATTAGTAAATATAGGTAGATTCATTAAATGACAACTCTTTGACATGCCCCTAATCCACCTACCTAATTAGATGTTGTATTTGTCCAGGAAGCTTTTTGCGAACACATCGAAATGTTCAATATACTGAAAAGAGGATGTTTGGCAGTAGGGTATGGAGTATCCAGAAAAATTAATTTTTTCATGCTCTTGTTATCAAGCGGTAATGTTTTATTCCTATGTAATTTTTTTATGATTGTTAGAAAGTGTCATCTTAACCATGTAACCCAGTTTTAAAGACTTGTCCTAATTCTTTCATCAAAGCATCAAGATAATTAGAAAAACGATTTCGTGAAATGTTTCATTTATTTAACACCCTTGATAAATGAACCAAAATCTATCGATAACTTCATAACAATAAATTAATAAATAAATAATGATAATAATAATATTAATAATAAACAATCTATGTGACAAAAAAGTCTTCCTATGTTGGTTGTCAAAAAAATGTAGAATTATAATAAAAACAACCTCTAAGAAAAACAAAACTGATGTTTTACAAAGCTTTTGTACCATTTGTCTGGTGTACTTTTGAATGACCTTTTTGAATGAAGAGCTGATTTTTATAATTTTGAGTGAAATCAAAAATTTATTTTTATATTCGATGCGTATTATTTGGATGTCTAGATAAGAGCGATCATACCGTATAAAGGGTTCTTAAACAATCCGATTACATTTTGTCATTTTATGGACCATCTGTCCAGAGAAAAAAGTTCTTTAGTCAGTGCATTCAATATAACAGTTAATTGTCTAGTTTTTTCTATTTTCGTTCAATGACATATAGTATAGTTGGATGTTTTCCTGCAAAATTGTTTTACATAAATGCCATAAAAAATTGTGTCTTTTTTTCTCATCCCATATTTAACAGTTGCCTCAAAAATGTCATTCAAAACCATTTTTAATTCTTCCATTTGAAAAAACTTTTATTTCGGAAATTTATAAATAGTAAACAAATACTTAAATATTTCCATTTCCATTTTATTTCTAGTAGAATCTTTTCTTACACGATTATAAAAAGCAGGATAAGATCAATGACGGACATACCTTAAAGATTTGCGAAGGCGAGGCATGATAATTAACCACTCTTTGTATCAATAGGACAAATAAAAATGCTTCTGAACTAGTTTCATAAAAACAAAGTATACCTCAGGCAGTAAATAATTAAAGTTTTTTTTCCAAAAATGTAAATACAATAAAGGTGAAAACAACCAGTTTTTAAATTCAATATTCTTATGGATCATATTAACTTGTATAAGTTGTTGTTTTATTGTTTGTTTGAAATACTTTTATAACTACACTACTGATCATTTTCTATACCACCCATCCATACCAGAGAGATTTTTCAAATAATGTTTTCTTATTTTTCTCTGTTGTCATTATTTTTTTAAATTTTCTTGTCATGGTTAGGTTGGCAGTTTTCAAGAAGATATTTTTAAGAAATACGTTGTTTTTTTTTATGGTTATAAATATTTCTATTTTCTAGAAATCAAAATTCAAAAAATATAAAGAGTACTTTGAAATATTTTAGTTTTGATATTTTATTCGTAAAATCTTGAAATGACTTGCACGAAAGTTTAATTTAAAAAAAAATCTGAAAAATGAATGATATCGGTGAATTAAAAAAAGTCCCTCAAAAAATCCTAATCGAAAAGCCTGTTTGTTTACGAATCAACTTGTAACGACGTCCAATAAGTGATAAGCCCCATTCAGATTTAATGCACCTATTGGTAAAATAACATTTATTGTAGTTTCTTGATGAAGTTGGATATACATTCAACTGACGTTTTCATATAATCGAGAGATTGTTGTTATTAATGTCTTTGTTTATTACACACAATATTAAAATTCACAACCACACTTTACTCAACAGGAGGTAAAGAACAATTTTTGAAAACTTTTATAATTACTTTTATTTTTTTATTTTAATTAATAATAATATTTTGTCGAATACTCCTTCTTAAACTTTTTGACATAGAATATAGGTAACTTCTAAAATGAGTCGTTTCACTTTTCCGCTGAGTGCGGTTTAAACGGTTTGGAATACTGTAATATTTAAACATTTAAAACATTAATATTAAATTTTTTGATACAGAAATTCTTTTAAAAAATTAATATTCACACACACACACACACACACACACACACACACACACACACGCGGCAGAGTAGGTCCAAATAACTTCTACTTTCAAATAATTGTATTTTAAATTGTGATAAATGAGAACTTATTGACTATGCACATAATTTTTTCCCTTCAACATAATTTTATCCCTTCAACAGGCATTTTCCACTATTCTCCTCTTGTTGTATTTCAATATATATATATATATATATATTATATATATATATATATATATATATATATATAGAGAGAGAGAGAGAGAGAGAGAGAGAGAGAGAGAGAGAGAGAGAGAGAGAGAGATGCGTTTGTTGCAAAAACGTCCAAGTGTCTGATACCTGTTTTATTTAATGTGCCAAACGTATACATTTCATTCATTACTCACCAGAAACACTAAAGGCCGAAATATATATATATATATATATATATATATATATATATATATATATATATATATATATATATATATATATATATTAAATATTAATAATAATAATAATAATAATCCAAACATTTGAAAATTAATAAATCCAAAGTTAAAAAATTATCTTACTTCAAATTCACTAAAGAAATGATTTGCGTGAGGTAACAAACCTTAGTTTTAATAAACTAAAAAAATTGAGACAACTATAAATTTGCTACATGATACTTTTTTTCATAGCACAAAGTATGAGTAATAGACACTATCGGAGGGTTATACTCCACTATCAGCGGTACCCGCTTAGGGGTAGTAAATATTTAACAGTAATACCTGTTTAATTTTGATGTGCCATATGTGCAATTTTCGGAAATTGATTCCTCATCAGTGACACAAGGGGCCAAAAAAGTTCTAAAATTATATGAATTTGATGATATTATAAATAAACTTACTTTAATATATAAGGCAAAATAAATGATGGAAAACGTTTTATTTGTCTTTGCTCCTCTTAATTATTTTAAATGCATTTAACGAAACTCATTTTCAGAAACTTATTAAACTCTTTCATACAAGATACGGATTAATATCATTTGTGCTTAAAGAAATTCTTCTAAAGTGAAGATTATGTTAAATGATTTTAAAGGAATAAATATATAGAGTTAAACACTTTTATAGGTCAATTGTATAATTGATAATTGTATTATCACAATAAATAAGAATTTACATTACTTTTTTCAATTTAACAGATACAATTTTTAAAAAAAATATATGTATATATATATAACTAAATATACCATGTAGCAAAATTTCCAGCCGTCTAATTTTTGAAATTTATTTTAAACTAAGGTTTGTTCCCTCGGGCAAAACATTCCTTAGCTGGATTTGGATTTATATAATTTTGGAACTTTAGAATCATTATTTTTCAACTGTTTGGTTTATGTTTTTTATCTATCAAACTCTTCGGCCCACAGTGTCACCGATGAGGAATCATTTTCAGAAATGTGCACATATGGCACATCAAAATTTAGCAGGTATTTGTTATAATATATATAATATAATTATATATATATATAATTAATATATATAATTAATTTTAAAAGACATGTCTATATCTGGTTTGACAGGTGAACATAAAAATGAGTAATAAGAAACAAATTAACCACTATCATCGACCAAAGTGTATATTGTTCAAAATTAATAACAGACTTTGAAGTATTCGATTAACAATTTTTCCCAAATGTAACACCTTTATTGTGAAGTTATTATGCGTATGATGATATCATATGTTGCAATACAATACTCTATTTGTTTATGCATGGAGCATATTTATGACTTCTAAAAAATTGAATATATTTTCCTATATGATGATTTAAAAAAATATATATTCCTTTAAAAGTTATAACAACAAACTTATCTAACATGCTTGTAAATAATCAATTCGAGTTATTTATATTCTACACATGCAATAATTTAATGAAACGTCTTGTTAAATATTCCTGTTGTTGAAATCAATCCAATGACAAAAAGAATGTTTTAAATTACATGTTCTTAAATCTTTTAAAAAATTTAATTGAAATCGACATTTATGGTTTCTGTATTTGTTTGCTTTTTTTTCAAGTTCATCTTGTAATATAACAATATCTGAAACTGTGTCTAAGCTCGACTTCTAGACATGTTGAATCTGGAAGGATTTGTTTTGTCTCTCTACACCTTCCAGTATGATGCATCTAGTCCATAAGGGGAGGGTTTTCTTATTGACTTAAGTTATGTGTTATCAAAGCTGCTGTCAATCTCCATATACTTATTTTCTAAAAGGTATTCTTTACAAATTTCGTAGTTTTTTTTCCGAAAAAAAGGGCATTACAACTTTTACCAAATCTGTAATTTTTAAAAATATATCGCTAATGTTTTCTCATTAAAATTGTATTATTTAATGTATGAAAGCTCAGCGTCAGAAATTTATCAACAAAGTTTTATAACCATTCTGCTTGACACCACAATTGCCCGCTCAGTTAAATGAAAACAGAAAAAGGTCGTATGAAATAAACACAAAATACACAGAAAGTGGTATGATAATAAATTAATATTTCCAAGCGAAAATGTCAATAGAGAAAAAATTATAACACATAGAGCTGAAGATATCCTTATAGTTGACAACGGAAAGCAACAAAACTTTGATTGTATTACGCCTGTGACCAGTGACAAAATATCAGTTAATTGAAATCACATCACCGCCGTAGGAACAAACTACATTTTTAACTCAAGTGCGTGATTTTTTTACAAAAAGGTGACAAGTAATCCTGAATATGCATTTGCAAACAACAGAATTCTAGTTAATCGTATTACTGACTCAAACAATAAAATTCAAGATGGATACTGTGATGATTCGGAATTCTGAGCAGGGCGACACCTCTGAAAAGCATCACAAGACAGAGACCTTATGAACCGCGCATATGTTTTGATGAGATGGTTTGGGAGTAAGTACTTGTCACTGAGAAGATTTGCCATCATGACGGAATCTTTTTTTAACGCAGCTAGTAAAGTTTAAATGTTGGCAATTAAAAGAACTAGTTGACTTGATATATATTAAAGGTAGAGGTATTATCACACTGCCCCCCCCCCCCTAAAAGTTAAGGAAAAAACCTTCTTAAAACTAGACCAATATCCATTCTAAATCTAGACTACAAATTAGCCTCAAAAGTTCTTGCAAAACGTGGAATAATTGATCTAAATCAGACTGGGTATATTAGAATAGATTTATTGGAAATATCCATATTATTTTTTATTCAATACACTTTACAAAGTAAAAAAAATTCCGGGTCTTATTTTACTTCTGGAAATAGACAGGGTTATCACTAAATTTGGTTTTGGAAACTTTTTTAGGCATTTGGTTTAAACATCATGCAAGGACATAAATAGCTGTGTCATTAAAATGATTATGCATCTGATTTTTTTCAGAGAGGTACGGAAAGGCTGTTCACTATCACCATGTCTATTTTTTCCAGAATTGCTTGCAATAAGTGTAGGAAAAAAACAACTTGATGACTGGAGTCAAAATAGGGGTAATATAATTCAAAATAAGCCTTAAAGCGGATGACACAACATACTTCCTAAAAGCATGAAAAGATTAAAAATCTTGAGTTAAAACATTGAGAACGCTCAATAACCTTAGGTTTTGTTCGGTATTTAAAAATTAATTTAGACAAAACAGAAGCTATTTGGATTGATTCGTGCGAAAACTTTTATACCAGAAACACTTATAGTAAAATTATCTTTTTCACTTTAGGCATTTGGTTACTGTAACAATGATAATAAAATTAACCTAAAAACTTAAATTCAACATTAAATTATCTTAAAATAACTTTGAACCTTTGAAAATTGAAAGATTTAACCATAATTGAAAAAATGATAATAAAGACCTTGGCATTGTCCAAGTTGGCATATCTTTTATCAGTAATTCCAGTACCTGAGAAATTCGTAAAAGAAGTTAAAAATTGAATTAATAGATTTATATGGAAAAGTGATATACAAAAAATAAAAACTGATGTGTTAATACAAAAAAATCCACTAGGTGGTTTGAAAGCTCCTAACATTCAAAGTCAATAACGACTCTTAAGCTAAATTGAATAAAAAAGATTCTTATCACAAAATAATTTGAAATAGAAAACCTTAATTCAAAATTCAACCCGAGGCATATCTCTGAATGACTTCTTTTTGACTAGATAAGCGCTAGGCAGTCATTTATCTCAACTGCCAAACTTCTACAGAAATATCTTTAAATCTAGAATGAACTTACAGACGTTGGACAAAAGCAATCGCACGATAACGTAAATAGACGTCATTTAGCGATCTTGCAATTTTCATCAACACCGGTTGAAAGAATTTAGGTCAATTATTATTGGAAGACATGACATCGTGGCACACGATTTATGTTCAGGAATTAAAAAAAACTAAATCAACAAAACCGAGTAAAATACTAGTATCAATGTATGGAATACACCTACCTTAATATTTGGTGATGTACCCACGGGCTCTGCGTACCCTGGCTAAACGTTTCGGCAAGGTATGATATAAACTTTGAATATATTCAGCTGTGAATGATGTCCATATATTTAAAATGTGATTGTAAAGGCCATCATTGGAAAGATGACACACCAGTCTGATTTTGTTCTTGATTTTCAATCGAACGTTTTCAATTGGATTAATGTCTGGTGGTTGTGCCGGCCATTCAAAGGACTGTATTTATTATTTTCTTCTTTGTATGCATTTGTTATACGAGAAGTTGGGCATTATCATCCATAAACGAAAAAAATCTGTATTTGGAAAGTGTCTAGCAATAACAAGCCATAAATTTTCTTCTAAAATGTCTATATATTTTGTCGAAATAATATGACCATTGATTCTTGAAAGCGTATCGACGTCATTACAAGTAACCATCCTCGTCACTTTTTGCCATAAATAAACATTTTTATTATCTCCCAACACAATCTTAGACTCGTCTGTAAATATAACATTTTTCCATTGATTTTTTGATATATTTCATTTAATTTCTTTGACAAAAAGGAATTTCTATTCATTTATACTTGCCGTATTATTGACCTGGACGCCCTGACACTGATCAATGTTTTTCTGCCACTTCGTTTGCGATTTTCTTTTCATCCAGTTAATAATGTTTTTCCAAAAACTGTAAATAGTAGACTTACATATGTAGGTATCCTTAAAATTTCCGAAACTTGTCCATAACTTTTTCCCTCTCGAATAAACTTAATGATAATGTTTTTACACCCTATACTAATTTCACCCGAATTTCACCCCGTGTTGGATTTTCTGTAATTGTTGACAATCTAAAAATAGATGATGACAACAAAAATTACCCAATTTATTCTTTGACTTTGTATATTAACATATCCATATGGTGTAGGGGGACCTTATGTATAGATATTTATACCGCATTGAAATACAGCATAGCGCATATCGGAGAGTTAAAATCACGTCACCGTGCGAATACTTTTGTCCAACGTCTGTACGTTAATTGAAGAACTAAAATTTACAAATAATATTTATGAAATAAGTCTGTGGTATAATAATTACATTTAAAATACTTGTTTTTATAAAAGAAATGTATGAAAAAAACATAATGTTTAGATCTGATGTAGTAGATAATGATGGTAAACTTTTATCTTGTGATATTATTGTAGATAGATATAATTTTGTTACAATTTTTCCAATACTATAGCCTATAGCAATGCTATCCCCATTTAATGGAAACATGAACTTAGAATTAACACTAAACCCCGTATAAAATAAAACAAAATATCACTCTACTTTAGAGGTAAAAATATCTCTATAGTGAAAACTTCATGTAAAGATTTTTTTTGGTTTTTAATAGAAATCAAGACCCAAACCCCTACATGTATAACTAAATGGTGTAATATCATCAACTATGACATTAATTTAATCACATTTAGCAAAATATATTTTTTACCATATTGATATAGAGATCAATCCCAAGTCTTTCCAAAACAAAGTTTTGCATCGAGTTATTGTGCATAACAAACTTCTTTTCAAAATGAAAATTTTATCAACTTGAAATGAAATACATGTAAAATGCATGATAAAACTATAAAACAAAAATCATATCAATGTTATACTGTAACAGTTTTTATCCCTTCGCCTCGGCAGAGCGGGGGATATAGTGAAAGGAACGTCCCGCCGTACGTCTGTACGTCCGTCCGTCCGTCCGACTATACATGGTGCATATTTTGTGTAATCTGTAATTCTTATGAACATTTCCCAAATTGAATTAAATGGTACCAAATTGTTTGGCACATATCATTGATGCGCACGTCTTATTTTGGTGATATTTGCAGTAGTTTTTTTTTAAATCATGTTTACGGAATTTTGTCCATGAAACATTGTTTTTTTGTTTGTTTGTTTTTTTTTTTATTTGTGGAACCGCTGCATTAGAAGCAATTAGTGTTTTTGTTTTATCCAGGTAACTCTTTCTTTAATAATATTATTCTTTAATGATGCAGTAGTGTTGTATACGTCTTGCTTTACCAGAAGTAAATACACACGTTCATGGTTTATAACTTATATATGTGACGAATTATTCATGAAAATTTGAACACTTCATCTTATCATGTAGAAAGTGTAGACCCAACAATTCCAAAATGTTCTACGCTCAAAATCAGTTAAAGCAAGCCAAAAACTAGATTTGATGCCACATAGTTTCTGTTATAAAACTGGGACTTGAAGTAATCTAAATATCTGTCATGTCATATGATTACATGATGCACAAGTTTTTACCTCATAGAAAATTTCATAATGTGTTGAATTTTGTTGAGGAATTCTAGAATCAAAACCACATGTTCTTGAAGGTTGATAGAAAGTATGTTGTAAATTAAAAGTTAAAAAATTTCATTAACCATTGGTTATTTTGAGTGTTTTATGACCATGTTCCCTTCCCCATAAGGCGATATTAATCTTTCTCCTGGAAAAATGAAAAGAGTTAATCATATAGTGCAAACTTCAATATACACTGCACTATTCCTGAAAGTGTGATAATTGTATATCTGCCTGTGTAGAAAGAGTATATATATATATATATATATATATATATATATATATATATATATATATATATATATATATATATATATATATATATATATATACGAATCTGCCTTAAAGCCCACCTGTACATAAGTGTCTGTTTATAACATAGTTATATAGTGATTGGGAGATGAGAAATAATGGCCTTATTACTATTAAGGCCATTATTTCTCTTCCCAATCACTATATATCTATACTATTTGAACTCTATATCCATATTCATATTTTACAGACAGGTTTGACTGTATATATAGGCGAGGGGATACCAGGCGGATTTTCATCCGCTTTTAAAATCTTGTTAAGAATGACTTCAAATCATGGTGGAATTCACTTGATATCCTTACAATGGGAAATATTTGTTATCTGTGTGTGTGATTGTGAAACATTCAGTTACTATATACTTTTAGCTAAATATTTGATACATACATTTGCCATTAGAAATACTCCAGTGCAGTTTCAAGATTATAAACAGCTTTTGAACAATAAATTAGAAATACTGAGATTTATGTTCAATAACAAAAAAACTTGATTATTTTGATATTCTCTGGTCCGTTGTGCCACATAACCTAGTAACATAGCCCTGGAGATATTATTTGCATTAATATAATACATAATACATTACCTTCAGTTATTCTAATATGCCTTATGTTACATTTAAATCCAGTCTTAATAACCAGGAACGCAAAGAAAAAAAAGCATGATATTGTTTTCGACATAAAGATTCAAGATGTGTTTTGTTTACCTGTAAAAGGATTTAAATGAACACACACAGAGAGACATACACACAAACGCGCGCGCGCGTTGCCAACTTACACACACATACTTTTATTCTATAAAAACATACCATGTTAGATTGATATATTGTAACTTCTTACTACTTGTATATAATATATAGATTATTGAATATGACTTGTAAATACATGTCATAAATATTATACATAGTTAGTTCTCCTTCAATAATAAATACATGTATACGGTATGTAATATTTGCAAAATAAAAGGATTGAAAAAAAGATTTTCTATATCTTTCGTCCTAAAAACTTTATATCGCCAATTAATGACGTAAATCAAAATTAAAGCTCGTTTCTGACAGGGAAATTCTGGCCAGTTATTATTTACGATATATGACCACATAAAATAACAATCAAGAAGTAAATGTTTTATGAACGATAAGAGTACCTTATAATACCTATTTTTTATTTTTGCCTTGACGCAGATTTCAATTCAATCCAACTATTGTAAGTCTATAAAAAACAGGCTTTACAGAAGTGATAAAATAAAGCATTCTCGACAATCTGACAATAAATTTTATATCGCGAATTAATTGTGTAAATCAAAATTAAAGCTCGTTTCTGACAGGAAAATTCTGGCCAGTTATTATTTACGATATGTGACCACATAAAATACCAAACAAGAAGTAAAAGTTTCATGAACGTTAAGAGTACCTTATAATACCTATTTCTTAATTTTGCCTTGACGCCGATTTCAATTCAATCCAACTATTGTAAGTCTTGAAAAAACAGGCTTTACAGAAGTGATAAAATAAAGCATTGTCGACAATCTGACAATAAATTCTTATCTTATATGTTCTATGATTTTATGTAAAATGACCCTATAAATAATAAATGTCATATTATCCAAATTTTAATTGAAATGACCAGAATGATTTGACATAAATTGCTAAAATAAAGCAGCTATTCATTACATTATTACTTAAATTGACAATATTTCTTTAGACGCAAAATTTTGTCTTGAAAGAGATCTTTGAATATTGTCATCGTTAATGTCAGAGAAAAAAATGATAAGGTATTAATTGAAGATGTAATTATTGTTATTACTCATATTAAATGTTGTTTTGACAAGATTGTTATGATATAATGACCATTTGAAGAGATATTTAGAATATCTCAAAGTTATTTTTTGAGAATATAATACAAAGCCTGTTGTATGTCTAAAATTATTGCAACGTCACCATATATCACGTGATACTTACAATTTTCCTTATTACTGCTTTACTGCTTTACCAATACGCAAGACATGTTTCTCATTCCTTATGATGCTTATTACAAATCAAAAAATATCTGTAAAATCATTTTATCACTATTCAGAAAAAATTATGAAACATATGTGCCTTAGATCATATCCTTTAATTTTTAAATATTTCAACAAATAATCAACACTACTACTATTTCTTCTTCTTCTGCTACCACTATTCCTACTACTAATACTACTACTACTTCTAATACTACTACTACTACTACTACTACTTTCTCTTCTTTCTTTTTTTTTCTTCTTTTTTCTTTTGCTACTACTTCTACCACTCCTACTTCTACTTCTACTACTACTACTTCTACAATAAATAATAACCGATACTATAAATGGAACAATACTGATTAAAATGATCAAACTATTGGACACAGATTTCCATTTTTTCTTTCACAATTTAAGAGATATCAATGGTTTTTTATTTATTATGTTTTCATTTAATATAATCGTACAAATATTGCTTAGATTACCATCAGCAGAGTGTTGGGATTTTTGATGGACGGCGTGTTTGTTGTGTTTGGCAATATGGTTTTTTAACGGGCGATCGGTATACCAGTGGGCGCAGGCTGTGCGCCTTTGCTTGCTGGTTTGTTTCTTTGTTCATATGGCTTGGAGTTTTGCAGAACCTTGTCAGGTCTGGGGAAAGGACTGTCGCTGAGTCGTTCGGCTTTGCGTGCAGATGTAAAGGTGGCGTTCTGTCTCTGGGTGGTTCCGGGTTTGGGAAGTGTGTAAATGCCGTCTGTCCGGGTGGGCTTGGGGTGGGGGACACAACGGATTCTTCATGTTCTGCTTCAGGTTTGGATTTGTGTCTCGGTTGTGACACCCACGGGAGGTTACATCTGGGGCTGTGCGGCAGGCGTTGTGGTTTTAATTTTTCTATTGTCAACTTTCCGTTATATCCAAGTTTCTCCTGCGTGGTGTGTGTGTGTGTGTTTCGCGGTTGATGCGTTATGGTGGACCTTGTTCCCACTATGGGGACTTTCTGCAGCCAGGCAAATTACAATTAAATTATTGATGCAAGAGTGTTGCAGGCCTGGGCTAATCAGGGCCCTTCTTCTTAAAGGGTTTTATGGCCGTCATCGCAATATTGTTGATAAGTATGTGGTCACTGTGTCCGGACTTGTGCTGGATATGTTTCGCTTGCCGTGGTTCCTTGTTCCTTTCGTTGTCAGTGTTGACTTGCACGTGGCGGGTGTAGCTAGCTAGACAGGAGGTGCTTACCCTTCCGGAGCTTCCGGCCTCACTTCCTTGATGGAAGTTCACATGTATTACTAAATTTGCTAGCTTTCGGGGTTTTTGTTTTGTTTTTGGGATTGTGGTTTGGACGGGGGCTGGTATGTTTGTGTTTTATTATTATCATTACTTATCTCTCTAATGTTATTACTTCTGATCGCATAAATTTAATATTACTCCATAGCATAAATACCATAATTATTGTTATATCCAAGTGCGTATTTGATACTTGTGCAAACCATGCAATCTAGAGTTGTTAAGTTACTTTTAAAAGCATTGGGGTTATTTTAGTTCCTTTTGTGACAGAAAGGACAAAAATCGCTGGTTTATCTATCCAGGTTTTTTTTCCAAAAAAATTGAATATTTAATGTTTAATCACATTGTGGTCTAAATACCGATATGTATTTTAGATTGAAGTGTCTTGAAGTTAACGAGTTTAACTATATGGTCAATTATTTTCATTTTTTGTTACTTTTTTACTATTTTTATTTATTACTTATTTTATGAAGGACGAACCTCAAGAAATCTATACGTTCAACACGCAATAAAAATTAAACCAAAGCACAGACTGTGCTGAACGTAGGAAAGTAGACATGAAAGCTTGGTAACCGGGTTGATATCAATTCTTAGTCGAGAAGAGTGGAGGAATGGTTCTTTACATTCCTGTCAAGATTCTATCACTTAAATGTCATGGTGTCAATGACATGAAAAGACATAATGCTTTAAATTGCTTATATCATCTTTTAAAAAATATGCTATTTTTCTTCTCTTATCCCCTGGAACCAGTGGGGTCATGGTGACCAAGTGGTCTTAAGAGTAATCTTACAGGGCACAATGCCTCTTAGTGCCTAGATTCAAATGCTGCTTGGGCAGATGCTAGTGTGGGAAAGTTTGTCAGTTCGCATGGCAAATGTCAGTGGTTTTCTGGGGGCACTTTGGTTTTCTCCTCCATCTAAGAACTGACTACCTGGATATGTGAAAGAGTCTTGACTGGTGCATAAAATATCATTACTCTACTACACTCGGAAACCAATTTGCCAATTTAAATGAAATATGTTTGGATGAATCTTGCTTGATGCAGATTCCAAAGTGACATCTTTAGCAACATTCAATCAACAATGACTATTACAGCAAAAAGGGAAAATGACATCTGTAGTTTCTGATGACTGATTGATGCAAAAGACACCTCTGATAAGATAAAAAATAAGAGAGTGCATGAGAGGACTTTGACCAATGGCCTTGAACCATATATCGAAATGATCATCATATCAATACCTACAATATTCATGTACATGTCTATTCAAAAAAGTAATAGCTTTCAAGATAATTAACAATCTAAGCTTTCAAGATAATTAACAATCTAAGCCTGCTTATACAGTTATGACCTTGACCTATGGACCTATGAACTTTAATCATTTATCAAAATGGCTGTTATATCAATTCCTATAATATTCTAATATACATGTACATGCCTATACAAAAAGCTAATAGTTTCCAAGATAATTAACAATTTAAGCAATCTTATGTTGCTATGACCTTGACCTTTGAACCAATGACCTTGTACCATAAATTAAAATCGACAGTCATTATTCCAAATTAACCCTCAGGGGTCTTTTCCTAAAATACCCAAATTTCCTGTCCTTCAATGCTTTCGGACATCCTTACTTTGAAATTTTAATACTAGTATTTTTTAAATTTCTTCTTTTTTGGACGGCAATTTTTTGTCTATAATTCCGGACATGATTTTGCTGGAATTCAGGTGGAGCATATGATACAGAGTGCTTTTTAATAAAGATTGAATAGAACCAAGAGCAAACATCGTTGTTTGTTGTTGTTTCGATGTTTTGGCGCGATGGATCGCTCTGTACATCGTTACTCAAGACCACAGGGGCTTGGTGTCAGGATTTCGGTATTTTTGTTTAAAAGATTATTTATTGGTGTTTTTATTACATACGAGGTTGGTACTAGTTCATACATATCGATAACTTTGCCTGAAATCCATTTTTAACAAACTTCAAAAAATTCCGAAATATATAACATTAAAAAACACAAGGGACGAAAATACCGAAATCCTGAAACCAAGCCCCTGTGCTCAAGACCGGTGCTGTAACGTACAGATGATCTACACATGTATTTACGTTTTTATGTAAACCCAATAAAAATCATACCTGAAAATAAAGTGCTTTTATTCTGTATGGAAGTGAGAGTTGATTAAAATTAATGTCCATTGCTGAGAAAATCGTGCATGACAACTCCTGTCGGTACACCATTTCAACATCAAACACATTTTTTCTGATGAAATTAGGAAGTGACGTTTTCAAATAATTTCATTGGATGAGAAAAAATGACGAATCCCTCTGGTCAAGGATTCCAGAAAATGAATCATTTAATGTCCAAGCCGACACACGTCGGTATTGCTGTTATTGCTAATTTGGTTATATACATGGGTAAGTCTAGTTACCATAAACAGTTAAGTCAACTTATGACGGTGTTCCAAAATTGGAAGAATTTACACAGACAAGAAGAAGTTTTCCCGAAAATAGCATACGGAAGTCCGTGACCTATTTCTGCAACGCGAACTATACCCTCTATATTTCATTTATGACCTTCTTTTTTATTTTTTAATAAATATTTTTGTTTTCATAGGGATTCTCTATATATTTTCATTTACAGAGTCATTGTTGTTTGTTAATCTATTCATACATGTTTTCAATACAGTTGATATGCAAATTTCCACCCCGGAAAAAAGCGAATTACTCCGCAACTCTGTGTGTAGGGGAAGCGGTTTTATTTATTCGTTTATTCTTTATTTATTTATTTTTTGTCCGTGTTACCTTCTTTTCTTCTCTAAAATGTGTGATTCAAAATTGAATTAAATAAAACCAGAAATGCATTTGTAACACCCAGCATTGTGCTGTGCTGTACAGGTCTACTTCTTTCGTACGCAAGTATACAGTAGTGCTCAAGAAAACTGACATAGTTACGGTGCCTTAGTTACCAACAACGACATAACTAGAAAAGTCTTCGACTTTCCTACGTAAAAAATAAGATGAAATTAAGTTTCTGTTTCCTAATGCAAATCATTCCTTAGCTTACTTTGGATTCTTTGGACTCATTAGTTTTCAAATGTTTGGATTATTATAACTCGTGTAACATATTATTATCTATGTCTAATAATTTGAAAAAAGTAAAATGAAATCTCGTGTATTAGTTTGTTTGTTATGTGTTATAAATTACAAAAGAATAATAAAAAAGAGAAAACAATAAATAGCAGGTTCTTTTTCTCGTCTGAATGGCAGTATATTCATAGAACGACAGTACCATTTTCATTCATGGTTGTTTTCTGAGCATAGTCTTGCAAAGTTGATAAAATTTGAATGTTTAAGCAGTAGGTAAACAGCAAATAATGGTGGGCCAAAAAAAAAATAATAATAAAATGAAATAAATAAAAATAAATAAATAAGGAAAAGAAAATAATAAAAACAAAATAATAGTAGCAAAAAAAAAAAAAAAAAAAAAATACAGTCAGCTGATTTTGTACTATATTTTTAATCCATCGATTTAGTCCTTTTCTCATGAAATAAATTTGTCCCTATTTCTTTTGTTACACATCGAGTATCTTAAAAATTCCACTCAATTAATAGCTGTTAAAACGGCTCTTAGTTTATTGTAGCTAACCTTGGTTTTTTCCTAAAACTTGAAGCGATTTGTCCATTGTATAACTAATGCTAGAAGGCATTTCACATTAAAGTCATATCGATTCTAGTGACAGCCTCTACGGGTAATATATTTCTAAGTTGATAATCCCTATATGCCACCAAATGAAAAGTCATTACTCGGTGATATTTAAGATTTGTACTTTATACCAATATACAATAAATGCTCATTTCTAACAACTGAATGGTACACTCGAGGGCTTAGCTTTTTTTTTTTTTTTTTTTTGCTATCCATTTCATCATAAATCCTTGTTAAAATAAAAAGTTTTTTATCAATATATTTTTTGAAAAATGATAAATATTAAAATATAAAAAACATAAAACCCTTCCTCGCGGCTTTTCTCGTGTGTCTTTGGATACTTAAGACATTGCTTTACAGGTCACGTGACAGAGGAATCAAACATTATTACCTTCAATTTTGTCATCAGTAGTCAGTAATAACTGAAATTTCCTGGTTTTATCAAAATTTTCTCAAGACGTCTGATGCATTTCCTTGATTTCAGAATTTCTACATTTAAGTTTTTTCAATTTAATTTCAGACGGGTTTTGGTTTTCAAAGTTTTTTCCTGTTCAAATAAACACGAGGAGTGTTATTCATTAAGTGTTATCAAGAAAATTGTTTTGAAGAAGCCAATGTCAAAGTGGCGGGTGACCACAGAATAAAAAAAGAATGCATTTTACAATTCACAACCTTGATTCGGATAAGTGATCTAAATGATTGTTCTGTAGACTTAAAATGCTAAACATTTTCTTTGATAGGCTGCATGACGTTGTCATTATTTTATGTATGAAACTCATTCAAGTCTCACTGGTTGAACAGAAAACACCAGCGATGATAAGGTCAGTATTGCTCCTGTCGTTTAAGGTACTGTTTTAATAATTACCAACGACCCTGCTGACGCAAGTAATAAGGTTTTTAATTGGTACCCGTCCCATTAAAAATCTATACAAATGTGTTTTGCTGTTGCATCGTTTTTTAAAAAAAACAGTATAGTTCGTTGATTGGAATTTTGATTATAATTGCTTTGTTTTATTTTTACGCAAGAAACCTTGTATTTCGATACCTACTTATGAAGCAATGGTTTCTTGAACCAGTATCAAATTCTTTGCTCCTTTTACGGATGTCGCATCCACCGCTTGGCTTAGTAGCATTGTTGGTCATGATTTACATCATGATTGAAAAGAGAATATAAATAACGAGTTAAAAACTGATTACATTTTGAACTTTCACTACTTGGAAAATTGTTAAAGCAATTAACGACCAGTCAGCCATGTAACATCACATGAACAACAAAATTTTAAAATATCACCTCTGACCACAAGTAAATATTGTAATATTTTTGTCTTATCCTTCAGACTATTTTATGTTGCATATTTGCATACTAAAGAATAAATAAACGCTCTGATAATGTATTTATACGGAAATATTGTATAACACAAGGCCATCAGGAAATGATGATATGTCAACCTAATGACTTTACAGCAACATAAATATGTTATAAAATAGGTATGTAAGAAATAGCCAAGAAAGCACAATATATAAGAAAAGTACACGAATACTTATATTAATGAAAACCAAACAAACAAAAATATGCAGCCATATCAATGGTAATAATAATAACTGTAATTGTGGTTAATTAGAAGAAATTAAAGTGGAGAAAAATCATCAAAAACTCATTATTTTGGTTATACAAATTATAAGTTTTGTTGTCCTCCGCTTTCACCGAAAGGGGGGTACATTTAAGATGGGTTTGTCCGTCTGTCCGTCATTCCGTCCGTCTCGTTTGGTTTCCATTCAATAACTTCAGTTACAATTAATTTAAAGGTTAACCATTAAAGGTTTTTAATGAAACTTGGCACAGAGGTAGCTTATAACAAGAGCTCGCTTGTGGTTGTTTTTCGGGTCACGAGGCCAAAGGTCAAGGTCAATGTGACTATAAATAGAAAATAGAAAATCGGTTTCCAGTCATTTAAAAGTTAACCGTAAAGATTTTTAATGAAACTTGGAACAGAGGTAGCTTATGACATTAGCTGGCTTGGGATTGATTTTTGGGTCACTAGGAGACAAACAAACGATATACCATAGTTCCAATTTCCCTCTTAGCATTTATGCCAGGACTGTCCATATTACCCCTCATATATCATTACAATAACAAAAGTCTATTTCATTTAAAAGCGGGGGACATAAATTCTATGAATTTGCTTGATGTGTCAAATGTTTGATTGTTATTTTTAAACGAATTATAATTAAGAGAATTTAAAACATTTTCATATCAAGAATTAAAAGAAAGTGTAATATTACTGTCTAGTTAAAACATATTTTAAAAAAATTGCAAAAGGATTTGAAACGAGTTATGCAACTCAAGATTTTTCCTCTCCTAAGTAACAAAAATAAAAGAAAATAATATACACATGTAATCATTCCAAAAACAAACATTTATACGAGGGTTGTTCTTTATGTAATCTCCTTATTGTACATCACTTTTTTTGCAAAATAAAAAAGAAGGAACTTAATAAAGGCGTGTTTTCGTAGATTAACCCATAGAATAAACAGAATATAACAATAAAAACACTCCGCTTCAAGCTAGTTATTTTAAAATATTCTACTATCTTTTCAATTGAGATAATATTTTACTATATTGTACCACAGTAAGAAATCATCTGCCTTTACGGATGCTTGAGCATTCTCCTATGTTGATTTTACTATAAATGTTTTGAGACCCCAAAACACATAGTCTTACAAACGAACTGTGTCATCTTAAAACAGAGATAAGCTTATGTTTCCAATTAATTAGCATTTGTATTAAAAAAATTAAAGGAGTTTCTTAAACCAGAGTTTTTGTAAACCAGCGTGATCATATATGTGACAACGCGTTATTATTGCTTATTTTGCGGGTTTAGATTCATATAAGCTTTTTATTAATGCAAACAACCTGTAATCTAAGTTCAAATGTTAATTCTTCGATAAAATAATCAGCTGAATTTTTCAAATTTGGAGTCGGAGACTGCTAGTAACGGAAAACCTTCTAAGATCTAAATCGTTTTCGATTTGTCCCCAATGTTTTATAGCAGGAAACAACATATACGCGATACAAGAGGGAGCACACATTACATAATGTTAAGGAACATCACCATTCAAATCGGAGAAGGTAACTTGTTTGGACAAGGACTGGTAAGATTTTGTTTTATGTTATTGGTTAACTATTAGATTCTGGTTCTGGTTTAATAAATATCTACTTAACCTTCTTGATTACTTATCATTGTAATAAAATAAGCTACAAAGTATTTTTGTGACCCGATATGGATTTTACTGATCCTTCACAAACTATAGGTCATCAACACACTGCTTAACCCTTATTTTCTACCGTTCACTCCGGAGAACCACTGTAATTCCATATACAGTGGCATTATACTCTCCTCGTGGAACGAACAAAGTTAAAGACATTCGTATTTCTCTGTTCATTAAATTAATATAAGTTAAAATGGCTAGTAAAATAGTTTCAAAATAAAGTTGTTTTAAAAAAAAGATATATAGACTAATTTATACATTTTATTACATTTTTGAAGGACACAACAATGACCTTCCGGACTGTATTTGCCATTTTGTTTACTTCTTTTCAAAATATCGTCGTGCGTACTATAGAAAGGAAACCGTTGCAAGTACAATATGAATGCTGATAAGGAAATGTAACGTCTTATAAATCTTTTGATAAACAGTTCTACCGGTTTAATTATCCAGAAACCTTAAAGACATTTTTAAATTAATATCTCGTACGCTAGCTAACATGATTTTCCTACAAATTAGCATTATAAATGTACCCATTTGTACTTGTGAACTCGTCTTCTGTTTTGTCTGTTTTCTCAGACGAAGAAAATCAAAAATCGATTTTAACACTACGAGAAAATTATAGTAACGAAGATTACAAACTCTAACTGTGAATTTTACTCACTCATTACTGATTGGAGACCAATATCCTCTAGGACGCGGTTTAAAACGGCTGAAGATAACGATGTTTACTTGGTTAATCTGCGGCAAATAGTCGGATATATAAGATATGAACACGTAAAGTAATATCATCAGATTTCACATATTGATGCAACGTTTCCGGTAATTCTAAGCAATCATACAGTGCTAACTCAGGAAAATATTACAGCGTGTCCACGAAAAATATCAAATATCATCTCACAAATTAATTAGTAAGATTATAACAAAAAAAAAGAAAAGAAACCTGCTTTCACGTAATTTTGCAAGCTAATATTCTGAAATCTGTGCATGGAAAATATTCCTATGACAAATAATGTATAATCTTTTTTTTCCTTAACAGTATGCAAGATGACTTTCTGTGTGCAGGATAATTTGAAGCTTCCATCTAAATCAGTGACATGGCCTATATTTAAAAAAAAAAAAAAACTTGACATGGAATTTTCACATAATTCATATATATTAATATATATATATATATATATATATATAAGTGGTTTTATTTGATATTTCAAATAATCAATTTAAGTTCAAAAAGAGTTTATTTTATAAAAAGCAACCTTAATGTTGTAAAAACGGTATTGTGAGCAAATTTTATATGTTAATTTTGAAATCAAAACTTAACGTTAATACGACAATAATACAACCATATAAATAAAAAAACATGAAGTGTGTGTGTGTGTGTGTGTGTGTGTGTGTGTGTGTGTGTGTGTGTGTTCACTGAGAAGCATCAGGGAATACTTGCAACTCTACATAACAGAAATATGGTAATAACACGTATAGTAAAACTATAACAAAGGTCACACTTTACTACTGCTCCTGGGGAAATAGAGACCATATATGGTAGTTTTTTCACTGTAGTAAGTTTCGAATTCAGGAAGCTTGCAGGCACTAACGTTAATGTTTTAAAAATAATTACGGGTATCTTTGAGAATCAAATTCGTTTTTAGCACCTGAGCCCAATCAATTTCCGATCAAGATAACCGCTTTTCATTCACATAAAATGAATTGATATTTAATAAAACATGAAGGGGAGTCAGGTTTAGAACTTTTTAATCGTTAGAGAGAGAGAGAGAGAGAGAGAGAGAGAGAGAGAGAGAGAGAGATTTAATTATCGCAGCTGCGAAAATTTGTGAAACCACCATACATTTGCTGTTACTTAGAATTCATTTATTTAAAAAAAACCAATCTGGTGTTCAACAAAATATTTATCTAAAATAATTGCTTAAGCCAATTTCTTTATTTACACTCTTGGATTTTAATTTCCAGCTTCAAACTGCTGTAATAATCCTTTTAATGGAAAGTTTACATTTTTTTCACTAATCCGACTTCTACTGAGTAATTGGATACATTGAACATTGATACAATACAATACAATATAACGTGTCAGATATTTCTTAAACTTATTTTATATGTAAATGGTTGACAATATATAACCGACCGGCTTCGTGTTTGTCTATAGATTCTAGAATAGTATGATTTTGGCATAAAAAGGTGATCCATGGTCTAAATATTTATTTTAATCGGTCAAAATAAAAATACGATATCCTGTTTGTGTATACTACAAAACTAATCACAAAAAATACATTATTCTTCAGCGTTTGTATCGTTTATATTATATGAAATGATGTCGACTTTCTAATGAGATATAGTTTTGTTCGCATTAGAATTGCTTCTTTAAATGGTAAAGTTAGTACAATTAAAGTAGGACGATAATATTGCATGCATGTATAATCGAATTATTGGCATCGTGTAAACATAAATATAATAATTGCTCCTGGATAAATTATGTATCCCATATTAAGATCAAGGTCACAGAGTCAATTTTGCCAATATAGCTCGCTGTGATAGCGATAGTGGTAAAACTGCTGACGGTGACAACGCAAAACGGCCTATATAGCTAAAGATGTTAGAGTCAACTTTCAAAGATTGCTGACGATAATAACTCAAATAGACCTATATAGCTGAAGGTCACATAGTCAACTGTCCAATATTGCTGACAACGACAACTATATTAGCTGAAGGTCACATAGTCAACTGTCCAATATTGCTGACAACGACAACTATATTAACTGAAGGTTACATAGAAACTGTCCAATATTGCTGACGGTGACAACGTAAATAAGCTTATATAGCTTAAGATCACATAGTTAACTGTCCGATATTGCTGACGGTGACAACTCAAATAGACCTATATAGCTGAAGGTCACATAGTTAACTGTCCAATATTGCTGACGGTGACAACTCAAATAGACCTACATGTATATATAGCTGAAGGTTACTAATTAACTGTCCAATATTGCTGACGGTGACAACATAAATAGGCTTATATAGCTTAAGATCATCTAGTTAACTGTCCAGTATTGCTGAAAATGACAACTCAAATAGACCTATATAGCTGAAGGTCACATAGTAAACTGTCCAATATTGCTGACGGTGACAACTCAAATAGACCCATATATAGCTGAAGGTTACATAGTTAACTGTTCAATATTGCTGACGGTGACAACGCAAATAGGCTTATATAGCTGAAGATCACATAGTTAACTGTCAATGTCCAATTATATTGGCCGATATATATATAATATATATATATATATATATATATATATATATATATATATATATATATATATATATATATATATATTGCTTAAGAATGCAGAGTTAACTGGTCAACTTTGTTCACGTTCATCACGACAAAGACAAATGAGCCTGTTAGGCTCACAAATGCAGGGCCTACTGGGCCTGTATAGCTCATGGTTGCAAAATGAATTATATTAGGAATTATATGAGCACGTGTTTGTTTGTTTATTTCTGTATGTTATTTTCCATACTCTTTCATGTTGCGTGTGATTTGTGTTGTTTACTTTAAATCAAATATTTGATGTCAATCATTTACCAGGTATAGGAGACATGATGGTATGTGGCAAAATATCCAAAATAAGATTTATGAAGCCACGATATTACAATAAAATTCTATGTCCGGTAAATTATTAGAAGGTAACGTTTATGCACGTGTCTGTTTTTCTATATCAAGCTGTAAAAGATGGTTTTATCATCCCGTATTAAATTTTTTTCCGGAAAAAGCGGATGTAAATGACCTATAATTTCATTGTCGCCGCTTCTTCGTATGCTTAGTAGTCATTTTATCGTCAGAGTAGGTCACATATATGAACCAATGACACATCAGATTATGGTAGTTCCCGGCTTCAGAGCCAAAAACTTTCCCAGAATTGGGACTTTTTTTTAAATTTGCACACGCATTCCTTAGAATGTGCTTCGTTGAATAAATTTATAAAATACATATGTTTCAGTAAAGTGCGTTAAACCTACCCCACTTTCCCAAAACCATTTCTTAATATCACAGCAAGTTTATTTCATGTTTGTTATTAATTGAAAAATGAGTAGAAGTGATAAAAACAACATTCATTTTTATGGTTATAATCAATACTTTAATAAAAGACGTTCATTGTAGTGATAAACATAACATTGAAATTATAAAAAGCGTAGGCTATTATAACAAAATGTGCAAAAAGTGTCTTCATTTGCTTTGACAGTTTATCACAAAGATCCAAATTTCACAAAATTTGTGAAATACGTTTCTTTCAAAAACTACATAAATGAAGTTTTATACATATTCTACAAAATGAAATTTAAAAAAAAACTTGTTTTGATTTTGTTTTCGAGATACGGAAAGGATTATCTCCCCTACCCCTTATTTTTTAATTCCTATTACAAAATGACATATTAAAAAAATTATTTGAGTATTTAAGTTTGTAAATCTTAAAAAGACTAGTTTTGTACAATTCCAAAAAATGAAATATCTTTTTATAATGTTTTATAATTAACTTTTAATGTATTTTTACTCCTTAAAGAACGAATTACTATTTCCGGAATTTGTCTTAACCGTTTATCATTTTTGAAATCTTTTAAAATGACATAAAACATTCTTCCTGAAAGATCAGTATTTCAAGATTTTTTTTTGAATGAATCGATGTATTTGATATTTTGGACATTTTACAAACTTATTCTGTATGCTTATATACATATTATATTTACCGCTTACCCTCTGTCAATTAAATCGGAGCACCGTTTGTGTATCCAGTTTTGCCTGTGGGATCAAAAGCAAACCATATGCTTTTTTTCTTGCACAAAAGCAATATAACTTATTAAAGCTTATTTCTATATTGCACCGATATATTTTATGCCATAGACTCATAAAATTATCTAATCCTGTGTGTGGGGCCCCAAATTGAACGAAAGATCGTGAAGTATTGTTGGTTTATTTGTCATATTAAACAATAAATTTAGAATAATTACACAATCTTAAATGAATTAAATGAATGAAATAACGCTTAATAATAATTTAAAACAGAAAAATATTCAAATAATGGTATGTCGACTGTTGACTTAACGGGAAAAAATTGTATTTTTTGATACAATTATCATTATAGTTCGGTTATTTCATCCTGCTGCACAAAGTTACTTCCCTTGGTGTCGACACTTGCCTTAAAATAGTTGAATATTTGTATTGACATTGCGTAGGACAAATTTTAGTCATTATGGCCGAAACTAGAATATGCAGGATGGATTCAGCTAAAAAAAAATACAACGCACTTCGAACAATCGTCTGAAAAAAAAAATCATTTTTTAAATGGGTTATACATATTCAAAAATTTTAATGCTCTTTTTCAAATTGTAATGCAATAAGGCAATTTTTTAATTTTTTTTATTTTTATTATTTTTTTTAAATTCATCAAACATGAGCTTAACTACTATCTGTTATTTTTGTAAATTGGTCTTTTTTTCCGTTTGATTTTGCTGATCAAGTGGATGTACATACTGTCAAGATAAATTGCGCGTTAATAATTAGTACGTCAACTTTTATAGCACTTAATGTGACTCGTCCTTGTCTAATAAATAATAGTTTAGTTTTGGACAAAATATACAAAACACTCGGTTGCATGGATAATTGTTTGCCCTGAGGAATACCAGTGTCAGGTATCTGTGCGTTATTTTGGTTTCTGTCCTTAAAAAGGAATCTATATTTATTCTGCGGTTAACGGAAATTATACACGACCTTTAGCCATTTGCTTGTCCGTGGCAGAAAATGTCCGCATATCGTGATCTGATTAAAACGTAGGATTTTTTGCACAACAACAATATTTTTTAAAATTTATACCAAAAGTAGGGATTTTAAATTTTATTAAACGTTAATGAAGCTGTTTAGTTGTCTGACTTTTTACGTGCTTTGATAGTAAAATTATGATATAGGATGATTCTCGTTAAACCGAGGCATTCGCCTATTAATTTCAAAAATTAAATATAAATAAATAAATCTTTTTTATACTTACAACAATTAAAAGGTAGTATCAGCATGAAAATGTTTAGGGTCTTAAACTTGAACAAAACATTACATTATGTGTTAAAACATACAATTTACATTCAATGCTTTCTGTATATTTTTATACGAACTATTTCGAGGAAAAAAAGTGTTTTTATAAATACACGTAGAGCGCATTAATCTTCATCAAAAATAATTTTGACTACCAAAACTCTATAATGTAAATCAGGAAATTAATGGGTCATGAAATTAATGCGAATTGCCGATTTTGAAGTAAAATGCGTATTGAAATTAATGCGATTTTTTTTTTAAATTTCAATTTTTTTAAAATTTTTGCCTATTTTTTATCTTACAATTATAAACATTAAATTATGGACTCAGAAATCATTATATTATGTCTTCCTTAATTTTTAAAACACGTTATAAACAAACTTTTGGTAGACATTATTAAAATAAACAGAGGTGTGCCGAGGGGAAATTCTTAAGCGCCGATGACCCATAGTTTTAAATTAACCAGGGTGGTTAAGGATGATCAGAACATAGAAACGCGTGTTTTTTACTAAACAAACAAACTCAAATATAACGCTTGGAGTTTTTATTTAAAAAAAGCATTCAAAATAAGGACGTCCATGTTGGCATGTGTACAACTGATGTTCGTCTTCAACTCACGAGTTTAGAATGTTAGGTTACTTATAATCACAGTACTTTCAATTCGATGTTCCAGTCAAGGTTCAAAGTGATGTATCAGTCACGATTCCACCCGTAGGAAAGAAACAGCAAAAAATTACCTCTAAATGAGAATGTTCTCTAATTAATTAGTTACGATAACAACTTCCAGTTTAGGGAGGTAACTCAATTTACAATAAATATACAGAATACAGACATCGGAAAATAAATGCGACAAGAAATGAATTCGATTAAACGGGCCTCGCATTTTTTGCATTAATTTCTTGCTCGCATTAATTTCCTGATTTATAGTTTTCATCTCCTGTTATGCAAATTGTTTTTAATGGGCATAGATGCGATTACAATAAAAGTTTGGGAAACAGTTGAAACGTGCTACCACTTAATATATAGACTTATTATTAAGTAGTGTATTATCTTAACATCGGCTTAGTCAGCTGTCTGGTAAGGCTTGCGAATTAAAAGTTAGAATCATATTTCACCATATTTTTGTTTTACCTCGACAAGACAAGAATTGCCTTTGTGTAATTATTATCCTTTAACATGTTAGCTATGTAAGGTTACTAATACAAAGTACTTCTCCGGGGCATTGAACTATTGATATTAATTAAAATAATTAACATTTTAGAACATTGAACTACCAACAACAAAACTTCAGTTTTAATACGCGGGATATATTGTGATTGAAATAAAGCTCATTTATTGTTGGGACGCATACATTACACTCGTGCGAAATGCGAACTCGTATAACGTAACCGTCAGCACAATAAACTCATGCGATCAGCTACGTCAGAAAACCCCATATGTGTGGTTTTGCGTATTTAAATCCCCCATAAAAATGGTCAAAAAAGACAATTTAAACTTGCAAAAGCATAAAAAGACTTAGAAATAATAAAAATACTGTGCATAGCCTTCTTAATTCTATTTGAAAATACCTGTTGTTCAGATGTGCCTATATATTTGATAAGAACGTGGTGTTTAAGGTAATTGAAACAACATAAAAATGTGCGTCTTAGAACTCAATTAGGATATATTTAGATAATTCATGCCATTTTATGCTCCCACAAAAATCATATAAAACATTCGTATTCATCCACCATCTTCACAAGATCTTCGTCCATGGGACCGCCTCGTTGGTTCAGGAGTAGAGACTCTAAAACTTTGGATATTGCTTTCTTGTCTGGCGCTCGGAGTATCGACTGTTTTACCCGTAGCAGGATAATAGACTTGGGGGAGTGGTACGCTTGTCTGTGGCATACTGACTAGGTGAAATAGCAGCTTATCAAAGAGTCAACGTGAGTGCGCGCTAGAAGAAGGCAGACCATTATACACATTCACATACAGAAACGTGTTCTTGGATTAATCCATAGACATTAATAACATTGCTCTTGTCGTGAATAGCTGAAAAATTGTTGATGCGGCTTTAAACAACATTACAACAACAACAACAACAACAACAATACGTCTATGTTTTTTATTTCTTAAATTGAAACAATGCTCACTGGCTCTCCAATTTAGAAATATGCTTTGTTATGCTTTAAACCCATGACTGACTGCTTCTCTGCATTGAAATTGAAAAATTCTTCGCTTTAACACCCAAAATATGACTTGTAAAGCTGTAAAGGATACTGCTGTGGTGCTTTCAAATTGCCCATATTATGCAGTGAAAAATGTAAGGTGAAGTACTCTGATGGATTAAATCAAACATGGTGGTTCTCATAATTCTCTTATTAGTCTCAAACTAACTCTCTTTTAATGTTCCTTTTTCTTTTTTTTTTTTTTTTTTTTTTTTTTTTTTTTTTTTTTGCATTTGTTTTCTCGACCACAATTTTCCCTCGGACCATTCTCCAAAAAGATTAGATTGGAAAAAATGTATTTTACCTAGTAAAGATTCTCTATTTATATGAAGGCGAAAAAAAACGGACACCGAAAAAATACCGACCTTTAATTAACTTTCTTACACTAGTATCTGCCAGAGAAATATCAGATTAGGCACAGAAAGGCGCTTTAGGACGTGCTTAATGCCATTCGGTAGTATAAGCCCCTCTCTTATGGCCCTTATTCGCTTTGTTATATTGTATCAGTATTAGGCGTTATTTGTTTCGTATGTTTTATCAGCTGTTATGAGAAGAAGGAAAGAGCAAACCATTTCTTGTATTTTTTTTAGTTATTATTATTAAAAATTCGAAAGATATCATGTCGTTTAAATATAATTTGAATCATATAACTTTCAGTTTCGTCATTTGGAAACATTCTTTACGGTTTGTTTACAAGAAAAAAATAGCTTCTACAAATTTACTTTGATTTTGGCAACTAGATACTATGATTAAGTTATGACACCTGATTTTTTAAGAAATCCAAAACGACAAAAATTTTCCGGAAAAGCTTTTCACTTAAGTATCTTATATGACGGAAATATATCATAAACAAATAGCCTTTGCCTCACAAGCAGTCAGTACTTGACAAGAACATAGTGAGACAAGATAATTCATTCATACAAAATATTCTGACATTAGGAAGATATAAATATGTTCATTATAATACAAGTTTATTAACACTTTGTCATATTAAACATAACATGACAGTATGAACATCATGGTTCATAAAAACTTTAAACTTGAGAAAGTTTACTTAGTCTAAATACTCTATTTTATGAACAATAAGGAAATTGTTTCAGGAGATTCTTTTCAAGGATATTTACATAAAATTAACGATTTAATTAGTACAGATAAATATATCAATATCCATAAATAAAGAAACAAACAAATATTTTGTCAAAACTCGACTAACTTCGGAAAATACATAAAATCCTTCGACAGTTACCAAAAAAGCAGTCCTTGTGTCCCTTGGCAAATTGGATATATTACGACGACGCTTCCAGACGGTTTTCACTTGAAAGCTCCTGCAAGGAAAATGGGGCCTCGATAGTCGAGTGGTCTAAAGCGCGGGCTTACAGATCACAGCGCCTCTCATCGCCTGGATTCGAATCCCACTCGGGACAGATCATTGAGTGAGAAAGTTTGTCATTTCGGTTCAAAGGTCGGTGGTTTTCTCCGGGCACTCCGGTTTCCTCCACCATCCCAGAACTGAACGCCTCGAAATAAGTGAAAGATTCTTGACTGCGGCGTGAAACACCATTACTCCACCCCACTCTACTCCTGCAAGGAAAAAAATTAGGTTCCTAAATCGTCCAATGATTGTGTCTTATTCCATACTCTCACATAATAAATTGTTAGAGGACTATTTTCAAGGTAAATACCTACAATGCTTGGATTTCGTCAAGTGGTAAACTCATAATACTCGGTCCATTGATCACTTCATAGGGCGACATGCGTGAATGATTTGAAAACTCGCACCTTTTATAAGTGCAGTACAATGATAATGTTCTCCAAGACGTCAAAATTAAAGTGATTTTAAGATCAGAATCAGTGTAAGCTTTAAAGATGCAGTTATTATTTTACCAAAGTAGTTAGTTTTAGTTCGGATTAATTTTTTTTTAATTGTAAGTATTGACTTTCGGAATGTATCTAAAAACACCAAGTATCTTTAACATTATATTTGCGAGTTTTTAAATTAATTCATTACCCCAAAAATTGAAAGCGCAATCAAAAGTATCCAAAAGTATTTTAATGTATTTAGAGCTGCATTAAGTTTTCCAAGAAAACAATTTTAAACGGTGCTGATCTATTGATGATGTTCCTAATAAACAACTTGGTTCAACGATAAAAGCTCGAATAAATACAGAAACAACAATAATTTCCCAGCGACATGTAGCATGGGGATCTAATATCGGAACATGCTTACGTCATAAAAAACTGGGTCATTTAAACACAACTTATAAAACGTTGAAATACGATAAATTAAACATAGAACTTCACTGAATTTGTCATTTGTGCCCTAGTAAGGGATACGTAACATCAATGCGAATACATCTGGATATTAATGACGGAAAATTAATACAATTTGTACGGTTTCACTTTCGATTTATTGAATTTCCGTACATCCATGCGCATGCTCCCGGCTCATAATTTAATTCATCAATAAACATTGACCAACCGGTTAGAGGATACCGTTTATTTACAGCTAAAAGGAATGAAATTTTAGAAAATGAATCTCACGGATGGTAAGTGATTAGAAGTTATCTATTTAAAAAAATATATATATGTCTTCAGAAAACCAAAAAAAAAATTCAGAATATTGAAAAACTTAATGTAGCTTTAGCAGCAAAGTAATTTGTATTTGTGAACTAATCCCATACGGATAAGTATTTTGGATATATGTAGATCTATAAAAAAAGGGTGTCCCTGTCAGTGGAACCAATGATTAATCCAACATGTCACTTTCCGATACAAAATTTAACTTAATTTTTCGGAAATGCCGGAAAAATACTGTACTATTCTATGAAGGCTTTCCGAAAAGGCGTCCAAATTTTAGTAAAATTTGCTTGTTCTGGGGTCAAATTGCTATTTTTAGTAAAAACCACTGAACTGCTGATTCGAAACGACGAATTGACATATTTTGTACATCTGACACAAAATAGACACATTTTGTAAAGCTGATGTTGCAATTTTTTTAAACCAAGTAAGCTGGAAACCAATGCTCTTGTATCCGACACTGTCATAGATTTTTCGACTATAAATATTTAACCTTTACATCTAAATCAAAGAATGTGTGTGTGTGTGTGTGTGTGTGTGTGTGTGTGTGTGTATTACACACAGAAACACTTGCACTGTTATCTATATAATAGTATTTATTAAATTATGGAATAATATCATTATATTCTGCAATTTGTAAAATAAATCATCTGTTATAAAATACACTATCCTGTTTCGCAAACGAAAAAATGTGTTTGGACACAACCAAAAGGACCAGGAAAACAACACAACACAATTTAAAGTAAAATAGCTAAAAACGACAATACTTATTGAAAACACCATTTAACTCCAGGCTTTGGAAAGACATAAGATTTACAAAAATGTCTGGTAGCTGTGTTATAGTAATATTTAAGAGTTGATGTAATGATGTTTAACGTCTCAGTCAAGAATATTTCACTTATATCGAGACGTCACCAGCTATAGGCGAAAGTGCAAAAATTTTGCCTGTGCGTTGCGCTGATGGCATTATGCAGCAGGGCTCTTTATCGCGCCACGCCTGCCGGGACCTCGTTTAAGTTCCTCTTGAGTTTCTGTTTAGCCATATTTCAACGAACGTGTTCTAATTTTTAATTTTTATATTTAAAAACAAATATTGCTTAGGAACATGGTTAGGTTCTACAGCCAATCGAAATTGCGATTGCACTGTTTTTGTCTACAGCATTATGATTAAAGTACACCAAACCGTTTGCATAAACTTCTCATTTAAATGTGGTATGTAATGAAAGTCAATTAATAATGTTACCAGGCAAGATCGTCGTCATAAGCTTATTGAAGTATAAAAAAGTAATGTCATGTAATTGCGTTAGCACGTATACAGTTTTAACACCTATTACAAAAGATAACTATTAACCTTTTATGTATGCAAAATGAGCATATATTTTTGAACCTAAATTACGAAACTTCGGTAATGATTATATTCTAATACGTTTTATTAATAAATATTATTATAGGTATTATATAATTACTCCTTTTTTATTGATAAAGGTAAAAGGTACAAAATTCTATGCCAGGAGAAAATTGAGTATGCGTTTCATGCTTCCGTGCATAGGCTACTAGTTTTAATTAAGAAGAAGAATTAATTTTTTAAGATGATATGATTTGATTCCATAATTAGTACCCCCTCACTCAATCCGACTGCTTGAGGCGGCTACAAGAGATCTCCATCTGGTTCTGTCTGCAGCTATTAGCGGTGCTGTCTCCATGGATAGACCTCTGGTCTTCAGGTCTATGAGGACTGTTCATCTCCATGTTTCCCTTGGCTGACCTCTATTCCGTTTCCCCCCGGGGGGGGGGTCCATCTGAGGGCAACCCTGGGAATTGAGTTTAGGGGCATGCGGAGGATGTGACCAAGCCATCTCTAGCGTCTTGTATATATGGTCTATGAGATTGGTGGTATCCCGTACTTTTCAACAGACCCTCTTTTGAAATGGTGTCGGCCTAAAGATCTTGAAGATGCGTCGAAGGTATCTAGTCTCAAAGACTTCAATAATTATTTACAAAGTGTTAATAAGGTGGTAAACACTTAATTATTTAGATAAGTAAAAACTCAGTTCATTAGTCTACGGAGAATTTTAGTGGCTCTTAATGCTAGTCTGTCCAGCTGTCCATTCTCAAAAGTTTCATTTTTGGTGATATAATTTCATTTATTTGTATTATAAAAACAACTAAAAGTCATACTTATAATAACTAACTTAGAGCGAATTTCTTTCAAACAATTACAAGGTGAGGCTTGAGTTTAAATGTGAAGATTAATCAGATAACAAATTAAGGACATCTTTGGAATAATCACTATTTGATCACACCATTAAAATAAAGTGAAGAAGGAACGGCTAAAAGATAAAAATGTATTACAAAGTCATAAAAATCAGCCATAAATCCTAGATGTGTTAAGATGTATCTTGCTTTTATTACGTCTAATGTATCCTGGCATTTGAAATTTAGTTGACAAGTGATTATCTCGTAAAATGAATACTGGCTTAGTATGTCTTGATACATTTGCGGGGGTGTATTTTTGATATACCAAGGACATTTGTGAAGAATTATACCAGATCTAAATCACAGAAACTTGTTAACTTAACACATATGGTTAAAAAAACGTGTTCACGAATACTTTTATGGTGCCTTTAATCACCGGTTTGGGTATGTGATCGCCTGCAAGAAACTAAAATAACGTAATTGTATATAAATTATGTTATATTTTCTCCTTTTAGCAAGTTTAATGTCTAAGGATTGTTTTATTTTTACATAAAACAATATACGAAGCACAAATGTAATATCGAAAAAAATTAAAAAGCAAAATGGCAATAATACATACAAAACCTTTGCTCCTAAACATTTCATTACTAGTGAAAATTTCCGTCTTACAACAAAACAATTTAGTCCAAAAACATTTATATACTTGACTTCTATAATGTTTATTCCTAAATTTGTTTATATCCAGAACTTCTTTAAAATTTTGCCTAAAACAATTTTTATCGAACATAAATAAATTTATACATTTATATATTTGAAATTTCTGCAAAATAGTGTCTTGAACAATATATATCTTAAACTAAGGTAAAATTTCATCTTGAACCAATTGAAATCTGTAACTATTGAAATTTTTACTAGAAATAATTAAGAACTAATGAAGTTTTACCTTTTAACAATTCAATCTAAACCTTGTATAAAACTTGCCTTTCTGTTAATCCAAACGTAATTTCCGTTTTATGATCAAGATATTAAATACGATGTTTATATCAGGTATTAAATCATAATAAATCTTTTAAAGATTAGACTGTTTTTAGTAATGTTTCAATGCTTATGAGATAATAATGTAAATTTGAAATAAGTTGGCTACAATGTATTAAAATATACTTTTGATTTAACTGTATAAGGCTGCAGAATATCGTAAGCATTAACATGCTGTGTACCACATATTTCACTTCAAGTTTTACATATGTGCAAATATTTCTAAAATTTAAGGAATTAACTTGTGTTTTAACGAGTAAACCTGAAAACTGATGTGCACACTTCATACGTGCGTAGTAAAGGCTCCATGTACTGGAATGATCTTATGTCGATAAACTGGTCAAATATGTTTAGATTTCTGTGACATTTTCGCAAAAAAAATCTTCTGTCACGGAGGATAAAAATTGTCTATTATCAATCATTGATTCAATAGTTTTTAAAAATGGCTATAAGGTCTTGTAAATTGATCATATACGACCACAGCTAGTTGTATTTCTGTCATACAAACTAGTTTGTATATAGTAATATTACAGGTTTTTTTCTCTTTTGATACCTTCTTTAAAACCTCTTTAATTGATTGGTAAAATGGCAATTCGACATTCTATGTGCAAATTTTAGAGAAAAAAAAATAAGGCTGAAAATTAAACACTCAGTTTATCTTGTTGCTTTTTTATCATGCCTCTTGTCATGGACGAAGTGTGGAGATGAAAGCATTTTTCAAACGACCTGCTTGTGCGAAAATTCTGGTAAATTTCTTGGTCTGCGTGTGTAAGTGCACTCTTAATTTTACTACCAGCAGTGACGAAAAAGTCTGGCACATGTGCCTTTAGTCTATCAGCAAGAAAAAATTATATTATATTGCATGTAAATGATTATTAGTTTTTATTGTGTTTCATATAATTATCAGTTTTTAATGGGCGGTTATGATGCAGTAAAACTAGGAATAGAAAGCATTATGATAAACAAACAATGCAACTTTCACAAAGCTGATTTATTAATAACTGTGTACTTCACCAATCGATTGAATAGTGGGGCATTAATTTAGCCTGAACCATCCAACAAAGATGTTTGTTAACTGGTGTTAAAAAATATATATATTTATATTACACACACACACACACACACACACACACACACACACACATATATATTATGTAATTTTCATATATATATATATATATATATATATATATATATATATATATATATATATATATATATATATATATATATATATATATATATTATGTAATTTTCAAATTGCTCATCCAAAGAACCGTTCTCTACAACTTTGACAGAGTTACATAATGTTTTGATATACGGCTTTGTCTTTGTGATATGATCAATAATATTCATGACATGACAAATTGCTCTGATTAATTTGGTAGACAAATCTATATTTTATTGTGTGTCGTTATCTCTCATCCTGAGAAATTATCAGCATCTTTGCATCTTAATTTTTTTTCCTTCTGGTTATAAATATATATATATATATATATATATATATATATATATATATATATATATATATATAATATTTCCGCGACCAAGAGTGATTGCTTAAATGTGTTATTCAACGTTTAACGTAGGTAATTGATGGCATTTCCTTATATAGTTTCCTATAGACGAAATCATGCTCCTTATCTTCTTATAATTTCAACATTATTTAATTTTGACGATTTTTAAAGTTGTTTTAAAAACTTAATGCCATTAGTTATCTTGAAATTTCAGAAAACTCTGCAATAATTTGCAGCAATTAACTGCAGAACGTAGAATTTTTGTTTGTTACTTTCTTTCTTTCTTTTTCTTTAAATTTGCTAATGTTTAACCTCGGGTTTTTTCCTCTCGGGATCTGCCTCAAAATCATTTACAGATACAGTATATCCAACATATATAACTTTTGATTTATATTATGCATATTTCAATTTCAAGCCAGTCTTTCCCTGTGCTGTTCAAATGCCGATTATACGATGATAATATTGCCTTGGTAAAAGGCAACATATCTTGTCATTAAAGTCACTAAGATCTTCAATTAAACGTTGATACATTGCCAGACTACTATCAAACCAATTGGTAAGCGATAATACTCGAAACCCCTCATTATTAAAGCATTGCATCTTTTTGTTCCTTTTCTATATCTACTTGGAAATAGCCGATTTTTCGAAACGGTAAAGTATCGAGACCGGGACAGTCCTTGTAAAGTATCTTCAATGCGAGATAATACGTAAAATTCCCTTATAATTCGCTCATTAAGTTTCCAGACACTATACGTAGTTTTCCATCATATTAGCAAGTTATCATTCCAATAACGTTTGATTCCTTGGAAAAAGAGATTGTCCTTATAAATCCGCATATTAACAGCTCTTAAATATGTTCTCTTAAATTCGTGAAACGTTGCAGGTAGAATAGTTTGATAACTCAGTAGACAGTACTGTCAGAAAATGAACCATGTCGTAAAATTTTCAGCCGGTTAAATTTTTTAAAATTTATTTAAAACTAAGGTTGTTTCCCCATGCAAAACATTCTTTAGCTGATTTGGATTCATATAATATTGGAACTTTGGATTAATTGATTTTTCAAATGTTTGGATTATCTTTTTTATCTATCAACCTTTTTCGGCTCCTAGTGTCACTGATGAGGAATGAATTTCCGAAATGGGTACATATAGCAAATCAAAATTTGACAGGTATTTTTGTTAAATATTTACTACCCTGACCAGGTACTGCTGCTGATGGAAGAAACTCCCCAACTCCCCAAGGGTATCCATAACTCAGTAGGCAGTACTTCATGCTGTCAGAAAATGTACCATGTAGTAAAATTTTCAGCCGTCTTCATTTTTAAAATTTATTTAAAACTAAGGTTTGTTTCCTCGTCCAAAGCATTCCTGAATTGGGAGTCATAGAATTTAAGAACATTTAATTTTCAAATATTTGGATTATCATTTTTATCTATTAAATTGTGTAACTGATGAGTAATGAATTTCAGAAAAGTGCAAATATGGCCCATAAAAATTAAACAGGTATTTTTGTTAAATATTAATTCAGTTGTGGTGTCAATTGTTGTATGAGCCACGCGGGTATTTAATATTTAAATAACTCTCGAAATAAAAAAAAATAAAAATTATTTTGTAAACGTTTATTTTAATGATAACTTTCAGAAATGATGTATATCATGTAGCACAGTTGTTACTGATACGTTTTTTCTGAATGAATACTTACTATATTTCATTTAATATTTCTCTAGACAGAATTACAACAATTTTCACCGTAATGAGGAGATGCTTTTGATGCAATCGAATCTAGCTTTTGATGTTCAACCTATCCTTTTTTTGTAGTTGGAAACACGTTGTTTCATATTGTTGAGTCAAAGTGAAAAATTTCTTAGTAGTGTCTCATTCATGACTTGTATTAAGAAGTTCGTATTGTCAATGATATTTTACGGTTACGAGTTATTGAGTTTTTAGTCTATCAAAACAAAGCAGTTCAAAAACTAATACCACTTGGTTTAAAGGTTAACTTGTTGTTAAATTTGTTTCCGTATTGCCTTTTACATGTGCTAACTTAACATCAATATAATAGTATTTGACTGTTTACTGTCGTTACTTGTTACAAGAAAAGACTCCAATGACTGGATTTTGATAGTCTACATTTTGACATGATTAATTTATAATAAGCGTTTGATCTAAATCGAATTTTATCAGGGCCCTTAGAAAGTTTTATGGCCGTCATCACAATATTGTTGATAAGTATAAAGTCACTGTATCCCAACTTATACTGGATATATTTGACTTACCATAGTTCTTCGTTCCTTTCATTCTCAAAATTGACTTGCACGTGACGGGTGTAGCTAGCTAAACAGGAGGTGCTTACCCTTCCGGAGCACCCGGCCTCACTTCCTTGATGGAAGTTCACGTGTATCACATATTTTGCCACTTTGCAAAGTTTTTACTTTGTTTTTGGGATTGTGATATGGACAAGGACTGGTATGTTTGTTTTATTTTAATGAACATTTCCGGATAAAAGTTATTACCTGCACGATGCCCAGTATAAAACAATATGTTCATTGTTGCAACATTAACTTCCATATCCTGAAGTAAAATTGTTTAAATATTGTTAGTTTCTATTGCAGCTTCATTTCAAAATCCATTCATTCCGTCATGTAATTTTTTTGTCTTAACATTGTAAATTGTACGAGTCTTGCATCCACTTATTGTTGAACCCTACTAATAAGGTTTACTTTGTTTAAATCTTTCCTTTAAAGTCGGTAGAACACGTTATCCTAGGTAAAATTAATGGTATGATTCCCTTTATAATCACGACTTCATACTTTATTATCGTACTTCTTTTGTCTTCCTCTTTGTAGATAACTTTGGTCTTCACAGCTAAATTTCTGAGTTGAATATGCATTTTTGTTGAAATTAATCTCGTACATGTCGTTGTGGTGGATGACAATCTTGTTTAATGTAGACTTATGTAGATATGGTGTTCAAAAATAAGGATATATTCTTTGCAGACATTGTATTGGTTGTAACAAACTCGATTGCAGTTGTTTTTTTACTGTAGGTTTAAACTCCAATTCTTCAAAAACAAAAATATCAAATAACGTATTTTCTTCATTACCTATAGCAAACTGAATTGCATATATTTCTTTGTAAATTTTATTTTTAAACTACACGGTTTGTTTAGTAAACGTGTTGTAAGTTCAGTTATCTTAATCAAAGTTTAGTAAATTTATAATAAGATTAGGTTTTCCATTCCATATGTTAGACATTTTCTCACTTATTATCACTATATAGATAATAAAGTTTTAAATATTTCAATGCCAATAGTATCTAAAATGAAAAAAAACCGATATTTTCTTTAAGTGAAAAGTTCGTCAATTGTATCGTTAATTCAAATTACACATAAGAATATTTACAATTAAAACCCATCTAGTCAGTTTCGCAAGGACATAATGTATACCAAGGGGACCTTAAATGGGACAGTACTATATAGATATAGTATATCAACAAAAAACTTTATTTATGTTTTTAAAGTTTTAAATAAAAATTCAAAGACGTATAATTTACTTAGGTATAAAATTAAACAAATTAAAACTAATTTATACTTATTTAATATACTTAAAATCCTAACACGGCTAATATTACGCAAACAAACAATTGCAAGGAAAAACTGTTTCATATGTTTAATCCCTGACATGTATTTTGTATATTTCAAAATGCCAACAAAATCGGTACAAATGCATCTCAAGTTGCCTTTTATAGCACTAACATTACAATGCGACCACAAACATTACTGAAATACCAAATAAAACAAACATACCAGTCCGTGTCCACATCACAATAGAAGTCAAACAATTTCCTATCAAGGTCCACAAATATTAAACGAGTTTGAAATCATTATATCTCAATATAAATGATATTTATGTGAACTGGTCCTATTTTCACAGTTATTTCGTAACAAAGATATTTCTTAATGTAAGAAATTTTTTGCATTTTTTGATTAACAAATAAACCATATTTAGAAAACTAAAACAAAATGTTATATGGTTTTAATGATCATCTAAATACAACCTTGAATGTCTAAATATTTGAAAAATTAACTTAAATTATTAGAATTTAAAAGTTGCCAGTTTAAGTTAATGAACATCTAAGTTAAGAACTAATTTTGAAACAAGGACCTGTATTCTTTACGTAAACATAAATGAAAATTTTTGATCAATTTAATTAAATAAAAAAAATTTTTGTGCTGGAATCACTATATTTTAACAATGGCTAATGAACCATTCATTCCAATTTCAAAAAAATACTGGGTCATAATCGAAGTGTCATATAGGGCCGTTTTACACGTAATATTTAAAAATAATTTGGGGACCCTGTGCATCTTGTGAATGAATATGGTGATAGTAGAATGGAATTAGATCACATAAATATTGTTGATTTCCAAACAAAATCAATTCATTTTTTCTGAAGTTTCTAATTCGGATTCAGTATAAATTAGTAAATAACAGCTTTATTGGTTTTATCAAAGACAATGCAAGCTTTTTCAAGTAAACGCTTTGGATTTTGGTTTTTGAGTTATATATATATATATACTTGGTTAGAATATTTGTAACATGATATAGTCTTGCTAAATATGAGGTATCGATTTACCAAGGTAATTATGTAGATCTACCTCAAGGATCAAATTGTTATTTATATAAAATCCTTGCAGATTTTTTAAATAATCATGGCTTCGGATTTTTTTATGATAAATGATGCTAACTATTTTCCAGTCCATTGTATATCAGACGAATTTTTTAATCATCTACAATACAGTTAATTATACTATCATCAGCAAATTCACATATGTTACCATTAATATCTGTAACAGTACCAATATAATAACTGAAATATAAAAAACACTTTAGACAAAAAAATGGGGAACACAAAATACTTATACCATCCAATCAGATATATTTTAAAACCATCCTATTTTTTTATTTTGCAAATAACTTCAAACGACTGAAGTAATTCTCCATTTATAATGATAGAGTTGTGTTTGGTTAATGAACCTGTATTCCATATTCAATCAAATACCTTACTTATATATTACAACACGAGACTTATTTATTTTATCAAAGCTTAAAAGCTTTTACAATGCTATTTGATATATCTATCATTCGACATACTGCTGAATCGCCCTTTAAACCTTATTATAAAGTAGAAATTAAATTGTTTTCTGTTAAAACCACTTCAAGTATTTTATTTCAAACATCTTAAGAAATGGCATTTGAAAGCGAAATAAGTCTGTTATTTTACGTGACAAGGATCATCTTTACATAAATGGGAGTAATATTACAATTTATTTAATAATTAAAAGTTAGAGTAGAATTAAACAGTTAATTGTGGAAAAGTTCAGTTAAGGGCAGATATAAGGCAGTGTGTTTTAAAAGATTAGACAAGGAATAACAAGCAGGACTTCATTTTTAAGAAATATCAATACAAGATAGCGGTTGTCTTGAATCTTCAACAATTATAACAATTTGTATTATAGAATCGTCTGCATTTGATTCTCACAGAAATATTTTAAGAAATATTTTTCCTTTTTAGTCATACTTATTGCAAACCTATTATGTTAAATTTTGCCAGGTGAGCTTCAATTAAGATTTCTTATTCACCACTTTGACATCTAAATGCCTAAAGCTGCATTAAGTTTTTCTGTGCATAATATGGAAATGACGCTTTTTCTTAACTATGAAACCCATGAAAAATGTAATACTTGGTTCCATGGGAAAACCTTTCCTTACGGTAAAATTCACGTAGAAACCCACTGCCAGTTTTATCTACCAAAGGTCTTATTTTAGAACATTGATCACGTGTTGTTTTTTTTAATCGAAAACGAGGCAACGTCAACAATAAAGCAAAAGTGCATGTGTACAAGAGCAATGCGGCCACTTTGTCGTGCCTGTCCCATCGAAATTGCTATTTTATTTACAGCAGTTTTCCATTTAAGCCTGTACGATTCGAATCCTGAGAGTCAGTTTGTCCCAGTTGGCCCTTGTTCTTTTCTTTGCAGAATCTGTTGTCGTTCTCGCACAAACACGTTTACTTTCTGCCAACGCCATACACGCATGCAGAACTTCTGCGCATGGTCCAAGCTGATAAATAACATTTTATCGAGTTGCCAAAATCGTTTGAATTTCCCATTTTATGAGCTAATAAAAGAGTAAACGTAAAAAAATGAAACGCAAAGGTAATAATAACAACCAATTAATATTGGTTAAAATATTTTTAGAATATTTTTATTATTTTAGACTATGTACAAAGCTAAAACTAAATTGATATTTGTATAAACAAACAACATAATGCTTGAATTTTTAATTATTATTTATTTATGAAAACTTTGCAATATCTTGCCACGGCTGTGTCAATCACGGAGCCAAGACTTCAATACACGAGTCTTTGAAAGGGCATCCTTAAAAAGTAATTGAACTTGCAATGAAACCAGAAAATTAGGTAAACCCTGGTAACAGATGTTAACGAAACTTAGTATGCACTTATTAATAAAATAAAAAGCATATAGATGTCTTTTCTATACTGGTGAGAGCAAATAACGCTTCCAACATTGTAGTGTAACCACTGTTCTAAAACCGTGACAAATCCAAGAAGTTCATTATAATTGACGATATAATAATCCTGCAAGTATAAAATTAACAAACAGCAGTAAAGTGTTCAATAATTACATTTAAAGCAAGCGGGCGGGTGGGTGAAAGTCTCAAAAATCAATGACAATCACGATAGTTGCACGCAATTTTTATACAGATTTAAACACTAGAGAGAAATTTAAAGGGAGACAACAGGTGTAATATGACATGCTTAATTAAATGTATTTAATTTTTATGGATTATTACCATTATCTAAGACTATGTACGGGTTCAAAGCTAAAACTAAATTTTTATTTTTATAAACAAATAACATAATGCTTTAATTTTGAACTTTAATTTATTAAAGAAAAGTTGGAAATATCTGGCCACAACCGTTTTAATGAAGGAGCCTGGTAACAGATGTTAACGAAACTTAGTATGCACTTATTAATAAAATAAAAAGCATATAGATGTCTTTTTTCTATACTGGTGAGAGCAAATAACGCCACATGGATAAGGTAACTTGTCCAGCACCACCAGAACAGAAAAAGGAAAAACAAACAAATTGAACTTAAAAAAGTTAAAAAAAAAAAAAAAACAATGCAGTTTAGCAACAAGATATGCAAGTAAAATGACTGAAATAAAAAAATTGTGATTGTTTTCGATAAAAACAAATAAAATAAAAAACAGGCCTATAAGCTTGTAACAAAATGCCAATGCAGTCGACCAATCAATGATAAAAAAATGACTTCGTCCAATTGACTTAGTAAAATTACAGCCATGGTCCAGATTCATTTGAAGAAGGCGATACTTTTATATTAGACAACATAAAAGGTTGTAATGCTTGTTGTATTCTATAAAAGAAGATATCATTACCCAAGTTATTCAAATGCACTTTATCATGATGAAAAAGACCTGGGTTCTGCTCAATGATTTCAGGATATCGGATATAATAACCCCATTTTTAATACAAAAGTAGCTTTTTACTGTTGAACCTTTATCTGATTTTTTCAACAGCAGCATGAGTTCTTTCATGTCTCCATTTTAATCTTGGTAAAATTTGAGACCTAATGACCTTTGTATTTGGTAATATTTCAAAAATAAATTTCAAGGAGGCTATTATATTATTTATCAATTGTTCGGATTTACATTCACCAGTGTCATTACCGCCAAAATGTAGTATTATAAAATTTGGCGGATCAATAAATTTAAATAAATGTCTAATTTTACATTGCACCTCTGACCACTTCATGTCTCCTTTGCCCTGCCATAACACAGATATTTTCTGCCGCTCTAGCTCTAAATTTTTCCCAAATGATGACTCACTAGCTCTTACAAATGCATACTTCACTAAAGAAGTATGCCATAATCTTAAAATAAGTATGACAACCTGATAATTTTTTACTGAATTAGTAAAATTTTAACTTGGCGACTTGAAATTTGCACAAGGAATTCTTATATTTGACATTCCAGAGCCATATTTCCAGCGGCCACATTCAGTAATTGTATCATTACCAATACCATGGCTGCCGTAGTTGCAGCGCCAATGCGAAATGAATGAGACTCATTTAGATTGCTATCGAAACCAGCAGCTGCGAGACATTTCTTCAAAATAGAAATTAATTGATACCGGGTTACAGGTGTACCCGACAGATTACAGAAAAATGCGCCTACATAACCAGGACGTATTGACATATATATTAATACAGCCCAGACTGTACAAAAATGCATTTTTGTTTCTTGAAACGTAACGTGTACCCTTGTCCAGACTGATCAGTTTTTGAATGCGGAATAACAATTTCAAGCGATTTAATACAAGAAACAAATCTAATATCAAAGTTTTGCAATGAGTGACCCTGATCACGAATAGAATTTGCAACCAGTTCCCCGATTCTGAAGAACCCCCCAAAAAAATGCAAGTGTCAAAAGTGCAGTAAACATAATTGATACATAGCTAGAGGAGCAGGTAGCTGGAAGAAACTTTAGGATGTTTTCCAAAATGTCTAAGGTTATAGGCATTCTAGTGTCTATGCGTTTATAAATACGCCTTAAACCAATCAACATTTTCTTTAAAATAAACGACTGAGTAACATAAGTAACATTTTTCATTATACACTGATATTCAATTGCTCAAATTTATATACTAGCGGCAAAAAGTAATTGTGCATCAATAAAATTTATAATTTCGCTATTATTACTGAATGTATAAATCTTAAAATTTGCACAAATGGTAAGTGTATATACCTCTATCATATGGCTTGGTCATTGCATCAATTGCACGTGATTTTTACGCTTCATGCGCACGGGTCGGTTTTCACGCAATTGTCGCCGAGCATTTCAGTGTGACAATATTTTAGGAACAATTTACTGTTGTTTGTTTGTTTGGACACCAGAAAACCAAAAAAGCAAGTTTACTCGGTTAAAAGCTTCCACGGTGTAATGCCTAGGCTAAATGAAAATGATCGCCTCCGCGCAATTGGTATGCTTGAGGCTGGTATGACCCAAAGCTTTGTCATTAGACATTTTGGTGTCCACAGAAACACTGTTTATGCTTTATGGAGACGATACCAACAGTTTGGCACCACTAGAGACCGCCCTCGTTTAGGACGTCCACGCGTAACGATGCGTCAGCAAGACAACCATATCTGGCTTGTGCACCTCCGGAACCGTTTCCAAACTGCCAGTACTACTGCCCGGTGCATTCCTGGACTACGCCCAATCAGCCTTAGAACAGTACGGAATCGTTTACGGGAAAGACATATTTGCCTACGACGTCCGGCAATCTTTCCAATTCTACAACGACGTGATCGCACAGCTCGTCTTGCATGGTGCAGAACACATTTACGCTTCAATCGACAAGACTGGGCACAAAAATGTTCGCCGTTGAGTCTAGTTTCACTTGGACCGCAGTGACGGACGCTCCAGAGTGTATCGGCGCATTGGAAACGTGTCCATGACGCGTGTGTAGTGGAACGACGTTCGTTCGGTGGGGCATTGTAATGGTTTGGGGTGGCATCACAGCGAATGACAGAACGCCTCTGGTAGTCATCGGGAACTTGACCGGTGTACGGTACCGTGATGAAATCCTACAAACCCATGTCATCCCATTCATTCAAGGACAGCAACGTAACGTCAATTTTCAGCATGATAATGCAAGACCAAACGTCGCACGGGTTGCAATGGATTTTCTGGCACAGCATAACGTCAATGTGTTACCGTGGCCAGCCGTTTCACCCGACCTTTCTCCAATTGAACACGTATGGGATGAAATGGAACGCCGATTACATCATCTGTCGAATCAGCCTGTTACATTGCAAGGGTTGACCAAAGCGTTAGACCAGATATGGAACAACATCCCTCAAGCATTCTTTAGGCATTTAATCAACTCTATGAGGCGTCGCTGTCAGTCCTGTGTCAATGCTAATGGTGGTCACACACGATACTGACCTTGTGAACTGACTTTTACTATCTGCTATGTTTCTAAGCCCCTGCGTATGCAATAACAGTATCTGTAACCTTTTCAATGACATTAATTTGTAAAGAAATATCTAATAAACAAATACGAAATTATTCATTGCTTTGCATTTTCAAATTGTCTTTTAATCTCACATTTCAGTCATGCACAGTTACTTTTTTCCGCTAGTATATGTCTTAATAGTACTTGAAGTGTTACCCTTTACAGATAAATAGTAAATAAAATTAAGAACATGAGATATAAGTGTAGGCCATGTAATATTAATTTTATGATCAAATCTTAATCGGTTAATATATAACACAAATAACAGTTGAATTTTGATGTGCTAGATGTGAATTCATTCCTCATCAGTGACACTAAGACCGAAAAGTTTGATAATAAAAAACATAAGCCAAACAGTTGGAAATTAATGAATAAACGAATTAATGCCGACAGTATAAACTTTTGCAGTGCATGAAGATATTTTGCAGTGCATGAAGATATAGAAGCAGCTAAAATTTGTGTAGTTCGACGTTCAATAGCAGCTGACAAAACGCTCGTGGAATCCGAGACGGGAATACATCCCCTTCTGGAAACACTTGATGAAATTTTGACCACTACTGTCGAAAGAGCATCAGCAATAACATTATCTTTACCTTTTATATGCACAGATTTAAAGTGGGTATTATATAACGTACTATGAAGAATCAATGGTCTAAGTAGATACATGACTCTTTTTGACTTTGATGTTTTTGTTTTCAAAATGGAAACCAATGTATGATTATCTGTATTCAAAATTATTTTCTTATTTTTTAACTGACAACTCAAAATATGATAAGATTTATCAAACAAAATAATAAAAAATAAAATAGGTACTAGTTCCAAAAAGGTTACATCATTCTTTTAAAATTGGCTCATAATGCCAACTCCGAGGCCACTGGATGTATGACCAGTGTGTACCAAAAATTGCTGAGCAGCCAAACTTTGACCCACCTGCACCATCAGAAAAAAGATTCATTTCAAAATCTGAAATTCATTTTGAGGTATCATAACTTACAATACCATTGAATAACTCTAAAAAGGTTAACCATATTTGTATATCTTCTTTCATATGAAGGTTTATTCTTATTCTATGAAAAGATTAAGAAAGGCCCACCATAGAATCATAAAAGCCCCTATTAAAAGCTTGTGCTGGTCGGATTGCCCTTGTACAAAAATTAAGCAAACCAACTACAAACTGAAGTTCTTTTAGTTTTCTTTTTATTCAATAGACACAACAATAATTGCTTTATGGTATTTAGTTTTTCAAAGGGTATTTTAACATTCATTTCAATTGTGTTAATTTCTAAACCAAGAAAAACGAGCACAGGAGTCAGGCCAATAATTTTATCATGCGCCAAAGGAATTTTAAAACCTAGAAGTTCAAAATCGGATGGATGAATTGGAAGTAACCTAAATGCGCTTTTGATATCTAGTCTAGCAGCTAATGCATCTGGACCTAATTGCGCTAACATCGATAACGCAGTATCAAAAGATATATATTTCACTGAACATTTTGGGATCAATAAAATCGTTAACACTTGACCCCTTTGGATATGATAAATGATGTAAAAGACGACATGAACCATCTTTTTAGGTACTAGTCCAATAGGAGAAAGCCTTAAATTAGGCAATGGGTTAGACAAAAATGGTCCAGCTTCACGACCGTTATCAACTTCTTTCATTATTCAATTTATTGGTTCTAATCTGCTAGTAACTGCAGTCGACGCTCGAGCGTACCATTGCTGCTGATTTCCATACCTAGAAGAATCATTATTAGATCTGACAATTTTACATTTAAGTTGGGGATGAGAAAGGGAGCATTGAATGCATGTGTGCATGTAAGAACATCTTCTTCTATTGCAAACCCCTTTATTAATATAATCGTAACATTTAGATTTGTTATTGCTTATAGTACTAGAAGCCTCTTTGTCAGTGTTTCTTGCAGTGCTGTTTGAGCGTCCATACACATAAATTAATTCTTGGTCAACAAGTGACCATGACATGTCAAGATTTTTTTCTTTTTTTAATCTGAACTGGATATCATAATGTTTCCATCCCAGTCCATTTGTACGCGATGCACCAAGCCGAGCTGTATGGATACATTTAAGAAGTCCAGTAATTGAATCTACATGAACTGAGGTGTAAATACTGACGTATATAAGCATGGCATCAGTCCACTGCTTAATATCAGTAATTTTGAGAGGACGTAATCTATTTGTAAAGACAAGATTACCATCTTTAATAGAAATATTTTTAGATTAATCATCAGGATTATCAATTTTTGAAATCAGAATACCAAGATCAATATATTCATTATTTATTATCTTAAGTTGAGTATTATTTTGCACATTTTGACCCAACTCGTGCATTGTACTAGCTATTTTATAATTAACATGCTCTGTATTACCTTCATTGTTATTGACAGGTCCTCCAATAGCCTGTATGAACTGGTGGTCTTGGATGCGCTGCAATACATTTCGGGTAATTTCTTCAGATATAGTCACGATATCTATAGGCTTGTTATAAGTATAGTCGGCATCTTGTCCGTTCATGGTAGCATCAGGTTGAGCGACATCTTGTTCTTTCTCCTGTCGTGCAGCTGCACGATAAACAGGGCGGCGACAAGGTCTAACATCTCTCTCAGCAGGTCTTATCTGCCTTGTTCTAGAGCGCACTCTATGCTTTTTTCTGAAACTTCTAGAAATTCTCAAAAAACAATGAAAATCACGATAGTTGCACGCAGTTTTTAAACAGATTTAAACACTAGTCAGTAAATTAAAGGGAGACAACAAGTGTATTATGACATGATTAGATAAATGTATTTAATTTTTATGGCTTAAATATCAATAATAGGTAAACTTAATGCAGCCTTTAATTTCCCTTAAGCGGCTAATTTATAATTTTCTGTCCAGACATAATTGGAGGCCTTTGAATCTATTTTAAGAGTATAAGTATTGGAGAATGTCACTCTAAATACGTAACAAAACAGGTTCTTCACAAACACCGTACTTTCCTTGACAATTTCATTATTGATAAATCAATGCGTCGGTGGGATAACTAAATCTTTCGCTTTGAACTCAACACCTGCTTTATCGCACTCAATCATCAAGAAAAAGAAATAATTATTAAAAATCTTCCATATAAATCTCAAAAAAATAGACCTTAAGGATAAAAGTTATTGAAAAAGCTTGATGTAATATTGTTTACACATCTTCATGTCGTCTGTCATCTGTCAAAAGGCTAAATCTAAAAGAAAGTAAATCAGTTTCTTTATTATGGCACTAGGAATTTGCTGCTTGAGTCACATAGTAAGTTTGAATTCCAGACACATAGAATAGAAAGATGCATAGAAAATATGTCAGTATTTTTTGTCACAAAACATATTTAAGTAATTGCAGCTCAAGGAAAAAGGTTTTCGACAAGGACATTGGCCGTGTGACCAGCAAAATCCTGTACAGCGTATTTGTATCTCTTTAAAGCGACTGAATTATCTTTTAACAGTTACGTATTCTGTGTAACTTGCGAATCTTGTGGCCATGCTGTTTTCTGTTATCGGAAAACAAAGCGTTACCTCCGCATTGAATGCTTTTCCTTCAATAATATTGCGCGAATTTATTTGTACCCCGACTAATTTACAAACATGAATCACGTGCCCTGGAAAGTTAACCAATCGCATTATCAAATTTTTATGAAGTAAACAAACACATAAAATGTCAGTTAACTTGGTATTTAAGAAAAATGCATTAAAGTTGACTTAAAAGCAAAACCGTTATATCAATAATCCGATTACTTTCGATTTGTTTGTAATGGTGAGTATTCTTTAATAGTTATATATGTTTCATATATCATATTTAATCAATTTAGGACTTTAGGCTGAAAGTTGTACTAAATGGTACATTTTCAGACAGCATAAAGTACTGCCTACTGAGTTATGGATACTCCCGGGGAGTTTACTCCACCATCAGCGGCACCCGCTCAGGAGTAGTAAATATATAACACAAATACAGTTTGTCAATCATTTCCGGTTAATTGTTTTGCCGAAAGTGTAAATTTATGTTAAATTTATGAAACAGAATTTGGTTTTGTCTTCATTAAAATGATAAATGCATTGCCTATAAACCAGTAGAAAACGGGTTTGTTTCATATAGATTTACTTTACAAATTTTCGTGTTCATATATAGACATCCTTCAACCACTTCCGGTTAATTCAAGTCATTGCGAATAACGTGAAAGAGGGCATCTCAATATATTTATTACCTGTCAAATTTGACAGTTTCTGAGAGTTTTGGATATTTTTGATATGTTTTAAAATAAATAATCATATTACAGAAAGAAAATAATACAAAATTATTTAATATGCTTTTATTTTTCTGACAAAACAAGTTCCATTGCCAAGCCTTCAGGAATGGCACTTAAAACATCGGAAATGGAATTATAGTCATCTCTGTACACAGTATTAATAATATAGTTGCAAGGTAGAACTACACCACCCCCTCTTCATGTGGAGCTGGCCATGGCGGATAGCTTGGTGTTGGTTCACCAGTGACCTCCGCGTGCACCTTGCCACCTTTATCAAGAATAATGCGGAACTGTGGTGCCAAGGATCTAGGAACATGACCAAGTGGTAAACCAGCTACATCCTCCAGCTTAAAGTGTCTTTTTTCATCTGTTGTCATTCCCAGTTGATCCTGTGAAAAATATTCCAAGTCAGGGATCCACACTAAACAAGCACAGTTATCCTGAATGTTAGTGTATTCAGGCTCAACAGTCAGTGGACAGGGTGGTGTTGTCATTGGTGGCCTGATTTCAAATGCATGATATCCTTTAATGACAGAGTTTTTTAATGTTATAGTATAAGAAATAACTGGGTCCTGCTTTGATGATGATGGACGACTGTCATCTTTTTTCTGTAAATGAAGGAAACTCAGTTATAATTTTATTATTTGTGGGGTCTAACTATTACATAATTATATAATAAAAAAGTTTGAATTACATGTAAAGTCATAACTACTGTAGGTTTATTTAAAAAGTTGTACTCTTAAAAAAGATCACTTGTGTATTGAAACCACCCCTAAATTTAAACCATACAATGTATTATTTATGAGACAAGTTTTGATTATGGTTAACTTTCTTTTAAACTTTCTTAATGTAACTTTAAGAATGCTAAAATAAAAACATGTCTTTATAAAATCTCTTGTGACCACAATTTACTATACACGTAATGACGTATATATATGAACAATAAAAATTTTACTAGAAACCAAGATTTATTGAAAGAGGTGTGTTTTTGTTCACAAATTTTTAAATAAAACTAATGTTGTATTCACTTGTCTATGTTTTATTTACTAGTCTTTCTTGCAGTTATGGCATGCAAATCTGTCTTCAGTCATGTCATACACAAACCCAACAGGCAGACAATTTTCATGAATCTATGCTAGACATTTGTCGCACTGTATCCAGGTTTGTCCAAGCATTAACTTCTTATCTTCAGCCCATGTCATTTCACAAACAACACAATAAGCATCATGGTCATCTGTTTTGTTTGCATTACTGACAAGAATGTCTTGTGTCTGTTTCTTAGATTTCATGATTCCTTTTCCTTTAGATGTATTTATTGCTGACCTTCCTTTAACTAGTTTATTTGTTGTGGTGGTTATTTTCTTTGATAGATTACAAGATAATTTAGATTTTAGATATGCTGCTTTAGCTTTCCTCTCTTTTGCAGCCAACTTGCGTATCTTTTCTAGGTTTTTATTTTCCAGTGTTCTTATAGATTGAGGTGACGTCAGATGGTCAGGTAGTTCATCTGTAGTATTTTTACGTTTCAACTTCTTACTCTTAGCTTGTGGTAATTTCAAGGATTCTTTCACAACAGGTGAAATTAGATTTTCAGAAGTTTTAGTAGCTGTAACAAGAGTACTGGTGGCCACCTCGGCAAGTAAACCTAGTGGATTTGTATTGTCAGTGGTACATGTTTGATAAGCAATATCCATAGAACTGTCTGGCAGTAGGTTTTCGGTTGATACATCTTTTTTCACCTTTGACCTCAACAGAACATATGTATCATAACCTGGAGATATACCTTTAATGTCAAACTTCTCTTCTAATCTTTGTTCATATTTCTGCTTAACAGGTGTTGACAATACACTTTCATATGCCTTAAAAACTTCTTCATTGACATCAGTACAGGGCTGAGGATTTGCTTGATCTTTAACTGGTTGTATCTTGGGTTCAGTTGCAGTAGATCTGGATGTGGAGGGCTCTGGCTCAGTGAATGTTAGGTTGGTCTTCAGTTGTTCAGTTGTTATCACATCACGATTCACTGGATAAATGCCTGCTGAGCGGAAGCTGTTGACAACTATGTTTGGTTTATAGAAGTCATTGTAGCACTCTTTCAGTTTCTCTGCAAAATTAAGTTTGTTGATAATGACACCTGGATGTTTTCTGTTGTGTTGTCTTACAGTTTTATACACTGTTTCTTCATCGGTCCAAACACTCCTTTATCCAGGGGCTGCATGAGGTGAGTAGCATTGGGCACTAGTCTGTACAGCTCAATTCCCTTGGAGAGTGCCTTTCTAAATACTGTACGGTTAATGTGTGACCCTACAGAGTCAATCAACAGTACCACAGGCTTTTCAGTCATAATGTGTTGCTCAAAATGATCAAGGAACTGTTCAAATGTTTGTGAATTCATCCACCCCTTCTCAGTGTAGGCCACAAATCCACCAGGTAAAGAGCCATTTAATGGATTAACACCTGTTGGTGGTGGGGCAGGGTATACATAAAATGGTGGCATAATGGATCCACTTGCACTAGCTGCAAACATGACTGTTAAGCGCGATTTTGTTGATGATCCTGACATGTGTGGTACTTGAGTTGGCAATGTCTCCCTACTTGGCCCTATCACGTAACCAGCTTTGCTGCCCATCTGAAAACCAGTCTCATCAGCATTCCAGATTCTCTCTGGTTTGTCAAGCAGGTCCTTTTCTGCAAGAAAATCCCGGAAGCCAGAAAACCACTTATCTATCCGTTCACTTGTTAGTTGACTCCTTGAAGCTTCAAGCAATATTTCCTTCCTTAGGCCTACAGTATCTTTGTTTCTATTCATGAACTTCTTGTACCACTCATAAGATGGTCTCTCATTGGTGAATGGGGTTTTCCTGTTCTCCTTTCTCACTATATCCTGTAGCAAATCCAAAAATTCACCAGGTCGAAGCCCCATGCCTCGTTTGGCCATTTCACTGAGATACATGGCAAATTCTGTTTCCTCTTGTCGTGAAAATACTGTATCTGGTCCATTTGTAGCATTTACAGCTGTCTCACCTGAAACCCTTCTATACAGATAACTGTAACTTAAGTTATGGTCAATAGAAGCCCTGCGAATGGATACCTTTTTAGTTTCTACATCATAAAGAGCACGTCTTGTTCTTGTTTTCCTGTCTACTTGTGGCGACTGAGGTTTTAAATACTTCTTCTTGACCTTTTCAGCTGATCTGACCACTGCATTTGTAACACCAGATACCTTTAAATATAAAGAGTGGAGTGGAGTAATGGTGTTTTACGCCCCAGTCAAGAATCTTTCACTAATTTCAAGGCGGTCAGGTCTGGAATGGTGGAGGAAACGGGAGTGGCCGGAGAAAACCACCGACCTTCGGCAAGCGAACTGACAAACTTTCTCACACTATGATCTGTCCCGAGTGGGATTCGAACCCAGGCGGTGAGAGGAAATGTTATCCGTAAGCGCGCGCTTTAGACCACCTGACCACCGAGGCCCCCCTTGAAATATAAAGAAAATATTATCAAATGGTTTCTTTTTTAATTGATAAGTATAAAATAAACCATTTAGAATATTAAAAAAAAAAAACACTTAAAATAGTTTAAACAAACATAAACAAAGAAAACAAGAACAAAAAACTACAATAGACCCACAAAGAAACCGAAAAAAAGTTTTTATACGACCATCAATCAACGTAAATTTACGACTGAGTTAACCGCAATTGGTTTAACGCCATGCTCTGTAGAAACGGTCACACAAACTAATTGCAATCTAATACGCCCACGATTCGGCATGTTTCTAACGGAGTAATGAATAAGAACAATAATGCAATTACCTTTTTTCGTTTGGGTCCCATTTCAGCCAAAAAATTAGCAAAAACTCTTGGTGTTCCCCCGTGCGTGTTTCTGATTTTGCTGACAAGCGTCTATAGGACCCTTTTTTGACAGACGCTTGAACGGAAGTCATCAGTGGTTCAGCGACGAACTTTGGTAGATATGTAGTTGATAGACTATATTATTTAATTCCGAAAAGAGAAATACTTGAACCTAACATACGTTTTTATCCTATGATCCAAAGTAAAAAAGTTAATCGGAACTGGTTCATAATCGGAAATGGTTGACAAACTGTACCTGTAAAATGTTGATGTGCCATATGTGAACATAACGGAAAATCATTCCTCATCAGTGACACTTGTGCCGAAAAATAGACTCCCTTTTACATGGAGTTGAGTAAAAATGTTTTCAAGTATGTCGCGGTAAATATATATATATATATATATATATATATATATATATATATATATATATATATATATATATATAAAATATATATCGATGTAAATTGTACCACAGCGCGATAACGCTTTGCACGATTTTGTTGATGATGATACGCTTTAATACCTTTCACATGGGATAAGCATGTGTCTTCAGTTTGTGAAGAAGTTTGAGCTAATATAATAGTTCGCACAGAACTCGGGTCATTCGGTAATACAGATTATTACTGAACTGGGGGAAACTTATCAGTGTGTTAAGGTATCTTATAAACAGTTCGTAGGTGGAGAAAAAATTTTTGACTGGAACAGAGTCCGTCAAAGATACAACAACATCTGGCCGACCTATGACTGTAACACGCAAGGTTATGGTCTTAAAAGTTAGGGAAATACTGGAAGTGATGGCAGATATACGATTCGTGATTTTGCAAAAGCTGTTGGCATATCGCTGGTGCAATCATTTTGAAGCGATTTTAACGTACAAAAGATTTCTGTCAGATGGATTCCACATAAGACCAAAACGGGTACGAGTCCAATCTGCTAAGCAATTGCTCAAACTGTATTCTAAATTCAATTAAAGACAATTTGCAAACATTGATATTGGTGACGAAACATGAACTCATTTTTATGGACTACTCAGAAAAAACGGAAACATAATATGGTTAAAAACGGTAGAAGGCCTGTAGTTGCCAAAAGAAGCATAAGCACAAATAAGGTATTTTACTAAATATTTTTTTCATGTGATGGTAAAACCGTACAAGTTCCAGTGATTTATAGCAAAATGTTACAGGTCGGTATAACCAAGATGTTATTCTAAAAAACCTCAAGAAATATAACCTTAAACGACGCCCTGGGTCTACTTCATGATAATGCTCCATCATCTACATCTGAGCTTGTGAGGCAATATTTTAAGTCGGTGAAAGTTATCGTTTTGCCACACCCACCATACTCCCCACATCTTGCCAAATGCAAGTTTTCCCTATTTCCAAAACTTTTAAAGTTCTTATTTGGTCATCGTCACAAGTCCTGGGCCCAGTTTCACAATCATTCACTCAGCTGAGTGTACACTCAACTCAAATATTACCATTTTTCTATCATCAATATTTTAAAATTTTTAAGTTTTATGAGAAATTGATTTGTTTTATTCAACAAAACTACACTAAACAATTTAAATTTTACACCAGATATTTAGTTTTAACTGTGTGATGTCTTAGAAATTTACTTTGAAATATTTACGAATTTGAGTTGAGTGTACACTCAGTTGAGTGAATGATTGTGAAACTGGGGCCTGATCGACAAGCCCTTGGCTCAGCCATTACACATTGTCTCTTAGATTTACCTTAATCAGCGAAATGGATTCAGAGATTGATATTATGTATTTCAAGCCGCGGAGATTGTAATGTTCATTTTAGTATTTAAGCCGTTTGCTTTTAAGAAATCGTATAATATACATTACATATTGAACAACCCTCGTATATCCTGGTCAGATTTGTTGTGGTCCACAAGCCGTCACTTTATACTTCCAGTACTTGCATAAAGCGAAGAAAAGCAATTATAAACAGTTTGAATTGTTAAAAAATGTCAAGAAGAAAATAAAAGAAAACATTTTGTTTAAAATCTTGTCGACATTTGTTTTCAAATGGAGCTTGTAGTTCTTAGAAAGTATTGCACTGACTGATAAATGCAGGATGAAAATCCCAATGAAATCGAATTATAGCCCCTTTTTATTATTAAGATGGCAAATTTTCGAAACCTATTTTTTTTTTATGTATAGTTGATCGAAATCAAAATATTAAAAATAATTTGTTATTTGCCGTACATATTGCTTTCATAGGCATAAAGATATTTCAGCATTGGAAAATTCGTTTCAAACGAACTTGAAAGAATAGCTGTTCATAAAAGAAAGGTACTTTTTTGAAAGTCTAAAAATCTAAAATCCTATTTTGTTTTGTTTTTTTTTTAATTGTTAACTTGTCTGGCATCACCCGAGAAAATTTAAAAAAAAAAAAAAATATTAGGTCACGATAAATTTGTCTTCGGAGAGACGATTACTACAGAACTGAATACATTTATATTTTTCATACGAACATGTATATCATATTATCAGTCAATATGGGTGGTGCTCACTCAATATCGATCTATCAGGTACTAAAACCACCTTTGCAACGGAGATTATTAGATCCAACATTATACATAAACTGAAACGTATACTTGCGAGCAAATATATGTCTGCGTATCAGCAATTATGTGGCGACGCTTTTAAGCATATTTCTTACAGTGTCTATTCAAAGTATTAACATTTTAGTTAATTGTGTGAGAATCTAAAATGAAACGGAAACAGTCCATAATTAGTTTAATTTAAGGAGACTGCTCTTAGGGCGTATCCGTCACAATAGAAGTCCCGGATTGTTGTTAAACCCGGATTTCTCCAGAATCCTTCCTAATTCCTGCATAAAAAAAAAAAAAAAAAAAAAAAAAAAAAAAAAAAAAAAAAAAACCGGTGAGGAAGCGCTCTTCCCATGGTCAATCCCTACCAGTTGACAAAAATTGAACCTGATAGGATAAAAAACAAAGGAGGAGATGTCTCTGCAAAAAATCTGTCTTAAGTAACAACAAGATGTCTGCCGATACGTAGACATAATAATGCAACAGCGAATTAAACAACCGCCTAAAAAATGTTAATTTATTATTCGAAAAACACGTTATTGTCCACGTGGACATTGCTCTTAATTTAGACCTAATTTAACCCAGTGAAGATAATTTAGAAATGAGACGCTTACCAAGAATAACTATAATTTGATTAACACAGGATACATAATTATTTAGCAATAATATCACGGGTAAATCATAGTATTGAAACAAATACTTAATGAAAAGGTTTAAGGTGTGTATTTGTAATACAAGCAGGTATAAGAGTGATAGAATGTTCACTCTACCCGGCTTTCAGAGTCCACGTTTAACAAATCAGGCGCAAGTTTCACTCATATAGACCACAGCAGACTTGTTAGAATAATAAATCATATTGAACGCAAAGTCACGAAATGTCTGTAAAGTGCAACAAAACCAATAAATAGGCCAGTACATGATTCAAACACAACTGAGGGGGGTTGTGTAATGAATATTAACGTCCTCGTCAAATTTCGTTTATCTAACTTAAGGAGGTTAATTCAGAAAGGTTGGAAAACCAGAGTATTCCGGATAGCGAAGTGATAATCTTTCTCCCACAATTGAGTTTAAACCTTAGCAGTGAGATGCGCTTTCGAACACTCAGTCACCGAGGCAAACATTTTACGAAAACAGATGATTTGTAACTTAATTTGGAGTAAACGTTTTGTGTCTCCAAATTCAGTAAAAAAAATACTAGTAACGCTGTTTTGCTATAAAAGAGTATTTAAGAGCTAAATTATTATTATTATTATTATTATTATTTATTTATTTATTTTGGCGTGTGCTTCGGTTGGATGCTCGAGTACTAAGTTCTCTTTTAGATTATAACAATTTGTAGCATAATCTCAATTTCTATCTTTAACCTTTTTTGTGAACGCCACCGGATTTATTACTGATTCAAACAAGAACTGCAGAATGACGTAGTTGCAAATAAATTGTCCAGTCTGAATCGTCTTATCTTGTGATGCTGTGTGCTGTGTCTTAAATTGTCGTGCGTTGCATCCAACTTTTTTGAGCGGTGCTGTGCACTTCGTCCTATATTGCCGTGCGCTGCGTTTCACTTTTCTTCTTACGTTGATGATCGCTGCAATATCAGAGCTAAGGTTTACCAGTCCTACCACTAGTAAACATTTATCTAGTGTCGGATTTTCCCTCTGGCACCTTACTGACACGGACAACGGGGTTTCCATTGGTGTTATCCGCAGCTTCTATGTAGCGCAAATTCTACAGACCTCTATTGGCACTGGCGAAATAAATACCCTCAACCATCCTATTAATGATTCAAACATAATGCACTGAGTGGGGTTGTGTAATGAATTTTAACGTCCTCGTCAAATTTCCATTATCTAACTTAAGGAGGTTAATTCAGAAAGGTTGGAAAACCAGAGTATTCCGGATAGCGAAGTGATAATCTTTTCTCCCACAATTGAGTTTAAACCTAAGCAGTGAGATTCGCTTTCGAACACTCAGTCACCGAGGCAAACATTTTACGAAAAAAGATGATTTGTTACGTAATTAATTTGGAGTTACCGTTTTGTGTCTCCAAATTCAGTAAAAAAAAATACTAGTAACTCTTTTTTGCGATAAAAGATTATTTAAGAGCTAAATCAGTTTTAATATCACGGTATAAACATCAATATATTTATATAAGGATTAAAATTTGAGTCCCAAGCAGTTCAACGTGTCTCCGACTGACATTTCTTTTTATTTTATTTTATTTATTTTTTTAAATTAATTTTTATTTATTTATTATTATTATTATCATTATCAATTTATTTTGGCGTGTGCTTCGGTTGGATGCTCGAGTACTAAGTTCTCATTTAGATTATAACCATTTGTAGCGTAATCTCAAGTTCTATCTTTAACCTTTTTGTGAACGCCACCGGATTTATTACTGATTCAAACAAGAATCGTCTTATCTTGTGATGCTGTGTCTTAAATTGTCGTGCGTTGCATCCAACTTTTTTGAGCGGTGCTGCACACTTCGTCCTATGTTGCCGGGCGCTGTGTCTTACATTGTCGTGTGCGGTGTTCCACGTTACCGTGCGCTGCGTTCCACTTTTCTTCCTACGTTGATGATCGCTGCAATATCAGGGCTAAGGTTTACCAGACCTACACTAGTGAACAATTATCTAGTGTCGGATTTTCCCTCTGGCACCTTACTGACACGGACAACGGGGTTTCCATTGGTGTTATCCGTTATTCTATGTAGCGCAAATTCTACAGACCTCTATTGGCACTGGCGTAATCAATGCCCTCAACCATCCTATTAAGATACAATATCTGAATGCGCCGTTACCTAGCTTTAGACCCAAGCGACCGGATTTCTCAGCGATACTTATCCCCTAATTTTTTATTACCTAACTTCTTCCTTATAACTATCCAACCGACTTGTAGACTGTTTAGAACAGAATAACCAATGTGATCTAAAACACCACTTATATACCCTATATGAGTGATCAGTCTGTATCCTTTCACCTTTATTGTAGTCATCATTCTGATTACAAAACATCATGAACCACTAATCAGTACCTTATGCCTGAAGATATTTATATCATTTAAATCATTTCAAATCAGGGAATAAAATCGCTCTCAATACTGAATTTTGTTTTCAAAGGAATGTCTAATTGTGTTAATATTTCACTAACTTTGGTGTCGTAAACAGCTCTATTTTTAATTGCAGTATTAACTCCCGTCAAGATCTTATCAAGTTTCTTATGAATCTATCCTTCACCGTGATACCTCGGTATTGAATAGTAATGTCATTTTGATGAAAAAAAATGTTTGAGTGACTTATCTACCTTACCATTACAAACAGAATATTTGTACCTGGATATCCATTATTATTTTTTAACTATGAAACTGAATACTCATTAAGCTGTATTAAGTTTACCCATTATTGAAAAAAAAAATTATTTTCTAAAAATATTTTATCAATATAAATGGGTTGTCATTCCGATCTGTGCGATTCAATTTCTTGAGTCCTCTCTTAAAAGCCCATAATAAATGGAAATCCTAAAAGCTTGGGGCAACTCGATAAAATGTTAATTATCATCTTGGAGCATGCACAGAAGGTCTGCAAACATGCGAGAACGAAAACAGATTCTGAACAGAAAAAACCAAGGGCCAACTGGGACAAACTGATTCTAAGGATTCGAATCGGCCAGGCTCAAATGAAAAAAATGGCTGTAAGTAAAACAGCAGTTTGATTGGATACGCACGACAAATTGGTGGCATTGCTTTAGAACACCTGCTCCTTTGCTTTATTTGTTGACTTTGTCTCGTTTTCGATAAAGAATCACGTGATCAATGTTCTATTATAAGATCTTAAGTAGATCAAATTAGCAGTAGGTGTCCCCTTGGTTTTCAAAGTGAGTAAATTTTTTATCTGGGAACAAGTTTTTTTCATGAGAGGTATAGTTAAGAAAAGATTTGTCGTTTATATATTATACATAGAAAAACTTAATTAAGCTGTGATGCTTATAATAGTGATGGTGATAATGATTATGATGTTGTTGCTAATGCAGTTCTTTGTGTTGTTTTTGGGAAGGAATTGAGAAGCTTGAGAAAAAAGAAGAAGATATAATAACCCTTAGCTCGTCATCAAAATAAAAATCCAAACATAAAATTGTAAATGCCGGATTTATAACGGTAACGGACGTTCTATTTGGTCAAAACAATTCATAAATAATTAAATTTGCGCTAACAAATCACAAAGCCTCTCGTGGCCGATGTTCGAATCCCGCTCGAAGTGATATTTGTGTAATAAAGTTTGCCAGTTCGCTAACAGATAATCGGTTCTTATCTTCGGATTCTCCGGTTTCCTCTTCCATCTAGGAACTGATTATATAGATATAAGTGAAAATACCATGATTAGGGAGTTTTAAAAAAAACATGGCTAATACTACTGCGTGGTTTGTGATGATCTAACAGAAGTTTCGATGTCCATGTTCACAAAACTCGATAACAAGTTATTGTTTATTATTTATTATTTTCTCTCTGAGATTTAATGAGTTAAAAACAGTTGTATGGGTAGATGATTGAAGCCTTATAGGCATTTGACAAGAGTAATACTAAGACAAGTTTTAAATCATAATACCGTTAATATTACATGCCGATTTACTGAATCTTGTTTTATCACAATCATGGGGAAAAACAAATAAACAAACAAACAAATAAATAAATTTAAAAAGTAAATAGATTAATAATAATAATAATACTTATTATTATTATTATAAAACCTCACTAGTAATATCTTAAAAGACTGATATTAGCAATGAACAATTAACAACAAAAACAGATTTGTTTACAACAGTCAATAAACATTGAAAAAATGTCTCACATCGTCATGCAAACCGTTACAAACAAAGAAAAAAGTTGTATTTTTGAAATATTTTCGGAATGATGCTTATAGAACGAACGACTTATTTTTTCTTCAAGTGATATTGAATCAAATGTGATATGAAACTTATTATTATATACGTTTCATCGTCCAAGTCAATGACCAATGTTCAAAACACACACACACACACACACGCGCGCGCGCGGATAAACAAAGGTCTTTATAAACTTTGATATTTGTGTAGAACACCTCTCATTACTTGTGCAAAATCATGTAAAGGGGTATAACTCTTGTTTGCCACAACCACTTTTATAACAACATGAAAAAAACTTCACAATTAAAAGTTAATTGCATTTAAAAAGTTGTTATAACAATTATAATTCCCGTATTTCAAGAATGTTAAGTTCTGCAGATCTATAAACGGCTTCTTTATTTGACATGTATACCATTATAACGTCATTTTCGTGCAACCACAGAGTTTTTACAAGATGTGTAGGGAACCTCGTTCCCATTAACAATGTTGTCTGTTGGCACCAGTTTGTATGATTCCCTTCTAATACGAAACAGTGTTCAAATGATTTTTGTCTCACCATTAAAGGAATTTCTTCAAATTTTCTTTCATAAAACACAGTTAATGTTGAGGAAAATATATAAGTTCCGTTTCTAGGTATTTTAAAACGCCCGTATGTATATGGAATCTGGCGCCTGTCCTTTGGCGTCCTGGGGTCCGTAGTCCAGGTCAATATCCTGTCCGATTCGTCAACTAGAGAAGATACATTCAGCAGCATATTAGCAGTATATATCTCATATTTGAAATCTGAAATAAAAAAAAGAAAGAAAGGTAATTGGAATAAAAATTAATAAAGCAATAGCACGAACGGGGAAATGTTTCCTTCGTTTAATTGGGCAATGGCCTAAAAAATGTAGTTCATGGTGGTGCCTTAACCGTCCAACTCTTTCCAACAAGTAGCACAACTCAAACATGAAAATATATTTTCTCATTTTACAAAACAGTAAAACGTCAGTTTTTATTTGTTTTTAAAAAAGTTTTAAACTAAGTTAAAACGCCTATAATGACAGTACCGATTTTGAAAACTTCTGTGGAAATTACTAAGTATCTCTAGTTCTAAAATGCACATTTTTATTCGCCCCAAACGACTGGAGTTAGCAACTCTACCATTTATCTGAAAACTGTTGGCAGTTTCACTGTTCTACGTGTTTCCTGAAATTGAGAGAAAGGGAGAGAGAGAGAGAGAGAGAGAGAGAGAGAGAGAGAGAGAGAGAGAGAGAGAGAGAGAGAGTACAGTAATGGTGTTTTACGCTCAGTCAAATTCTTTAACTTATTTCGAAATGGTCAGTCAGTTCTGGGATGGTGGAGGAAACCGGAGTGCACAAAGAAAACCACTGACCTTTTCAAGTGTACTGACAAACTTTCCACACTAGGATCAGTCTGAGGCACTGTGATCTGTAAGTGTGTGCTTTAGAACACTTGGCCACTGGGGCCCCTTACCTGTAATTGATATTTGTTCTTTGTGTAAAATCTAATGTCAGTTTACCAGGAAAAGAATTTATTATAATTATTATTTTTATTATTGTTATTATTATTGGTTTTATTATTATCATTCAGGTAAACCATCTTAACTGTATGACTGATCAAATCCAGACTGGGCTCATACTAGTAAAGTAAACAACTTAACAGCGAGAAAGTCACAGAAGAAATGAAAAAGTCTAATAAAGACTTTGACAGGTATTAATAATTTGTAACAACTACTGGGATGTAGAGTGCCCATCCCATCATTTCTATGTGGAATAAAGTTTGTATACATACCATGGCTTATGGTAAAACAGCAATGAAACAGAACATTATTAGTTCTGGCCTTAATCTAGGACAGTCACAGTTCATATTTTGAATTGCCTATCTATGCATAGTAAACAGGTTTTATGAAATAAAAAGGTCATGACATACACTAATGCTTTACATGGAAAAAATGTGGAGTTAATAGACTTAGTCAATTTCACAATTGCAAATTGCAAAATTTCTCAGTAAAGCTGGATAATCACAAATTATATTATAGAAAGCTTAAGTATACAATTTACATTGGACTGTGAGGTTGTAAATACATTTTATCAAGAAAATTAAAAACTTTTTCAGTAGTTTTATTTTTACAGACAGATGAACTGTGTGTAAAACATGTCTGATTATACTTTAGCTTGATAAATCTCAATTTAAGTAAAATATATTGCCACTTGCACAACTTTATAGCAGTAACACTAAGATTGACCACCTGGCAATTTGTTTTTGCTTCATCCAGTTATACCCAAAGGTCTCGAGATCCTTTTTCAAGTAAATTTGTATTTAAATTTTTAAAATTTGTTTTTGCTTCATTGAGTTATACTCAAAGATCTCGAGATCCTTTTTCAAGTAAATGTGTATTTCAATAGTTTAAATTTGTTTCTTTTTTTCATTGAGTTATACTCAAAGGTCTCGAGATCCTTTTTCAAATGTGATATTCAGTATATTGTCAGAAATGTTAAGTATAGCTAACTTAGAGTAGACCTTAAAAACTGAAGTCCAGTGTCATGTCAGGCATGGCACCCTAGCTTATTTTATTACAGAATATCAGTCAATTTGCGCAATAGGGCTACTAAGACTGAGGGTTAGTAGTGCCCGTCCATCAACCTGAACTCCTCAGAGAAGCATGTATATTTTCGTTATTGACAACGTTACAAAGTGACCAAACCTGATTTCTTATTTAATTTGAATAATTTTAACTCTAGCATATTTCGGAAATAACTACCTCAGCATAAACTAAGCAAAGGAAATGTTGTCGGAGCATATGGTAATCATATGAACACAAGGATACCCAAGACACTGAATGAAAATCAATACCCGAATATCTGGTCAAATTTTCAAACAGTATACATAATTACTACAGTCAGTCAGGAAGTAAAAAAGAAACGAGTTATATAAAATGGAATGAACCAGACAATAAAGATCAAAAATAAAACCTGGAGTGTCTAGAGCAATGTATGTTTCACGTCTAAGTCAAAATTCTTTCAGCTATATAAAAACACTATATATACAGTATGATGTAGGTAACAAGGGCGTCAGGTAAGTACCACAGACATATTGCAAGCAAATTAACAAGAACGTACATGAATGTAAGCGTGTCAGACTACAATGTCAAGCCCCCCCCCCCCCACCCCCAACACATTGGATTGTAATTACCGTTACCTTCCTTCTCTTTCTGGCCACGTTATGATGCGTTTTGTTTCATTTTGCCTCGTTTTTAATGACAAATTTGGGTCTAAAGAAAAAAAAATTGTTGTTTCAGAACTCGACATACAATTCAAATACCATTGACACAAACGTGATACAAACTTAACTATTTTCTACGTTTTCTACGTTTTAAAGTCCAAATCTTTGTCCAATGTTAAACACGTTCCACACACACACACACACACACACACACACACACACACACACACACACACACACTTAAGATAGAACAAAGTGCGCTGTTTATGTTAAAGACAGGGACCTCGAATGTTTTAAATAACATTAAGTCTGTTGATAACTTTTTAATATTAATATTTTAGAGGTATCTCTACCATTTTTCTGGGTATATCAAATAAACAAGGTACTTTCCTTTGCAGATAATGGATGCCTATGTCACACGAAAACTCATCATATCTAGTCTTATTTCAAAAAAAAAAAAAAAAAAAAAAAAAAAAAAAAAAAAAAAAAAAAAAAAATAACCTTATTTGTTTAATTTGGGTTTTCATTCTTATAAAAATTTAAAACATGACAGAAGTTGCAGCCTTGCAAAATCTGAAAAGTTCTGCTTTTTTACCTGGTCTCCGTAATTTAAAGCGGTTGAAAATACACGAGTGAAATATCTCAAGGTTGACTAAAAATAGCTTCGTACATGTACATATTTGTTTCCGCAAAAACTTACCATTTTGTAACATATATTGTCTTTGATAGCTACTCTGTAAATTGTTACCTCTACTGATTACACCATCCGTCTAAAACGAACAAAAAACAATATTATACTTAGTATAACACACACACACACACACACACACACACACACACACACACACACACATTCAAATACATGTATTTGATAATTAAAAAAATTGAAAAAAAACTGTATTTGTACAGGTGTGTGTGTGTGTGTGTGTGTGTTGTGTGTGTGTGTGTGTGTGTGTGTGTTAATAATGTCAACTTTCAAAGCATGTGATTTAAAACAAAAAATAAGATAAGAATCATTAGTAAATACTGTGGTCACACTAGTTTAGCCATTCTATTTTAACTTACACGAAATCAATTATTTTACATGATGATGATCCTTAAAATAGCCCATATTTTAGCCGGGAATTTCCCCTATGCGTCAATGTTTACTAACATTACTTAATGACAGGATATAAGTCTTTGCATTGATTTAAGAATAAAGTATCGTTAATAGCTTTAAACTACTTAACAGTACTCTAGTGCACATTTAAATAATTTTTTGTTTCACGATTCTGACTGTAACACACACACAACACACACACACACACACACACACACACAGACACTATCTATCTATCTATCTATCTATCTATCTATCTATCTCTCTCTCTCTCTCTAAGCTGTATATACAGATAAAATATAAATATTATAAATTTATGTGTGTGTGTGTGTGTGTGTGTGTGTGTGTGTATGTGTGTGTGTTGAGACTCGAACTAAAATAAAAGTAAACTTACTGAATATGTTTTCTGTCCATACAGCACAATCATGAATATAAAAAACTGAAAAACAACAAAACTAATACCAATAACCGCTGTAACTTTCCATCTGCTTAGTTGTCTAGACAGAATCTTTACATCTATTTGTATTCTGTTTATTTTGGTAAAAATGTTATTTATAATGTCCTTTTTATGTAATAAACTATTGTCATTCGTAGATTTTTCACATAGTCTGTTTTTTACTCCAGATGTGACGGAATGCATCCCCTGCTTTACAACATCTTCTGAATCTGACCCATATTTCTGACAATTGCTCTTGGAAATTTGCCTGGTCAGTTCGTCCAAATTCCTTTGGTGATAAGATATGGACTCCATTTTTTTAAAACCGGGAGATTAAATTGTTTTATCATACAACGATATTCCAGAGAATTTCATTATTTCCCTTTTTTAATGTATATAAGGCTTAAATTGAATATAAAAATTATTAATGTATTTTTTTCTTAAAATATCTTTAAAAACTCTGCAATATTTGAGAAAAATCTGTTAGATTTTCCATAGTATTCAAGTGGTCTGATTTCATTCATCAATTTATATATTACGAAAATTATCGTCATGTATATTTTTAGATTACCATACAGATGAATCTTTTGTATGTACATGCTGTAACACGTTTAAACATACCGGAAATTATAAAAGGCGCCAAAATAAAAAAAATATGTCTTTGCCATTGAAAGAGGAATAACTCTTGCTAAATTTGCACTTCGCGATTTTTAAAGACGTGACAAAGGCATATGAATGTTATTTTCAAACTTTCTGTTACTAATATTTTTACATTAAATGCAACCCATGAAACGTACAGAAGGCATTGCAAATTAAACATAACTTGATACTGGAGAATATATATGATTTATTAATTCAAACAAAATTTAAAAATAAAAGTACTTAAAACATGTTTATTTAAGCCCATCAAAAGTTTTATATTTCTCTGCGTTTTATCACCATTCGCGACGAAATTACGTGCATGCTTTTTCTTAAGAAGACGTGCTTTTTTAAAGCACGTTTATTCACACAACAAAAAAATAAAAATAAAATATGAAATAATAAAATAGATAAGAATAACATAAAAAATAAAATAAAATAAAATAATAAATAAAATAAAATAAAATAAAATAAATAAAATAAAATAAAATAAAATAAAATAAAATAAAATAAATAAAATAAAATAAATAAAATAAAATAAAATAAAATAAATAAAATAAAATAAAATAAAATAAAATAAAATAAAATAAAATAAAATAAAATAAAATAACATGAAAGGAAAGGAAGAAAGGAAAGGAAAGGAAACGAGAAGAAACGAAACGAGACGAGACGAGAGAAATGAAAGAAATAAAATGGAATAGTAATAAATCAATAAAATAAATAAACTACCTCGGAGTAAATTAGAAAGATAGCACATGTATATTTACCTCTTAAAAAAAAAAAAAAAAAAAAAAAAAAAAAAAAAAAAAAAAAAAAAAAAAAAAAAAACCACAGGAGAAATATGACGTCGTATCAGAATTTTTTCAATTCGCGATAAGAAAATAATATACATGTTATATCTACTTCGATTTGTTATAATTTAATGTTCAAAAGCATCAACAACAAATGTTATTAAGAAGTAATCGGTTCTCTAGATAATTGTTTATTCTCTAAAATTTTAGATATTATTATATTGTTTTGAATAAATATGTGCTTAATTTTAAGTACATTAAAAAATAAATAATATTTTTGTTATTTTTTTACAGACCACCTGAAAGACAATTTTAAATACTAGTAAATTTCTGATTATCACGATTATATCAATAAACGTTAACGAACTCGACTTCAGTTTATTTCAATTCTTTATTGACGTAAGAAGGACTCGTATATAGTACATGCATCACAAATACGTTGAACAATAATTATACATAACACAAGCAATAATCATACAAGTATAAAATGCTTAATAAAACTACGTAAAACGCATTGATGCTATGAAGTAAACACTTATTGGTTTAGCATACATTTCAAATATGTATTACAATGTCAATTAACAGTAGCAATAACAATATTAAAATGAGAGCAGCATTGATTATAGATAAAACAATGTAAAATGACAGCAGCATTGATCATAGATATAAAATGTAAAATGACAGCAGCAAAGATCATAGATATAACAATGTAAAATGAGAGCAGGATTGATCATAGATATAACAATGTAAAATGCGGCATTGATTATAGATAAAACAATGTAAAATGACAGCAGCAAAGATCATAGATATAACAATGTAAAATGACAGCAGCGATGATCATTGATAAAACAATGTAAAATGACAGCAGCATTGACCATAGATATAGCAATGTAAAATAACAACAGCATTGATCATAGATAAAACAATGTAAAATGACAGCAGCATTGATTATAGATATAAAAATGTAAAATGACAGAAGCATTGATCCTATATATGAATAAGTAAAATGACAGCAGCATTGATTATAGATATAGCAATGTAAAATAACAACAGCATTGATCATAGATAAAACAATGTAAAATGACAGCAGCATTGATTATAGATGTAAAAATGCAACATTACAGCAGCATTGATCCTAGATATAAAAATGTTAAATGACAGCAGCATTGATCATAGATATTAAAATGTAAAATGACAGCAACATTGCTTTATAGATGTAAAAATGCAACATTACAGCAGCATTGATCGTAGATATAAAAATGTTAAATAACAGCAGCATTGATCATAGATATAGCAATGTAAAATGAAAGAAGCATTGATCATAGATATAAATATGTAAAATGGCAGCAGCATTGATCATAAATATAAAAATGTTAAATGACAGCAGCATTGATCATAGATATAAAAATGTTAAATAACAGCAGCATTGATCATAGATATAAAAATGTTAAATGACAGCAGCTTTGATCATAAATATAAAAATGTAAAATGACAGCAGCGTTGATCATAAATATAAAAATGTAAAAATTACAGCAGCATTGATCATAGATATAAATATGTAAAATAACAGCAGCATTGATCATAGATATAAAAATGTAAAATGACAGCAGCAATGATCATAAATATAAAAATGTAAAATGACAGAAGCATTGATCCTATATATGAATATGTAAAATGACAGCAGCATTGATCATAGATATAAAAATGTTGAATGACAGCAGCATTGATCATAGATATAAAAATGTAAAATGACAGCAGCAATGATAATAAAACATATAAAAATGTAAAATGACAGCAGCAATGATCATAAATATAAAAATGTAAAATGACAGCAGCAATGATAATACATATAAACATGAAAAATGACAGCAGCAATGATCATAAATATAAAAATGTAAAATAACAGCAGCAATGATCATAGAAATAAAAATGTAAAAGACAGCAGCAATGATCATAAATAACACACACACACACACACACACACAGGCAATATTAATCAAGAATCAAAGTATTTTTTATAAAATTTCATATGTATAGAAAGTAACGGATTGGTTATTAACATGATGATCAGAAAAATATCCACACACACACACACACACACACACACACACACACACACACACACACACACACACATAGGCAATATTAATCAAGAATCAAATGTTTGAAAATTAAAGTTAAGTATGTACATTAAGTGAACCAATAGTTTTATTTATGGTGTCAGAAAATTGTCCCGAATTCAAATGTTTATAAAATTAAAAAACCTCTTTGCGTCGCTAGAAAGAGTTTACCAATACAAAAGGCATAGGTGTATAACATAAGATTGAACAAATCCTTGTACATCAATCTTGTAAGCATAAGAAATGCAAATGTTCTCTAATTCTTCAAAAAAAATGTCACCGTTTAGAGATTACTGGCACAAAATAATATTTTTGTCATACACTTTTAAAACATATAAAAATGTAAAATGACAGCAGCAATGATCATAAATATAAAAATGTAAAATGACAGCAGCAATGATAATACATATAAACATGAAAAATGACAGCAGCAATGATCATAAATATAAAAATGTAAAATAACAGCAGCAATGATCATAGATATAAAAATGTAAAAGACAGCAGCAATGATCATAAATAACACACACACACACACACACACACACACACACACACACACACACACACACAGGCAATATTAATCAAGAATCAAAGTATTTTTTATAAAATTTCATATGTATAGAAAGTAACGGATTGGTTATTAACATGATGATCAGAAAAATATCCACACACACACACACACACACACACACACACACTTAGGCAATATTAATCAAGAATCAAATGTTTGAAAATTAAAGTTAAGTATGTACATTAAGTGAACCAATAGTTTTATTTATGGTGTCAAAAAATTGTCCCGAATTCAAATGTTTATAAAATTAAAAAACCTCTTTGCGTCGCTAGAAAGAGTTTACCAATACAAAAGGCATAGGTGTATAACATAAGATTGAACAAATCCTTGTACATCAATCTTGTAAGCATAAGAAATGCAAATGTTCTCTAATTCTTCAAAAAAAATGTCACCGTTTAGAGATTACTGGCACAAAATAATATTTTTGTCATACACTTTTTTGCTTTTTTAAAAGAATAAATAAATATGACATAATTTTACAATTGAAGTAATCAAACTCTTTTCTAAATGCCAAATATCAATAACAATTGCCAAAAAAACCGAGCACACAACAACAACAACAGAAAAGAAACAAACAAACTATACTAAAACCATCTCAAAAGTCAACTTTCTGTATTTTACATCAATTGCTAAACATTTCATGTTGGTCAATCACAAAAATTAGTATGTTCTTTTCTAAAGGATTTTCTGCAGTTCCAAATAACTTTGTGAAGGCTTTATAGTGTTTACAATATCCTTGTTGCTTAGAGTGACTCTGATTCTTTCACCTTTTTGCAGCAATGCCGATTTTTTCCTTAAATCATTATGACAAAATGTGACGCCGCATTCTATACCCCCTTTTACCACGTCCAAATCACGTCTATCTCCACTCAAACTTATAACCTCCAAAGTATGTTGAAAATAGTTAATAGTAGGTGATGATATTTCCAATCTGGTGTACATATCGTAGGTTCCATCTTGGGTTATTTCAAAATGAGAACCGTTGGATTTAATTGTGATGCAGTTGTTATTTCTTACTTGCCAATGGAGTTCCTGATATTTGGAATCTGAACATAAAATATAAACAGTGTAAGTAAATTGGTAAAGCATCATTTTATGTCCTTAAGATGGGGAGAAATAAAATTACCCTTTAACTAAATTGGGAAATTATGAACAATTTTATTTCAACTACGTGTTATGTATCTATGGCAACATAAATTCAATATTACATGATTTTAAAAAGAAGCTTTTCGAGGAAACTTTGTAGTAAGTTATTGCTCTCTTTGTGAAAAATTGCCTTTATTCTTTATTTTTTTCAGCATATTTGAAATCGTTGCACATAGTAAATTAATTATTTCTACCAAATCACGTACTACCGTTGATCAATTTGAAAAGAAAGGAAAACTCAAATAAATTTGATTTTAACAACAATAAATAAATAAATAAATAAATAATAGACATGGTGTTTAAAAACGGAACTAAGGTCGTGGTTCAAAAAACTCGGATAGACATCCATGATTTGATAATCAGAGTGATTGGGAAGATTTGATAGCATGTACACGTGACAGTTGGATATGATTCAACTATCAGGCAGATGTACTATGGTTCAACAATGGGCAGATTGACATGGTTTGACAACAAGACAGCTGAATATATTCAACAATGCCGGTTATACAACTGGACTGTTGGATAGATGTACAGGATTTAATAACCGGGCAGATTGACACGATTCGACAACTGGACACAGTTCGGCGGCTGAATAATAATACGCTTCTACAACATGGTAACTTGAATAAAAGGTCAGTGTTTGACACTGAACAGAAATACATTACCAAGAACCAGAAAGGTGAACTCTATTCGACTGTCAAACAGATGAACATGGTTCGATAATCGACCAGGTAAACACGATTCGACTTATAAACACAGTTCAGCAGCTGGACGGATAGGTACGCTTTCACAACCGGGTAACTGTAATGGTATGCCAATGTTCGACACCAAACAGAAAGACATGGTTTGAGACCAGTACAGATGGACTTTATTCGACTGTTGAGCAGATGAACATTGTTCAATAACCGGACAGACTGACACGATTCGACAACTGGACACGGTTCGGCGTTTGACAGATAGGTACGCTTTTACAACCGGGTAAATGTAATGATACATGTAAGTCAATGTTTGACACCAAACAGAAAAGCATGCATGATTCAAGAACCGTACATATAGACTTGTTTAACACTTGGACAACTGGACATATTTTGTCAGAAATGATAAAGTTGCTGCTACCACTTGTTTATTGATCTAAGATCTACACTTACCTGCATCTAACTTTGAAACATCCAATTCTGCATATACAAAACACTGAGTATTTACTGTTTCTGTTACGTCTGTTGTTTTGTCTGTCGACGTTGAGGTTGAAGCTAATATAAACAAAAAGTGTATTTAAAACAAAAAACAAAAAATTAATTAGGACACAGAGAAGCAATTAACCGAATAGTTCAAATTTGATAGAGAATATCGTAAGCCCAACTAGACAGTCCGAATTTAGAAATGAGAGCGGTTGACCTTTGGGTGATACCTTAAAATGCGATTTCTTGTGTTATGCCGTGAAAATAGGCTTTGCTGGGAACCTTATCTTGCACATTTGTCATGGGGAAAACCAAAACACCCTAGCACTTAGGCAAAAGGTTATATTTACATCTACTGTTTTTTGTTCCCACTGTATTAAACCCCAATATCATTATAATTGCCATGCAGCACGCGACCGACAAATATGTGACATAACAACTCTTTAGTCATAGCATGTCTAGACGCTGTCCAACAAAATGACTAATACATCTAATGACGTCACATAATGTCGTATATAGCCGGGGAATTTTAAATTTAAAACATCGCTGTCATGTTCTGGTTGAGCATCAATATAATTTGAATACAAATAAAAACATTGAATTATTGAGATTTTGTAATTATAGCCCTAAATCTGCCATAACTATTCTAGCAATACGCCCGTTATAATTACCCATACCTTTATTCAATACTTAATCGTTTTCCTGTATTAACGATGTTTGTTCTGGACAGGTTTTTCAATTATCAGACTTGACAAGAATGATAAAACCTTCAATTAATTTTTTTTCATTGATAAGAAAAACAAAATGAAATTCATTCATAAAAAAATAAATAATTTGTTACCTGTAATTGGCCTCTGCTCTCTTGTTAAAGACGCCAAAGTCTTAAATACAAAAAAGGTATATACATGTATCATATGTAAAAACTATTTTCTTTTTACAAAACCGAAAATTATGATTTCATTCAAAGATTAATGTGACATTTAAATAACTAAATACCCGTACATTTGCCTTAAAGAGAAGCATCGGGTCCATTTTGGTCTTTTATTCAGTTTAAAATTACATTGAAAAGTCACCAAGATTTATCGTCAGGATCATTTATTACTGGCCGTTTACTTGACAGACATGCATTTTACAGACTTACTGTTGAAATTTACTTTCTGGTGGAAACGGAAAGATAGTTACTTAAAATATAACATTTTAAAACATTGAAATATGTTACCTTTTGACAGACATCATATCCAAAGGATTCAATCACTAGTTTACCCACTGGTATTATTACAATAATGATGATGAGGATGAGGATGATGATGATTGAAATCAGAAAATTTAGACATGATTGACTCCTGAATCTATGCAATAGACGATCATCTGCATTATCTATTAAGCTCTCATCAGAGTTACCGATGACATTGATAGTCATGTGATCTGGTTCACCGTCAATGAGGGGTTCAACTGTTGCAGAAAATGGCACGTTCAAATTGAATTTTTCACTTTCTGACCCCTGTAATCTATTCTGATTTTCTGCTTGTACTATTATATCGTCCCTAGTACTGTCATTTTGTCCTCTATTTTCCGTAGAAGCTGTTTGTGTTACAGTACTGTCATATCGATATCGTCCTTTATTTTCCGTAGACGCTGTTTGTATAATCGTATCGTCCCTAACAGTCTGATTTTCATATTTTGCTAGTTGTATTTTTTTGCCCTCGATATACTTTGTTTGATTTTCATTTCTGTCTTGTTTTAAACATATGTCCCCATGTTTAGGATTTTCATCGTCGTTAAAATTGTCCATATCGCATCAGATATTAAAAAACCTCTAATGACAATCTACGAAATGTTATCTATCACTAAACATTACATCTGTATCTACTTACATCTTAAATAACATCAGCGGAAAACCCAAGTGCTATATATAGATAAAACGCAAATACATTTGAACTAGGTCGAAAGTGAAGTCCCTAAATTTCCAGTTACTAAACTTTTCTCAAATTAGAAAATGTGAATACAAGTATACATTTATACATTATATTTCTCTGTAAAAGAGTGGTCAAAAATAAATGCCGTATAACAGTTTAATATATACACTCTATACCCTTTAATTATTCCGGGTTTTAATTTCACACGACGTCTTGTTATGTTTGAGATTGCAAGAGTTTTTTGTCTACATTGTACTAGTGTACCATGACACTATTATGTACTATGACATTATTATGTACTGTACTATCTTAGAGTGATAATAAGTGGATTGAGCACCCTCTCGGTGTTATCTGTCTTCACCCAAACATCTTTAAGTAACTCCCATTCAGTCTTTGAATACACAATGATATGATTTGATTAAAATCTATCGGCAAAAAAATGCAGTCCCAAATGTCAAGATCCTATATAGTAGAATACAAAGAAACGAAATAATCCGACAAACAACGACAGACAATCACACACAGTCCATTACAGACACAATGTGTCCAGACAAACAACGACAGACAATCGCACACATTACAGACACATTGTGCCCAGACAAACAACGACAGACAATCGCACTCATTACAGACACATTGTGTCCAGACAAACAACGACAGACAATCGCACACAGTCCATTACAAACACATTGTGCCCAGACAAACAAAGACACACAATAGCACACATTACAGACACATTGTGCCCATACAAACAACGACAGATAATCGCACACAGTCCATTACAAACACATTGTACCCAGACAAACAACGACAGACAATCGCACACAGTCCATTACAAGCACATTGTGCCCAGACAAACAACGACAGAAAATACAATCGCACACATTACAAACACATTGTGTCCAGACAAACAACGACAAACAATCGCACACATTACAAACACATTGTGCCCAGACAAAAAACGACAGACAATCGCACACAGTCCATTACAGAAAAAATTGTGCCCACACAAACAACGACAGACAATCGCACACATTACAAACACATTGTGCCCAGACAAACAACGACAGACAATCGCACACATTACAAACACATTGTGTCCAGACAAACAACGACAGACAATCCCACACAGTCCATTACAGACACATTGTGTCCAGACAAACAACGACAGACAATCCCACACATTACAGACACATTGTGTCCAGACAAACAACGACAGACAATCGCACACAGTCCATTACAAACAAATTGTGCCTAGACAAACAACGACAAACAATAGCACACAGTCCATTACAAACACATTGTGCCCAGACAAACAAAGACACACAATAGCACACATTACAGACACATTGTGCCCATACAAACAACGACAGATAATCGCACACAGTCCATTACAAACACATTGTACCCAGACAAACAACGACAGACAATCGCACACAGTCCATTATAAGCACATTGTGCCCAGACAAACAACGACAGAAAATACAGTCGCACACATTACAAACACATTGTGCCCAGACAAACAACGACAGACAATTGCACACATTACAAACACATTGTGTCCAGACAAAAAACGACAGACAATCGCACACAGTCCATTACAGACACATTTTGCCCACACAAACAACGACAGACAATCGCACACATTACAAACACATTGTGCCCAGACAAACAACGACAGACAATCGCACACATTACAAACACATTGTGTCCAGACAAACAACGACAGACAATCGCACACAGTCCATTACAGACACATTGTGTCCAGACAAACAACGACAGACAATCGCACACATTACAGACACATTGTGTCCAGACAAACAACGACAGACAATCGCACACAGTCCATTACAAACACATTGTGTCCAGACAAACAACGACAGACAATAGCACACAGTCCATTACAAACACATTGTGTCCAGACAAACAACGGCAGACAATCGCACACAGTCCATTATAAACACATTGTGTCCAGACAAACAACGACAGACAATCGCACACAGTCCATTACAAACACATTGTGTCCAGACAAACAACGACAGACAATCGCACACATTACAAACACATTGTGTCCAGACAAACAACGACAGACAATCGCACACAGTCCATTACAGACACATTGTACCCAGACAAACAACGACAGAAAATCGTACACAGTCCATTACAGACACATTGTGTCCAGACAAACAACGACAGACAATCGCACACATTACAAACACATTGTGTCCAGACAAACAACGGCAGACAATCGCACACATAACAAACACATTGTGTCCAGACAAACAAAACAATTTATTTTGTTTTGTTTTTTTTTTTTTTAAAAAAAAGTATTTCGGGCATATAAAGATGCATTCATTTAATGTGTTAAAATTTATAGTTTCAAAAATTTCTATACTTTTCTTCTCAGTAACATTTTACAGGTACATATGATTTTAGTAAAATTTTGAAAAGGAAAGTATGACATATGAGATAAAATTATATAGATAGTAAAATATTACTGAACAACGGTATATAAAATGTTGTTTTATATTACACCATCGCGTGTATAACAAGTGACTCAGCCTCCGTATATAAATTGTATATATATACATCCTGGTTTACTTGGTGTTCCTTAGCCTAAATCTTAACACTTCAAAGATTTTTTAGATTACTCGCGGACTTATTTCAAAATATCAATAGTTTTAAACCGTCCTTTGGTCTGATTTCTGCACACTGTAGTATTGTCGGATATATTTTTACTACTAAAATGTACGAGTACCCATGTTCAATAATTCAAATGGTCATTGCTCCATTAAAATTGGAAAAATGACTAAGGAATTTTAAAATAACTGTGCCAAAGTGTGTGTGTGTGTGTGTGTGTGTGTGTGTGTGTGTGTGTGTGTGTGTGTGTGATAAACATTTTTATTTTAATATCTTTTTTCAGAAGAAAAATGTAATTTTTTCTTGAAAGGAAATGGTAGGTATTCTTGACCACCTTTTAGTTCACCTTAAAAAAGATCACTTTATGTCGCTGTCTGATCACACAACTCATGTAGGTTATCTTGGTCTTAGCTTGCGTTTATTTTATTTTATTTATATTGTATTATTTTTTACCGTTATTTATTGCTAAATCTGAAATAAGATGTAGACCAGTTTCAACCATTTATACTGATCAAAAGCCGGGCGTTGTTGGATCAAACATGAAACTCCAACTAACATTATTAAACCATAATTTAATTACAACTAAAAGCACAATGCTAGTACCAAAAACTGGTGTGAAGTTAGCCCGCAATTCTAGCCCGCAATTCTTATCAAAAACCGCCAGCCCGCAATTCTATTTTTTCAACAGAAGAAAATATTTCATTACCATTAATATTGAAATAAACAATATTACATCAATACAAAGTCCAAAAGCGGAAAATACCTTTTTAAAAAGACCACCTGTATATTAAAACCGCAAGACCAATTTTTCAACGCAAAAAACGGAAAATTACGCCTCTGGCGTCAGACGCTTTTCCCCATCTAGGCCTTTCTGTCACAGATTCAGCTATCCAAGTAGAAGATTTGGTGAAAATTTCAAGAACCCTTGAGGGGTAAAACAGTTCTAAAAAGCGCTCAGAAGGCAGTTCCCCCATTCCGAAAAATGAAATTTTGAATAAAGGATAAGGTTGAAGTAGCGTATCTGGCGTCAGACGCTTTTCCCCATCTAGGCCTTTCTGTCACAGATTCAGCCATCCAAGTAGAAGTAAAACAGTACTAACAAGAGCTCAGAAGGCAGATACCCCCTCCCGAAAAATGAAATTTTGAATAAAGGTTAAGGTTGAAGTAGTGTATCTGGCGTTAGACGCTTTTCCCCATCTAGGCCTTTCTGACACAGATTCAGCTATCCAAGTAGAAGATTTGGTGAAAGTTTCAAGAACCCTAGAGGGGTAGAACAGTTCTAACAAGAGCTCAGAAGGCAGATACCCCCTCCCGAAAAATGAAATTTTGAATAAAGGTTAAGGTTGAAGTAGCGTATCTGGTGTCATACGCTTTTCCCCATCTAGACCTTTCTGTCACAGATTCAGCTATCCAAGTAGAAGATTTGGTGATAATTTCAAGAACCCTAGAGGGATAGAACAGTTGTAACGAGAGCTCAGAAACCACTTCTGAAAAATGAAATTTTGAACTTTTGTTTTTATTTTAATCATTTATCCAGTGTTTGACGTTTTCGCTTCAAAATCTTTTTCTGACGCAATGTTCCGAATGAAGTTGGAACCTTTCTTAAAATTCCATTGACTACAATGGTCATGTTTGTATTTATTATGATTTAGTAAAAAATATTTTGAGTTATTCGAAAAAGGCTTATTTTATCTCAATATTTTGTATGTCAATTTTTTTTTTATAAAAACCCAAGGCGACTAGATTTATTTGATATTTTAAGATCAATTACAAGTTACTAAACAGTAGATATTACTTTGTAATTTTGCAAAGGTAAGAGTTTCTGAGTTTCGCTAAACAATCCAGCTTAATTGATTGACTATCGCATTATATTTACGACGTAAGGACTTGAGCTGTACCATGCACTTCCTATGCCAGGACCAATTGTATTTTTAGCATGGTTGACATATTTCCAAAATTTCTGAAAAATTAATCCAAGAAGATCCCAGTTTTCTTTGATAAAAACGGGAATATTTGTGAATACAGAATGGATATATCATTTAATGTTGTTCAGGGTTATTTGACCATCTTTTTCTACAAAAATGGTCATTTTAGTAAATTTTAAAATTTTCTGTATTGTTGCCAAAATGTTTGCTTCATTGAGAAAATTTAAATTGGGTATATAAATACATGTACATGCATGTGCAATCATTAGAAACCATTACAAAAATCTTTAATTTATGCAACTACGATTTATCGATTCTATAAAAGCTACTTTTTATGCATATTGATAAGTAGTGAACTAGGAACTAGGAACTCCTTTAGATATCATCATTTAGCCTAGGGAAATCAAAAACGTTAAGTTAGACGACTCCAAAAGAAATCGCGATAGCCTACTTTGGTAATAAACGGACAACCCAATGACCTTATCCCGCTAGGCTTCTTTGAAAGTGGATATAATATAGGCGTCTTTTCAAAAATATTGTGGTCTTTAAGTCTCCTGCAAAACTTGTGACCTTGACCTTTGACCCTCTATCGTGACCGCTAAATTAACGCTACAAAATGTTAAAGTAATTCAGATTATTTACCAATTTATACAAATTTAGTAAGAATCTGTGACCTTCACTTTTGACCAATGACATTAATATACATATCAAAATGGTTATTTATAAAGTATCCACAATATATGGACCCTGCTCTCGTTACACTGAACATATTTTACCTTAAAACATAGAAGAGCTTGTTACCGAATCGAAAACATCCGAATTATAGAAGATGTGATTTAAAATCTATAAAACTATTGAATGGCGCGAGAAAAAATATAATCGAAGGTACGAAAACCATGGTAATGTCATCTTGGCCTTCAAAAGGGTATATCGTAATTTTTAGCTCTGCAGACTTGTACCCAATCCTCCCATTCACATTACTCTGATAATGTGTCAAAAGTAAATACTCTCGCCTCAAATATAAGTCTTATGTCTAACCTGGCCGGGAATTGAACCAACATCAGAACCTCCCACTCCGACTCCAAGATCTGCCTCTAAACCACCTAGGTATTATTTAATTGGAGTTGGGTTTGTGGTCTTAGGTGCCAGCTTGCTATCAAAGTACCTTACATCTATAGAGTTAGTTCCCCTGCCATTTGTTTAGTTTTTCTAACTGCTGTATGTCCATTTTTTCTATGAGTATTCCAGTTTCCTTTACCATTTCGCAATCTGATTACCTTTATACAGTGAAATTATCTGCACCAGGGTCCTAAATACTATCAACATAGCATGAATGCAAACTAGTTGAATGCAAGCTTGCAAGGTTCCTAATCTTTTCTCAGTGACAGCTGTAGTGAGAAAATGTGTCATTTGCATAATGATTGCTGTAACATGTTAATATGCATCTCAAAGTCAATGCTTAGAATAGAAAAAAGCCAGTTCCTGTATTAACACAAAAGATTAAGAAAAACAATACATAATTTTTTATACATGTTTTGATAATTTCCACAAAGAATGAACACTCAGTAATCTCAGTTTAATGAGAAATAAATATTTGTATATTTTAATCACATCATGCAACATTTTCCAACAAAAAGGGCTTCTTGATTCATCGAGAAAATGAAAGAATGAAAAATGCATCTTCCATTCTTGCGTGTCAGAATTTATAACTATTTCTTTAAACCTTTTTAGCACTTATGCACTTGTTTTGTATACTAGTATATTCATATTGTATTTTTCTTTATAACACAAAATACTTTTATCATCATATATTTAAATGACCCCATATTTTCCTTCTTAAAAGTTTCTTCCCTGTTGTACAGTGAATTTTAAAACTCTTATTTTTGAGTGAATTTTTAAGGTTCCTTTTCGGGGTTAGTTTTCAACAGTCAAAATCATCACTTTTATTTTGTTTTATCTTGGTCTTTTTTTCTTATTTTGATCATACTTCAATGTAGTTTTTACTTTAAATGTTTTGAAGCATTGTTTATATACATAGAACAGGGTCATAAGTAAAGGTCATGGCCTTTTTAAGACATTCTTTTTTACTATAAAAGATCTTTTGTTGAAAGATATTTAGCTACACTGTTCCAATTATATACTTATTTTGTTTAATGCAACTCACTAAATGCCATAAAGTGATTTCAGTACTTTCAGTACTTTGATCAGCTCTTGGTCGCAAACCTCAGTAGTGATAAGACCGGATGTGGGACAAAAGTAGTGCATAAAAAACTCACGGGGCTTTACTAGACCCTGCTATATCACAATTTTGAATAGATATCACTGTGCAATTTTTTCAAGGTGAGAGCTTCTGAGGTTTGCAAAAACGTTAGTCTGAGTTGAAAGACCATCGCACTATATTAACAGCATAAGGACTTATTACTGAAATATGGGTGCACGAAACTAAATATTATGACCAAAACTGGACAATTTTGACTGTCATTTCATGACTGGGTATCTGCCTTCTGAGCTCTTGTAAGAACTGTTCTACCCCTCTAGGGTTCTTGAAATTTTCACCAAATCTTCTACTTGGATAGCTGAATCTGTGATAGGAAAGCCTAGATTGGGAAAAGTGTCTGACGCCAGATACGCTACTTCAACCTTAACCTTTATTCAAAATTTCATTTTTCGGGAGGGGGTATCTGCATTCTGAGCTCTTGTTAGAACTGTTCTACCCCTCTAGGGTTCTTGAAACTTTCACCAAATCTTCTACTTGGATAGCTGAATCTGTGACAGAAAGGCCTAGATGGGGAAAAGCGTCTGACGCCAGATACGCTACTTCAACCTTAACCTTTATTCAAAATTTCATTTTTCGGGAGGGGGTATCTGCATTCTGAGCTCTTGTTAGAACTGTTCTACCCCTCTAGGGTTCTTGAAACTTTCACCAAATCTTCTACTTGGATAGCTGAATCTGTGACAGAAAGGCCTAGATGGGGAAAAGTGTATGACACCAGATACGCTACTTCAACCTTAACCTTTATTCAAAATTTCATTTTTCGGGAGGGGGTATCTGCCTTCTGAGCTCTTGTTAGAACTGTTCTACCCCTCTAGGGTTCTTGAAACTTTCACCAAATCTTCTACTTGGATAGCTGAATCTGTGACAGAAAGGCCTAGATGGGGAAAAGCGTCTGACGCCAGATACGCTATTTCAACCTTTACCTTTATTCAAAATTTCATTTTTCGGGAGGGGGTATCTGCCTTCTAAGCTCTTGTTAGAACTGTTCTACCCCTCTAGGGTTCTTGAAACTTTCACCAAATCTTCTACTTGGATAGCTGAATCTGTGTCAGAAAGGCCTAGATGGGGAAAAGCGTCTGACGCCAGATACGCTACTTCAACCTTAACCTTTATTCAAAATTTCATTTTTCGGGAGGGGGTATCTGCCTTCTGAGCTCTTGTTGGAACTGTTCTACCACTCTAGGGTTCTTGAAACTTTCACCAACTCTTCTACTTGGATAGCTGAATCTGTGACAGAAAAGCCTAGATGGGGAAAATCGTATGACGCGTGATGTGTAATATCTAGTTTTTACGTTTAAAACGCAGTCTTGTGGTCTTAATGTACAGGTGTTTTTATAAAAAGGTATTTTCTTCTTCTGGACATTATATTGATGTTATAATGTTGATCTTAGTGATAATGGATATAAAATATTTTCTTTTTGTGCAAAAACATAGAATTGCGGGCTGGCGGTTTTTAAATAAATTGCGGGCTAGCTTCACACCAGTGTACCAAAAGGTAATAATGAAGAAATCAAGACATATGCGTCAAATGGTCAATATTGTGTTCCTTAATCCACTCTGTGTCTTAATGGATTGTTTAACCTTCGTGCCCTATGATATCTTGTGAGGGCGCCGTCGATGATTAACTAATGTTCCTAAAGCGGACTTCAATTTGCATTACCCGGTATTCCCTTTATAAAGTTATTTAGCAATTAGGATGCAAAATATTAAAAAATAAATTACTTTTCGAGTAGCCCATAATGAATAATAATAATCATCATCATCATCATCATCATCATCATCATCATCATCGCCATGATTATGAATCCACCGGAATCATCATCATCATCATCATCAAAACAACAAAAACCACAAACTTTTTTTTTCATTATCATTATTATTGTTGTTGTTGTTACAAGTATCACTGCTCCTTTTGAATTTTATTATTTTATAAAAATTTAAAAGTAGCACATGACATTATTATTATTATTATTATTATTATTATTATTATTATTATTATTATTATCGTGTTGTTACTGCAGCTGCTGCTGTAGTAGTAGAAGTATTTGTAGTAGTAGTAATAGTAGTAGTAGAAATACCTGATTGCATGCTCCATGGTCTGTTATAATACAAACAACGATTGCAACAGCAGAAAAAAAGATTATTACAACAATAAGTATAACAGTCTGATATTTACGAAACAGCGGTATTAGATTATCCATATTCACTGTATGATATACAATGGAATTGTTTTCTCCAGAGCTAGTCTCTTCATCATCTTGATCTTAAAATAATGATCATTGCTATAAATAAACTGGAAATTCCATTAAATAAATGTGGGATCGTCATCTATTTTTGTTTATTGAAAATATAAAGACAATGTGTAATAAGTTCTATTTTAATTTTAAAAAATATAGGTGTAACAAACGCTCCTGTAATGAATTATGCAATCTTAAAGCTAGAACTTGACTCACAATTAACATTTATTTATTTATCAGTTCATTTTGTTTCATTTAATCTTACCAGACAGATTTCGCAAGTTTAAATAAATGCTATTTTTGTTTATGACTGCAATAAAAATTCTCAAAAAAAAAATAAAAATAAAAAAAAAAAAATAAATAAATGTGTACCGCCTCTATGACTCGGTGGTAGAGCGACCTTCTCCAGAGCGGGAGACGTGGGTTCGAACCCGCCCGGGTCACACAAAAGACTTTTAAATTTGAGATAGTGATGGCACTCGCATTAAAAGGACAGAACAGAGTATCGACGGGTTCACACGACACGAGGATAATGTGAATGGGGAGTGGTATGTTTATCTGCGATATACTGACTAGATGTGCTAGCACCTTAACAAAAAGTCGCTCGAAATAAAGTATAGTAAGTATAATACACGCCCGCAAATCTCACGCATACATGAACTTCTTCCAAGTTTAATCTATAGAGACTTATACCCGTAAGCTAGTCACGAGTAATTTAAAAATTGCTGATGCGACGTTAAAAATATATCAACTCGCCAACCATTAAAATATGTCTGATAAAATTGATGACCAGAAACCTTAGAGAAAATAAGATGAGGTCTTAATTTTCTAACCTGTCATGTGATGATTTTGAATTTTTATTAAAATCAGCAGTTGTTATGTGTTGATTTTTAATGCATTATTTTGATTTAAAAAAATCAAAATCAGCACATGACAACTTAAAGGATATTTAGGTCCATACCTGTTTTAGAATCAGTATTTCTTAAAGATCAGTCTAAAAATTGGCTAGTTGGATTCTGGATCAGGTGCTGTAAGTATTCATAGGTATACCTTCAAGAAAATTAAGCCTTAGGTAATTGTATCGTGTGTAATTTTTGCAGGATATTTTTGGCGGACAAAATTTCCTATCTCCACTTCTATTTATAGATTTTTAAAAAAAAAGGCTAGACGCACTTAATAATTTATGTTTTACGGAAGCCGACACGTGCCACCTACAAAAAATTAAATTATGTCGTAATTACGACTTAGGATCTGGTAATTACGACTTAGTTATGTCCTAATAACAACTTACTATATCATAATTAAGACCTACATGTAGTTATGTCATTATAACGACTTACTATCACGTAATCATGACTTAATATATCGTAATTACGACTTAGTATCTGGTAATTACGACTTAGTTATGCCATAATAACGACTTACTATCTCGTAATTACGACTTAGTTATGTTGCAATTACGACTTAGTATCCCGTAATTACGACATAATTAAGTCGTAATTACCAGATACTAAGTCGTAATAACGAGATGGCAAGTCGTAATTATGAGATGGTCAGTCGTTATTACGATATAATTAAGTCGTAATTACCAGATACTAAGTCGTAATTACGAGATAGTAAGTAGTAATAACGACATAACTAAGTCGCATTTACGAGATACTAAGTCGTAATTACGAGATTTTAAGTCGTTATTATGACATAACTTAGTCGTATTTACAACATAACTAAGTCGTAATTACGACATAATTTATTTTTTGTAGGTGGCACGAATGGCTTCCGTAATGTTTAAATTCAAGGTGTGTTAAGAACTTTTAAAATTTGCCTGTAGTACAGAAAATTAATTCTCAATTTGATTTTTTTTCTATTCCACGGTTGTAGCGTCTTGTTTTTAGATTGCTATTGTTGGTGTCAAGTACACGTTTCAGCTAAAAGTTTTTAATTTACTAGTATTCTAAAAAAAAGAAGATACGATGGCCTGGAAGGGCCAAGAGTATAAATTCATTCGAATTGATTTGTAATTATTATATCCTTCATACGAATTGGTTAAATCGTTCAGTTGAATTAGTCATTCGTTTGGACAGAATTGTTTTTATTTTGACCTTCAATGTCGTCTTAGTTAATAAATAAGATACATCAAATGATTCCATTTTAGCATTAAGTTTTATATAAAATACAACCGTGGTAATCTTTTTATTTTGGATAAAATCAAATCTGCGTTTATCTGGAAATTTAGATCAAAACAAGTAGTACTGTTGCTAATTATTTCAGATGTCACATGGACTTCGCCTGTATTATGGTGTTTTCTATATGCAAGCATTTGCATTTTGTTAGGATTTCATATAAAATACATAATTAACTTTTATTTTTAATAAGATTAAACTGTCTTATAATTAGAAAAATGAGATCAAACAGATTCGTTGCTGTTCTATTAATGTTCCCGATAACACGAAGATCAATCCAGCACTAGCTTCACAATCTAAACACACCCACATGCACTTCTGTTTACCACCAAAGAACAAAACGCATGTAGCAAACGTTGCTGTTGAGTTTGAAAAAACACAGAAAAAACAAGATGAACGATTAACTGATGTTTTAAATACCGTTCAAGAAATCTTATTTGTTTCTCAGAAGGTTTCAGGTAAGGAATGTCTTAACTGTGGCTTTGATAAACTGTTTACACTTCGGACAGTGGTCAAGGTCAGGAGCACAGTTTGAACAACAACAGAGATGACCACAAGGTAAAAACACAATAGATACTGTTTCTACTTTACACTGTCTACATATCGTCCTTTCCTTTAGTTTCGTATTTTCATTTTTCAGAAAGTCTAGATCCAAAGTTGTTTCTCCTGAAAGAAAACAAAACATATTTTAAAGAATTATAAAACGGAATATACTATTAGTAGTATTTAAGAGGATCTGTACTACAGATGAGTCATTGATTGAAAAATGAAAAAAAAAAAAAAAGAAAGAAAGAAAAAAAAAAAAAAAAAAAAAACAAAAAGAAAGAAAAAAAGTCAAATCTAACTGAGAAATATTTTAAGAATTTTCAAATGAATTAAAAAAATGGAGTTCCATTTTAAATGTCGAAGGGACCACTTACCATCAATTTCCATATCTGGTTGATCTTCATTAAGTGATCCGATATTGTGAACGTCAAAATTTTCCGATATTTTCACTCTATCACACGATGTTATTATTTCTTCATATTTTATCAAGCCATCTTCTAGGTCCAATATAATATTCATCAAATTTTCTCCTTTGAAATCAGTTGAACCTACAATAGATAAAGATATAAATGACATGTAACAATATTCAGAAAATGTGAAAAACAGAACACACACGCTCTTTCTCTCTCTCTCTCTCTCTCTTTTTTATTTTTTATTTTTTTTTTTATTTATTTATTTTTTTTTTTTTTTTTTTTATATCTGATAAATAAATTTGATTTAATATGGCTTTGGTCAAAATGAGTAATACCAGACCTCAGTGTCACAACCATTCCTTAACTAAGACTTTCTTAAACTCAAATCTGGCAAAATTTGAACTCTTAATAATTTGGTTAATTGGTTTAGGTATTCAGGAACTTAGGATGTCAATTTGAAGGTCACTTCAATCGTGTAACGTCTGTATTTTGTTTTATCAAAAAATAATTTTGTAATTCCAAAAGAGATTGCCAAAAATCGTTAGATTTTAGTTTGAAGTAAAATCTTAGTTAAGGAATGATTGTAAAACTGGGCCAGATTATTATAATATAAATCTATAACCTCTATGACCTTACCGATGGAAAATCCATTTTCTGTAAATAGGGTATAGGTTATCAACTGATTTTTTATTGTTACGTGCTGTGTTTGTATTTTTATAAAACGATGCAATTCAAAAGTAGCACATGACAATTGACAATTGTCCTGTGCTATTTTTGAATTGCGTTATTTTATAAAAATTCAAAAATAGCAAGTGACATTGTCACAACCTTGAAAATCATTAGATTGAAATCTTTCTACGTATTATTAAGACTATTATTTATATTATTGCTAATAGCTTATGTTATTGAAATGGTTTTTTAATTCTTAATTTTGAACTGAAGTTATTTTTTTTTTTTTTTAAAAATAAATAAATAAATAAAAAATAATTAAAAAAAACACAACAGGTTCTACTAATATTTTTATGATAAATTGCTCTTGTAGTAGAAAAAGCGAGGCCGCTTACCGTTCTGTTTGAGATAAATATCGACGGCTTTAGCAACTATCGCTCTAGAGTATCCAGTCTTCATAACACTCTGGGCTGCTACAGTTTCCATCAAGAAGTCAGTTGGTATCCGATCTCCTTGATTCGTACTAGAACCATCTAAATAAAACAAAAAACATATTTTATTTTATTATTCTATTGACCACATATTCCATAATCTACACAGTACAAACATTGTAGTCCTTGGTAGTCATGGAATCTAATTAATTATGTAAATGGTAAATAAGTATTCTATTTAAACAAAAGTTTACAATCACTATTTGCTTGGATTTATAGTAAAGTGTTATATTCCAATTTCAAACTACTTTTCTATTTTGCAATGTTAACTTTTCACGAATGTAGTCGACTGATTTATAATTTCAAAATTGCCATTATTTCGCGTATTATATATTTAAAAATTTAAAATGTAAGTTCATTTATACTGGAAGTTTGGAGAATTTTACAGACATGATGACATGAGCATCAGTAGATGTAGGTCAGTTAACTCTGGACCTTTGGATGGAACCTACAGCTATGGTGAATTGAGCATCAGAGGTTAAAGGTCAATTCATACAAATTATGAACAACAACTGTGACAGAGTGGAGTGGAGTAATAGTGTTTTACGCCCCAGTCAAGAATCTTTCACTTATTTCACGGCGGTCAGTTCTAGGATGGTGGAGGAAACCCGAGTGCCCGGAGAAAACCACCGGCCTTCGGCAAACGAACTGACAAACTTTCTCTCCCGAATGGGATTCGAACCCAGGCGGTGAGAAGCACTGTGATCTGTAAGCGCGCACTTAATACCACTCGGCCACCGAGGCCCCTCAACTGTGACAGAGTAAGACTAGAACTTACAGGTCATCACCGGTTTTCTCCCTTGATTTGTAACTCTTCTCAAACTCTGGACTAATACATCCATCTAAAAATATAAAGGAACCGTGCTAATTGAATGATGTTTGAATATAACGAAATTAACTTTTTGGATATATCTTAAAAATAACAAATTCATAATAGATACACAATACAAAAATTTTAGGTACATCATTACAGTTTATCTGATGAATTTTTCTGAAAAAAATATACTCGCTTTGAAATCATTCAGAATACATTGTTTTAAACTGATCATTGATATATAATAATCTTATTTCTTCCGTTTCTTCAAATATTTATTTATTTATTTATTTATTCAATATCTTTAATATATACGTAATCAGTGGTGTTAGCGGCTTCCTATAATAAAACATTATACTTTCACTTAAAGAAATATGTACTATCAAATTAAAGTTTCATCTACTTTATTTATCTAAAAACAACAACAACAACAACAACAATAATAATAACAATAATAATAATAATCTTACCAAGTCTGGATCTGATTGTGCCTCTTGCACTTTGTAAATAAACTCAATTCCCTTTACATCTTTGATGTATCGACACTGTGGTGACCATTTAGCGTGCTCAATCCAGGGTTCGTCTTCGGGATCCCACGAACGCAACCCTTGTCCACAAAAGAAACAGTAAACCACATCGTCTTTACCTATAGTAAAATCAATTTGATTTTTAACTTTTTGACAGGTATACAGTACAATAACAGTAGTGTGTGTGTGTGTGTGTGTGTGTGTGGAGAGAGAGAGAGAGAGAGAGAGAGAGAGAGAGAGAGAGAGAGAGAGAGAGAGTTACCTGAGTAGAAGAAACCAGCTTCTGCAAGTTGTGTCGCTGTTTGAGTGTGGTTTCCAGGAAACGTTCTGAATGAGGAAATTCTGACTGATTTGATTGCAAATTTAGAATATTTTGGTTTTTCTGTTGAAATATTAGGAAAAAATCCATTTGATGATATATAAGATGTTCCCAAATTTGTAAATAATGCGTTCCCATGGTTACAAAAATGTCTGTTCATATTATGATCCACATTACTGAATCGTTCCACGTGATTTGTTCCTGCACAATGCATAACTCTTACAAATATAAAATTTCTACAATAGAAAAATAGGTCATTATCAATACCGTGTGTGTGTGTGTGTGTGTGTGTGTGTTAACTGTCAAATAAAAAAAACTCAATTCTCTTAATTCTCTTATTCAAATATAAGAAGAAAAACTCATAATTTTACTATCTCAAAAATTAACAGTATACAATTTGATTATGAAGATATTGATAACTAGAATTTTTTTTAAATATTAATGTCTTATGAACTATACAAAGATACATAAAATTTGTATAATTTTTGAAAATATAAATTTTATAGAACTTTACGTATGTATTAGTAGAACCAGGATAGTATTGTTGATTAAAACAAACGAATTAATTTTAAAATTAAAAAAAAATCATATTAATAAGAGAAAAATGGGAATATTTGGCTTAGTGTACACTTAATTGAGTGTACATGATTGTTAAACTGTGGCCTGATCATCAAGATTTGAGCATCTTGGTCCACAGGGGCTTGTATTTATTGATAATTCCCTTTTTCTGACAAATACCCTCTTTCTGGCCAAAACCCTGGAAGAAATACCCTTTTTCTGGCCAAAACCCTGGAAGAATTTCTTCCAGGATTTTGGCCAGAAAGAGGGTATTTGTCAGAAAAAGGGAATTATCAATAAATACAAGCCCCTGTGCTTGGTCCTTAAGTTAATGTAGCAATATATATAGATCTATGTACTTCTGATTTATGTCATTCTTATATTTCTTATTTCATATTCTGGTATTTTATACTGATCGGTTAAATTTTCGTGTGATTCTGCATGGATCTTGAAATTCGTTTCAAATGCAGGATCATGAACGAAAAACAAACTAGAAGTTTTTTTTCAATTTATGTGGCATGTTGAGGTGTGATCGAGATCTTAGTCGAAAACTTTGCAGTGAACATATATGATTTGAAAAGCGATATATGAATGCATGTGATAAAATTATCGTCAAAAAATAGTAAAATATATACTTACAAAATTTTTAAACTTCAAATTGCCACTCCTTGCTACATTAACAACATGAATGTTCAGGATTTTTCTTTGCACTAAGTTTAAATTAAATATGTTACTATAAATAAACTACAACTATAAATAGTAACGTGTTGGGTTTTTCTGGAAAGTCCCCTGATGTATTATTAGTATTGTTCGGCAAAGATCGGCAAAACTCGTAATTGACGACAAAAAAGGTCAAATGAATGAGGTCAAGTTGATACACGTAGGCGTTAAATCTGGAAATCCCTACTCTGAATCGTGTTTCCTGTCGAAGAGGAGTGGATAGCTAAAGTTCAATGTGTTGATTACAATGCCGACAGATACTTTTACAGATTCTATCGCTGAAAATCTTCACATGCAACCAACAGCTCTAAGACCAAGACGACAGAACAGTGTACAAAGTGTATTTGTGGAAGAAAATGACCAAAAACCATCGAGCCCACTGACAAACGGTGATTATAACGAACCAAAAAGTCTGTGTAGAAGGTCTAAAAGGAATGGTTACTGGTGTATCGCCCTTGGTATTATATGTACAGTCGTCGTGGTTGGATGGTTAATAACGTTGACTATGATGGTGAATAATTTAAACATGTTCTTGTTGAAGTTAGGCCTAGTAGATAAAACCCAGGTATGTAATTCAGATTCTTCTGTATTCCGTTATAATTTTGTCATTTTTCTATTGATAATTTCTCTCTTTTTATCCATATTATTATTATTATAATTATAATTATTATTATTATTATTATTTGAAATTGATGTCAGATGTTTTATTTATGAATACACGTTGTAACAAGATATGTATACACTTGTAACAAGAAAGATAACTCTTGTGGAACTATAACTTATTAGTCATAATAATAAATAATGTAACACATTACATTAAAAAATTAATGTGTACAATGTAATCATTGCAATATTGTAGGGCAACTCTGAACCGAAAGATAATTCTCCTATGGAGTATATACAAAATTTAGGTAAATATTTTATACCGTTATATATATGTGTGTGTGTGTGTGTGTGTGTGTGTGTGTGTGTGTGTGTGTGTGTGTGTGTGTGTGACCCGGTCTTAGCTCAAACGGCCCCGGCCTACCGTTCTGGAGTCGAACACTATGCTAAGCAACCGAGGCGGTTCAAAATGGAGGTATGCATTAACATCGATGTAAAATGCCAAGAGAAAAGTATGTACGCTTGTAATCGGATGAAGTCCGGAATTATGACAATACATTTCAATGATAGATACAAAGTGTAATTTAAGACTATTGTAAATCACATTTAAAATCGAACTTTTTTGTAAGGTGAATATGTACCAAGTAAAGAATTGTGTACTTAACATTTTAAACTTGTTTATCAACAGTTAATTTAATCAATGTGCATGTTTTTCGTCCCAGTTATGATTTTTTCACTAATATCGAGACCGTCAGTTACATGTCTAAGATGGTGGAGGAAACCGGAGTGCTGAAAAAAACAAGAACCTTTGGCAAGCGAACTTACAAAGTTTTTCGCACCATCGTGACTGATTTATATTCTAACCTAGGCGTTGAGAGGCAATGTGAACCTTAAGCGCGCTTTAGACACTCTGTCATCCTGACCCCAGTTATCGACAGTTCCATGACACTGATATCGGTACTTGTCTTTGTTCTCTCTTTTCGATTTTCGCCTCCATTGTTCCTGTTTGTATGGCCTGTTCAACACCAAATCAGTGGTCTTGGTTTTTGATTTGTTATAATGAATAGTTCTAGATGACTCATTGGACAGTTCACAAATTACATTTTTTTGAAAACTTTGAGGCATCAAATGGTTAATGTATTTTATTACTTCAAGTTTCAGGATCAGATCGTAAGCATGGAGTTATAAATATGGAGCTTGATGTGTTGTCATTGTTTGGTAAGTATACCTAATATTAGACGTCGTCGATTTTACAAAAGTCGAAAAGTAAAATAAAATCGACGTCAGATCTCTCGGACTAACCTAATATAATACTATGATTTAACATCAGATTATTGTTTATATATGGATATATTTAATATGTGTCGAGATTTTCTTCAGATCTAGAACAAAAATTGTAAGACAAATTGTCAAACTAGATTTAGACCCAGTCGCTGAAACCCCATTTTTTATTTTTTAAAAATTTTTATTTATTTATTTTAATTAATTAATTTATTTATTTATTTATTTATTTATTTATTTATTTATTTATTTATTTTATTAGTTTGCTGTTTGTTTTTTTTTTTTTTCCAAATGTCAAGGGTTAAAAAACTTAGTTATTTTTTCTTCTTTTTTCAGATAACACAACGAAGACGTTGAAATATAAGAATGAACAAGACAAAACAAAGGATAGCTTCAGTGGTGTGAAATACGACAAAGGTGATGGAAGTCTAAAGATCCAGAAAAATGGGTTATTTCTAATTTACTCCAAAGTTTTAGTCATAAATTTCGACAATGAAAAGACGGTAGCATTTGAACAATGTGTTTTATTAGGAAATGACAATTCGGAATGCGATCTCATCAAGACTCTGCCGAAAACGAGATTTCCTAGTCACGTGTTGTATGTTGGCCATTTACAGAAAGACACGGTTATAAAAGTTCAGGTTAACAGAAAAGAGTTTATTTTTCGGGAGACAAAATATAGTAAACTTAAAATCATTGAATTTGCTTGAACATAGATTTTACAAGGAAGAACAAGAAAATACACAGGATGTCATCAGCAGTAAATGGAAAGTAATACTGTAATAGCTTGATGAAATATATGTGTGTTTCATAGATTTTTCAACAGCATTTGACAATGTGAAGTGTTTGGGGAAAATGTCTTCTGTATTTTAGAAAAAAGGGTCAGTTTTGTCTAAATAAAAATGATCTCTTCATTTAGCACATGTGCAGTCAAGAGAACGTCTGTAGACTTTTTAAACCACCTTGTGTTGACATGACTATAGACTACTCTACCTGATAAAGGTTTTGTGCATGCCGAATTTTTATTTTCGTTTTTGAGTATCGGTTTTTTTTTTCATATTTTGTTATAATTGTTTATTAGTTGCAGGTGTATATCAATTATCTTTGTTTGTTTTTATTGGTTTATGGTCATTGTAAATATTTGAGCTTACTGTATTATATATTTTTCTTATCAGGATGACACAGGTTTTTGAAGACTATTATTTCTATTTGGTGCTACCGACAAATACCATATTTTACTATTTTTATAATATATATTTGTAAACTTTTTGTTTTTCTGTATGAGTTTAGTTGATTTTTCACAATTAAAAGATATTTATGAAATTATAATTAAAGTACAACAGATAATCACTAGATGTTGAACGAACAACGTACATTACAGACCAGTTATGCCATAGCCTTATTTTTTATTATTATTTTTTTTAACTTTTACACACATAGCAATGTAAGAGGTAGATAAGGTTGCCTTAGCAGTATCTTTAAGTTCATTGGTTCATTGAGATGTTAGTAGAGTCCTGTGAATATACCATAATTGGATCTTATTTTTATAATATTTTATAATCGTTGTAAATTTTTCTGTACATAAACTTTAAATTGTTTGATGCTAAATATATATTTACAGGTTAAAAACAAAGACCAATATGTTTGTAATTTGTATTTTTTGGATATATAGTTGACAGGGTATGCTATTATGTTCCTCTTGTGTTGATTAATGATAAAAATGTTTCTTTGGCGGTCGAATGGTTAAAGGCAGCATCTTACGAACCACGATGTCTCTTAACATCCAAATTTGAATCGAGCAGCTCCCAGTATGTGTCGTGTGTCAGCTCGCACGCCTCATGCTAAGGTCAAGCAATTTTTCGGTTACATCGAACTAGTCGACTTGAAAGAATCAGATGCTTTAATCACAATAACTTCATTTCTCTTATTGATTAATGGGAAGGATTATGGTTGTCAATGCATTAAAACGTTTGTTTTGTTTCTCAACATATACATGTATGGATTGTGCTATGTTGTATATTAACATTGTATACTTAACATCATATCATAACTTGGTGCAATAATAACGTTTTGACAAAAATATTCAGATATTAAATAGTATGTTTACAATTCTTACGGATACTTTAAGACAGTAATGATCTTACTCATCGATCAGTCATTTTGATTAATGTTTGTATTGTATTGTTCAGTGCTAATATTGAATTACTCAATTCATTTTATACAAAAATAAATAAATAAATGAATAAATGAATCAATAAATAAATGATGTGATAATCATAAGCAATTGCTTATATGGACAAATATATTAATCAAATTCATTTGATATAACTTTCAATACTTTTCATATTTGAATGTTTTTTATCATGGCTTGCACACCTTTATTTACCTGTTTTTTAACTTGATCGTAGCGTTTTTACTTAATTTTAGGCCGTTACCGCCTGAGTTGTTGCTACCGGTACATAAAAAGAGACACTTTAAAAATCGTGTTTCTCAGTGTCAAAATTATCCCTGAACTAAGGTTTCCCTCAACGTAAATCTAAAAAAAATTCTTCCTCTTCTTCTTCTGTATTTTTTAAATTTAATTAATTAATTAATTTATTTATTTATTTATTTTATTTTATTTTATTTTTAGAGGAAATGTTAGATGTGATGGTTTACTATAAATAATTTTTTTAAAACCTTGATCATTGATGTCATGAGAGCTTATGGTGATATTTGAAACTACAGTGGGAAAAAAACTATCAAAAATTGTATTTAGAAGAATTAAAGGTCATGTGCTACTTCCGATTTTGTTATGAAATATTGCATTTTAAAAGTAGCACATGGCGAGCATTGTGAATGAACATCTATATATATCTATTTATCAGTTTGATACCACCCAGCTCACAGCGATATACGTTGGTAGATTTTGTATTTGATTTTTCTACTACTAAAGGTTGAAATCGTTTACAGGTATCTTTCATGTCTTAACTTACTTGCAAAAATCGTGTGTGTGTGTGTGTGTGTGTGTGTGTGTGTGTGTGTGAGAGAGAGAGAGAGAGAGAGAGAGAGAGAGAGAGAGAGAGAGAGAGAGAGAGAGAGTTTTGAAGAAATAACCACCAGTGATGTACATAAATTTTTTTAAACAGTTTTGCTGTAATAAATTTTCTACAAATTTAAAATGATCATATTGTTTGTTATTTTTATCAAAATTTGTTTCTCATGATTTAATTAGCTTTCTTAGTCAATTGCTCTTTACGCCAACAGGTATGTTGTAAACTACGGCCGAGTGTCTGCCTCAACAATGATGAACTCTCATATTCAAAAGAAACTGGCAGATAGTTCGGCCTAGTTGTCAACACAAACATATCAACAACATTATGTTTAGTGACACGTGTTTAACTTTATAAATATGTGTTAGTAGGTAACTAGTTATTTGTACACACCCTTAGATCGCAAATCTATATATAACCATGGAATGCCAAGGTTTTCACATTGGAAAACCCCGTTACTATTTTCAGTAACGCGTGGTTGGCAAAAAACCCAATACGTCATACTGGGGATTATTATCTAAACATCAGTATATACAGTGGCAAGAAACGATATATTACTTAAAAGATATTACAACCTAGAAGCTTACAAGATGCCTACTACACCTTATACAGATTCGAAAATCAATTTAAATGTGATTGCTACCGATCGACAGAATAGCTTTAATGAGGAGACTGACATTTTAAAATCGGAGGGGCCTAAAAGTCGAGTCAAACGACGGATAAAAAATAAGAGGAGGAATATTATCATATTGTCCGGATTTGTAATTGTATTTCTGATGTTGATAGGAATTGTTGGATGGTTGGCCTGGCTAACGACGATGGTTTCACAACCTAGCCCAACACAGGTAGGGATATTATTATTATATATCGTGTTTGTTTGTGATGGAGAGAGAGAGAGACTGTCTATTGTCATACACAATATTTCGTGTGAGTGGGTGGGTGGGTGTTGAGAGAGAGAGTCTATTACCATACTGTGTGTGTGTGTGTGTGTGTGTGTGTGTGTGTGTGTGTGGAGAGTCTTACCATACACAATATTTCGCGCGCGCACGCGCGTGTGTGTGTGTGTGTAGGGGGGGGGTTCTGTTTGATACGTTTGGAAATTTCACAAATAATATCCTTATCCATATACAGTACCACGAGTACGATTGGGGAAAAAATTTATAATTATTATATATATAAATATTTATATTTTTGTATTTCAGTTGCCACGGCTCCAAACCTCAACAGAAGTAAATGTCAAAATCAAGGACCATGAACATGAAGGTACATATATAATTTATTATTCTCTGTTATTATCAATAACCATTTTAATTGTTGTGAAACCGGAGTAATCGGAGAAGAACCATGTATATTGCTTGACAATTGCTTTTAACGTGGTAAAAACCCCGTTACTATTTTTAGTACAACAGTTTAACGCTTGGGTATTTTCAAGTGAAGTAATTATAAACTCCCAAGACTGGACAGATGTTTGATTAGTCAGAATTTCTTCTAACCCTTACACACTTTATGCCCGATGACTGCGTGGGGTCAAATCAGTTTCTTAAATAAATAAATATATATATATATATATATATATATATATATATATATATATATATATATATATATATATATATATATATATATATAAATGATTTATCTTCCAAAATATTCGAATGTAATAGTTTTGCCAGTTCACGTAGCCTTGTTTTTGAAAACGGAAGACGATGTCGGCAAACATCAATACTGAAAAAAATTGATCCGAATCTAAGACCAGCGGAGATGACGTCTTGAAGTATTTTGATATTTTGAAAGACAAATCATTTACCTATAGATTGAGCTTAGTAATTTTTCTAAGTAAGTTTTACTTACATGTTTAGTCTGAAGCGGAATGAGGTGACGCCCCTTCCGACACCAATTGGAGTCGGAACCCCGGGTTTTTAATACAAAAAATTGTTCTTATTACACACAGTCGTCAGGTATAAAGTTTGTTTGGGCAAGGGGAAATTCGGACTAGTTTTTTTGTATCCAGATATGGTACAGGACATTTTGTACTCTTTGTATGGTTTTTCCAAATATTTAATAGTCATGTTTGGACTTTAACAACATACAGTGCATACACAGTTACTACAATATTACATTCTATTTTCATTTTACTTTTCTTAGATTCAAAGAAGAAATCAGATGCAGATGGACTTTCTGGAATCGCAATGGTGCTGGATATTTCATCATTATTTGGTAAGTTGAACATAATAAACATTTGAGAAATGTCTTTTCATCGACTAATCTATCGTTACCCTTGGATCTCTATGTAGGAATGTTTGTCAGCTGGCTTTCCAGTAATTGATGGTTTTCCCCAAGTACCACAGTTTCATTAGCCATGGCTCGATGTAACGATATAAGTAGAAATAATCTTAACTGGGGCGTTACAAATTATTCAACCAACCAATCAACCGTTTTTAAAAATCAGCATTGAGAACTTTTTGAATAGCTTTACTGGGGCGTTACAAATTATTCAACCAACCAATCAACCGTTTTTAAAAATCAGCATTGAGAACTTTTTGAATAGCTTTACTGAGAAACTGTCTGTTATCTATTATATATATATAATCAATAAGGTATTTATATAATTTATTTCAGAAAAGACGATCATGACTTTACGTTACCAGACAGCTGTCTCAAAATTCAACTTAAGCAGTAATGGCGTCCAGTATTATCAGGATGGAAGTTTTAAAATATTAAAATCCGGTCAATACCTTTTACATTCCAAGCTATCCTTAACCAATGAAGATTTTACAAAAACCAAATCCTTTCGGCATTGTATTATGATTGGTGATGATGCGTCTTTAGAATGTGACCAAGGATCCGTATCTCCACGAATAAAGAAAAATAGTCAGATTTGGCGATTCGAATATTTGGAACAAAACCAAATTATTAAAGTTATCATGACGAACAAGGACTTGGTCTACAGGGATCCATTTTACAGCAAGATTGAAATTGTTGAACTTGCGAAAGGTACCTGAAAAAAGGATTCGTCGTTTCTTTCATATAATTATGGGGTAAAATTATCATTCCATTGATTGGTGTTTATCCAATCAACGGTATAATCTCAAAACTCTCCCGATTAGAAATAACATTTCGAACAACCGCAATGGAGAAATTACTGACTTTAATGTGATATGGGTGAAATGGTGATACGAGGGATGGAATCAAGTAACATACAAACGGGACGTGTTTATCTCCAACAGTATTCATCATGTACATAGACCGGGACGTGTATGGCTGTAAGACATTCCACATGTAAATAGAACGGGGCATGTTTATTTGTAAGACATTCCACATGTACATAGAACGGGGCATGTTTATCTCCAACACATTGCGCATGTACATATAATGGGACATCTTGACCTCTAACACATTGCCCATGTATGTTTATCTTTAACACATGTCACATGTACATAGAATGATTATATGTTTTAATCAGATGTTTATTTATGTATTTAATGTATTTATATATAAAGCACTTGTGATAAAACCTTATTATTTAAATAATTTTATTTTGTATAGTTTTTTTATTATAATAAAAAATTAATTGACTTATAACTGTTTTTGTATTTATTTTTTTTTTTATGAAAATTGTTTCAATGCTAACCGTGATTGTGAAGTAAAAGCGGTTGAATTAAAGATGTCTTATTTTGCCTTCTCAAACAGTTTGTCTGAAATCATGTAATCATATTACTGCTGTTATCTTTAGAAACGTTCTGTTGTTCCTTAAATGATTCGGATGATTTAATGCCGGAATGGACTTGCTATTGACTTAATAAACATCTCCATTAAAACCGAACCTGGTGGTCTATCTGTAAACATACATATCTGTAGTAGTACCATCAAGTCAGTGTTATGGCAATAAGAACACAACATGACTTCTATTGTATAACACGACTTCCATTGTATAACATGACTACCATTGTATAACAATTTCAGACAAAGATAGTTGTTCTAAAATGAGAATGGAGGTATTTCCTGTATTTAACAGGATCATATCTCACATGTAGTAAATGTAGTAAAATGATAAGTATCAATAAGCCGAGCGATCCACCTATGAGGTGCATGACAAGAAACAAGGCTACACTTTTGGAAGACCTCTACACTCAACATCGACTCAAGGCCAAATACAAATTTACTTTGCTTTACCGTTACTTTTGCGGTGAAAACTTATAAAATGCGTTTAAAAAAAGAAATAAAATGTAGTTAACACTTAGGGTTTCTACTTTGATTTAAAAGGGATTTGAGAAGCGAGACTGTTGAAATATGGCAGAATAAAGGCATCTAAAATTGATAATAGGCAAAGGAAATGAGATATTAGTCATTTTAATTGACAGAATGATTTAAAAAGCCAGCAATGGATTAAGACCGTTCATGTTGCCTAGTTGAGTTGAGTAATGGTGTTTAACGTCCCAGTCAAGAATATTTCACTTACATCGAGACGTCACCAACTATAGGCGTTGCGCTGATGGCAATATACAGCAGGTTTCTTTATTGCGCCATGCCTGCCGTGACACGGGACCTCGTTTATTTTAAGTTACTATCCGAAAGAACCGTGACTTTCATTTCGTAATGCCGAGTGCTTGGCGAAAGAACAGTCCATACCCACTTTCAAGTCTTGGGTCAGACCAAGTCGGTCTCGTTGTCTAGGTTTGAATACAATCATACAGACTAGTGTGCAAAACATTGCTAATGCATTTGTCGACAGTCGACGTGTTTTTTCTAAAGAACGACATATTACTCCAAATTGCCAGAATTATCCGCCTTGTTATAAGGGAAATCACTTTCAGTTCGCCTTGAAATAAGAAAAACAATTTTGACAAAGGTGTAAAACACAGTTACTGGAAAGAAGATATTAATAACATACATTTAACAATGAAAGTGTAAATTCCGAATTACAGATGAAAGTACAAAACTTTGAACTTACAAATATACATGTATATTCCTAAGCCGTTTAATCTGAAATTCACACTCGTCAATAATTAGAATAATTCAAATTTACTATTCAAACATTTATTGAATTCTACAATTATAAGTACGCATACAAATTTAAGACTATATACCGAAAAATGTTTAAACAAGAGATCCATGGGCCCAAACGCTCACCTGAGGATATGTCCTAAATTTTTTGCAAAGAGCAATATACAAAAAACCTTCAAAATTATCTGAAGTTTAGAACTTCCACAAAACTCAACCAGAAATGTCTAGTAACAGTTCATGTATAAGTAGTTAATATGCATGTAGTAACTAAAGTACAATGAATAATTTCCAAATCAATAACCATTTCAGTATGGTTATGCAGCTGTGACCTTGACCTTTGAACCTATGACCTTTAATCATAAATAAAAATGATCGTCATATCGATACCTACAATATTCTAATAAGCATGCCTTTAAAAAAGTTAATATTTTTCAAGATAATTACCATGTAAGCTGTCTTATGCACCTATGACATTGAACTTTGCATATTTGACCTTGATCCATATATCAAAATTATTGCCATGTCAATGCCTACAGTATCCTAATATACATGCCTTTACAAAAAGTAATATAGTTTTCAAGATGATAAATAATTTTAGCCGTCGTATGCAACTATGACCTTAACCTTTAAACCTATAACCTTGAACTGTACATAAAATGATCGTTATGTCAATGCCTACAATATCCTAATAAACATGCCTATAAAAAGTTAATAGTTTTGAAGATAAGTAACAATTTAAGCCATCTTATGTTTCTATGACCTTGACTTTTGAACCTTTGACCTTGAACCACATACATGACAATACAAGAAGGTATCAGTTACAAGATAATAAACAATTTCAATCTTCTTTTTCAGATGTGACCTTTGAACTTATGATCTTGAACGATATATCAAAATGATCATTGTATTAATACCTTGAATATGCTAATATACATTTCTATACAAAAAATTAATAGTTTTCAAGATATATTGAAAAATATATAATTTTTAGCAATTTCCCCACTAAATGCCTTGCTATTTTCTCATTTTTCGCCCAATGACTACCATTTGTGCAAATCTGAAACTAGATGACCTAAGAATGTTACATATGAAATAATCTAATTTAACTGGTATTTGTGTTATATATTTATATTATATTATATATTTTCAGAGGAGAGGATTTCAAAAGTTTTCACTATTTCCCCTTTATGGGGCCCAAGGAGACATAACTCTTTCATTTGTGCAAATCTGAAAGGCCTTCACCCAGGCATGATGGTAACCAAGTTTCATTCAATTTGGCTTGGTGGTTTTGGAGGAGGGGATTAAAATGTAAAAAGTTTATGCACGACGGAAGACGGACGACGGACGACGGACGAAGATGGATAGCAATAGCATATCTGAGCTTTCAGCTCAGGTGAGTCAAAACCTAAAATGCTATATTTCTAAAACATACTTGTACTGAAAAAGTCTGATTTCTAGCCTTTCATCCCCCAAAATAATTTTTGGAATAAATTTAAAAAAAAGGTTTATAAATAAATAAATTATAGGAGGTAATAATGAGTGTTCTGTGATTTTATTATTCCCCAAAACGGAAAAAATAAATAAATAAATAAACAAATACATAAATAAATAGATATATAAAATTATCTATAAAAGCTTGGAACATTCCAATTACTGCTTTTAGAAATTACCTGAAAATGGAATTATGACTATTTATGTTTCTTTTTCTGGGTTAACAGTTTTTTTTAATTATAGACTTTAAAAGATTTCTGTCTGCAGAGTATTCTGCTGATTAAACAATTTTACTTTTTATCTTGGGTTTCTGGCTGTTAACCTTTTCTTAACAAAAATGAAAGCTTTTTTTACAGAAAAATTAAAGTTACCTTTGCTTTGAAAAAATCAAAATGAGATGTCTTTTGATAACGTTTCAATCAATTATTTGTGAGTTTTTTCATGTTTTTGTGAAGACAAAAAATTAGTTTTCCACCCGTAGTACATGACCCTGAAAATAATATCAAAAAAGCTAACATGTCATAAAGTTTCGCTGTATAGTTTGAACTAGGAACTAGGTCAAAGATTATAACAGTAATCCAAAATACTAATTTCAACTCAATAACGAACAACTGTCATCTTAATGGCGATTATTATGAAACGGAAATTCTTGTTAGTGGAACCCAGCACCTATGATCTGAAATTTGTTCCCAATTCATGTTATTTTGCAAAGCAAACAAATTTCATATTGATCTTGGCCTTACTTGCCGAAAAAAATCCCACAGAGATCTTAAAACAGCATTTTTGAATATTTTCGACCTTGAGAACAAGACAAATGGTATGTTTGCTCATTTTCATTTTAACAAAAGTGTATTGACCTTGGCCATACTTGCCGAAAAAATCACACAGAGATATTCAAACAGCATTTTGCAAGACAAATGGCAAGTTTGCTCAATTACATTTTACTATAAATTCCCAATGTGGAAAGTATTTAATTAAAGTTGACCTATACCTTGTTTGATCATATAACTTTAAATATCTTTAAATATCTTGCAAAGTCGTTATAGTGTACTAAATGTGTCTCTAATTCATTATTTCACAGAAACAAATAGCCTGTGTTCGTTAAGCAAATTACTTGACCTTGACCAAAAACAGATTGTTCCAAATTAAATCCTTATGCAACGTGTATGATACTGAGCTAAAACAATGGTACACAAACTAGCAACTTATGAATAAAAATACAATTATGATCTCTTAGTGTTTGTTGTAAGCCAACTTAATTCAGATAGAAACAAAAAATGTTTGAATTTATATAAGATTTACATCTAAACCAAATATTGGTAAAATCTGATTAATTTAATCAATTATTAATTTAAAAGTTACATTTGATAAGATTTCTCACGAAGGCGGTAAACCTATGACGTGTGTTTCCATAACCACTTGACCTTTTTGCATTCAAAATGCCATTTAACCTTGAATAACAATGCAAATTGGCTAATTTCACATTAACAATACCTTCTATAACAAAATAAAACACAATAATATTGCGTTTTACACCAGGCCCTAGTTTCACAATCATTCATTCAATTAAGTGTTCACTCAACTCAAATTAAGGAATATTCAATGTTTTACAGATAAAATTGAATATCTAATGTTACATTAGCATTTAAAATGTTAAAGGTATGTGTCGTTTTTTAAAAAATTGATGACAGGGAAATAAGAAAATTTAAGTTGTATTCCTCACATTCGAGTAAAACTATATAAACAATGTACAAACCGTATCAATGTTATCTAAATCCTATATATCACCATTTTCATGGCTCGTCTCTCTCTCTCTCTCTCTCTCTCTCTCTCTCTCTCTCTCTCTCTCTCTCTCTCTGCTATGTGTGTGTGCATGGTGTGAGTGGGCTACTCTCTCTCTCTCTCTCTCTCTCTCTCTCTCTCTCTCTCTCTCTCTCTCTCTCTCTCTCTCTCTCTCTCTCTCTCTCTCTCTCTGTGTGTGTGCTAGGTCCTCTTCAGAAAAGTCGTCATTGACCAAATTCTGAAACATAAAAGACAAACAATTTAGCGAGAATTGATTTTTAATTAAATGGTTTTTTATTTAACAATTTAATGTTATATCTATTATATTGGCAGGATAGAAGACGTCTAGTAACTCGTGGTAAATAAAACTTTATGAACCATTGAAGATAGCCATATGGCTAACAGGATGAACATCTCCAATCTAACCAGTGATGATTAAGATTAAGATCTCTGATTTGTGTCACGAGATACTACTTAAATCAGTATTAGAATCCTTTCTTTTTCTTTCATTTACTATTTTTAAAAATGTGTATGTTTAAAATATAATTAACTTCGAAATTTCTTCACCCCCCACCCCCACCACCCCCCCCCCCCAAAAAAAAAAAAAAAAAAAAAAAAAAAAACAACAACAAAAATGATTATGAATTTGATAACAAACAGAGTCTAAAGGAAATAATTGGAGACACAATATCGATATGTACTATATGCTGTCATAGAAGGTGAAGTCATGTGGTTTTAAATATTTATTATCTGAAAGGCCGTTAAATTGTCATTCATACAAAATATAAGTAAAACACTATATATATTTACCAATTTTTCTGCCATTAATAGAATTGCTTTCAATTTAAAAATTGTACTCCCTCGTCAATTACAATTTTACAAGTTTGACAAAGCGGACTCTGTACTGTAACAATTTCTACAAACATATTTCAATATAAAACATTATGTAACAACTGATTTTTAAAAACACAAACCTGAAAAAAGAAAAAAATATTATATTTATTATTAATTATGAAATATCATTGTCAAAACTACACTTAACTATTTAATATATACTTACCTTGTAACCTTGTACTTACCGAATATTATATCCTAATATATTCTGATATCTCAGTGTCAACCTAAGGCTTCAACAGATACTTTTCTAGAACCCTTTCTATTTCTGATAAACTTAAAATTAAAATCTTTAAATTAAATTATTAAATTTACGTCAAAATTTAAAATTCAACATTGCATTGTTTTATCGTTGAACAACTGTAAATATATATAATTTTTAAACGTTCTTCTTTTTTACATTGCGTTTATGCGATTCGATTGTAGTTTTTGACTTTTATTATCATGATAATAATTAAACATTTATTATCTTAACCAAAACTACATTAATGATTCAAACTAAAATATAAAATTACTTTAATTGTTAGAGTGTAGACGTTTTAAGGCAGTTTTAGGTGTTTTAGACCATCATTCAAGTCAACTACTGAGGGAGTAATAGGATTTTTGTTAATAATAATGTTTGAAAGAGTTGTTTTAGCTTTACCTCTTTTTATGAGTCGTACATATTCTTTCAAAAATAAAAATATATTATGTCGAAACTCTGAGTAGATAGCAAAAATTGCTCAGTAAACTTGATTTTTTAAATTTTTGTAATATTTTGGTTTAGAAAGAAGTATTTAAAGAATGCAAATTTAAATTGTAACGTTTCAAAAGTAGTATCCAATAGTAAAATTTAAAATATAAAACTTATTTGCTGTTTTTATAGATTTGTAAATCATTTGACAACATAAACAAAATATTATTTTTCCATTTTTTTTTTTTTTCATTTTTCACATTTTAATTTTACCTTACCAATCAAGTTGTCAACGTTAACCATAAGGTTATATAGCAGTGTAGAAGTTTGTGTGTCCACAATAAAAATCCTAAGCAATTTTGACAAGATCCAACACAAATTTTGACTTCTACAATGAGAAATACTAAATCTGTAAGGTTTTATAGAGAAGTCTTTGATCTCGGGGTATTAATTTAATACCAGTATAAGATACATTGCATAATGCACTACACAAGTCTATGTCACCATTAAAAGTGCAAATTTAAGGACAAATTATTTTCTCAACTGTTTGTAAGAATATATCAAAAATAATTCAAAAATATATTGACATAAATCACATGGATTTGGATCCAAATAATTTTTTGAACTTCCGATTCTTTACTTTTCAACTGTTTGGCTTATGTTTTTTATCTATCAAACTTTACGGCCCCTAGTGTCATTGATGAGGAATGATTTTCTGAAACATGGCACATTAAAATTAAACAGGTATTTTGTTATACATAGATTACGGAGACAAATGTAAAGATCTATACTTGATTTACACGTTTAAAGCAAAAACATGAGTATTACAATTGTTAGTCAACAAAAAACTCGATTTATTGATGAACAAATGTAGATGCCCGGCGTGTGTATTAAATTTATTTTTTACTCAGAATATAGTTCGATGAAAATCTAATGCATTTATAAAATGCATTCAAACACATAATTCTGGGTCGTCATCGCCTGTCACATTTATTGAAATCAAGTGCAGAACTTATTAATTCTTATTTTGTTTCTATTATTAGCATTTAACCGTTAGATTTACACTATCACACTGACCTTGAACATTTTTCTATAAGCGATCAAAAGTGATAATTTTCTTTAAAATTGGTAAGTTATAATTTCGTCAATCTACATTTTAAATATACGTTTTATGTGCAGACTGCTAAGAAGATGTTTAAACTGGTTTTAGTAATGTTTAAATGAGTTAATTGAAAAATCCTTTATTGTTTGCCATATGTTAATTTTGACTGTCTTACTTTTTACAGAAATTCAAAAATGTGCGGATGTCCATTTTTTAAGTTAAAAGCTTACGGTATAATTTTTATTAAAACTAGTCCAGATATGTTTTTACTAAAGCTTTTTAAGATTTAAGAAATGATGGTTTCGGGGCAAAGGTTGATTTTAATTATTGTAATTTATTTTAAAGTACTGTTTTATGGGACAATTGTACATCTTTGTTATTTATTTTTAAGTACTGTTTTACGGGCAATTGTAGATTGTTTTAAGTTAATTTTAGATACAACTATTATTTTTTTTACTTTAATTATTTTATTAATTTATTTGAAGTACTGTTTCACGGGCAATTGTAGTTCTTTTTAAATTATTTCTACTGTAGGCGCAATTGTAGATTTTTATAAGTTAATTTTAGGTATAATAATTATTTCTTTTAATTTGTTGGTTTTATTAATTTAATTTGAAATACTGTTTTAGGGACAATTTTAGATAGTTTTAAGTTAATTTTAGATACAACTATTATTATTTTTTTTATTTTGATGGTTTTATTAATTTAATTTGAAGTTCTGTTTTAGGGGCCATTGTAGATCCTTGTTATTTATTTTGCAGTACTGTTTTAAGAACAATTGTTGATTTTTATAAGTTAGTTTTAGGTACAATTATTATTTGTTTTATTTTGTTGGTTTTATTAATTTAATTTGAAGTACCGTTTAGGGGCAATTGTAGATTTTTGTTAGTAAATTTAAGGTACAATTATTATTTTTTTATTAGGAGCAAGTGATGATTATTCAATTTCGTTTGAAGTACGTTTTTGACTTAAGTCTGCATGTTTTCTATATTTTCATTTTTTTAAAAAAAACATTTTAGATTAAAACTTGTTGCTATGAATAAAAATATGGAGTATTACTTTAAGAGAACACAAGGCAGTCATCTATTCTTCAGGAGAATTATCATGTATTGTTCACCCTTCTTTAAAGCTTATAGACAAGAAATATTTTTAAAATGACCACGAAATAACAATCTTTCATTTAAAAATTGGGGAAAAAATGACCAAACATTTCTTAATTATTGAAAATATTTTGTACGATATTTATTAATTCGGTATTTCACAATCAATGTCTTTACGTTTGCTTATTAATTGGTGACATATACTTTACCAGTCCCTATCTAGGTTTATAGTTATATCAAAAACGCTTTATCGAATATTTAGATATAATCTTTTTTATAATATTATACATAAGAATTTTAATAGCCTGTCTCATTACATTTTAAAGTTTGTTTGAGACTGTAGTTATATAATGACTGATGTTTGCTCACATTTTATAATATGTAAAAGATGCCACTAAGTAAACATTCAATCAAATTCAAATAAAATCTGAGCAAAATGTTCACGCTTCGTAGAAAGAAATTTTAGAAGCTTCGTAGAAAATTTTTAAATAAGGATTTTTTAAAAATTTAATAAAGATGTTTTTCATAACAAATCATTAGTACTGTAATTTTGCATAAAACAATCCATTGACAGAATTTAAAATTATCATTTAATGATTTATAGCACGTAACACGGAAATCAACCTTTAATAAAATAGAAGATGATTTTACAATTTCGATTTTTAAATTAATTGTTTTAAATTTTTTGACTTAAGTTTTGATTTAAATTACTAGTAACAGAATAAATGAAAGGCATTTTTTATACTTCATGCTTACTTTAACACTCGAAAATCAACAAAGTTTAACAGAGTTAGTTAACAGAAAAGCGTGATGAAAAACTTTTTATTTCTTAATTTTAACCACTCGTTTTACTACATATTTACGTTTTTATGCTACTTAAAATATACACGCTCTTTCAAATTATTTTTTATCAGACTTAAATGAAAAAAAAAACACGTCTCTTGTTTTTCTCGTTTAACCTTTACCTCTTCTGCACATGGAACAATGTACACCATCATCTGTGGTATAATCTGAAATATATATAAAAGAATGAGTAGTGTTATACATAACTTATATCCTATACAAATTGTTTTTTACATTCTTTGAAAACATTTTGCTACTTGGCTATTATTTAATTCATTTGTTTTTTTTTTAATTTTTAAAAAAGAATGAGAAGGTAAAAATATATTCAAAAAATTTATACGCAAACAATGCAAAATACCTTTTAACGCAGGTATCAAGCTTTGTTTGGAAAATGATACTCATTGAAAACCTTTAGTTGAGTAATTTAACTGTTACATTTTGGTTAAACAGAAATGCTCGTGAAAGATTCAATAGTTGTTTTACAAAAACTAATTGACGGCTTTAATACCACTGTGACTACAACACTGGACCTAAAATGTTACCTTTTAAAAAGGTAGTTCTATAATCATTGACCCAAATATGTGTCACATAGTCCGGCCGTTTCTTGTTTGCAGTCGCTGTTGTAAAGTACATGTTTTTCTACTAACATATATCGCCCGTTTAGCTTTAAAGGAATAACAACAATACCATTATTTTTGTTCCAAATAAACAATATATTTTACCTGAATAGTCATCTTGCATTGCGATATTAGTAGATCTTTGACAAAAGAACTCACAACCTGGACTTAAACATCTATGAATATCAACTGGGTCATCGTCTGCTGTCCAAAAACCATGTGTAATGCAGCAACAGTAACATGTCGTCTCGTTGTTGGTACTATTGTAAAACCAGCCAGCCTTTGCCAGTCGAATAAAAAATCCAGGATAAAGTAGGTCTGGACAAGTTGAAAACGATGCCAAACGACGTTTTTCCCATTTCATGAATTCAATGATTTGAAACGGAATCGTGCTTCTTTCTTGTGTATGGGGTTTGCCGACTTGTTTTTTATATTCTTCGGTAACGAAGAAAACTTTTTGTTCTTTTGGTTTAGTGGTAGCAATTCTTTTAAATACTAAATGGAAACAAATAAAACACAAACATAACAGTCCGTGTCCAAATCACAATCCCAAAACAAAGTAAAAACTTTAAAAGCTGGCAAATTTAGTAATACACGTGAACTTCCATCAAGGAAGCGAGGCCAGGTGCCAAATAAACGTTCTAGCAAAAAGCAGAAAAAATTATATAAACAAACCCTAAACAACGACTAGTGTTTACGTTATACATTTTTATGATACGACATTGTTCCTTTTATATTCTTACAGATTTCATCATATAATAATGAATCAAACAATACATTAAATTTGATAATAAAAGTAAAACAAATTAAAGTATATAATACATGTTTATAATTTCGATAAGTAAAAGTAAATAAATATTTGGAATTTGACCCAATGATATGAGGTTTGGTTTCATGAATTTGCTCTTGCCTATCTCCTATCTCACAGTGAACTGAGACTTTATTTTTAATTACCTCAATTGTTGAAATATATATATATATATATATATATAGAGAGAGAGAGAGATAGAGAGAGAGAGAGAGAGAGAGTATTAGGAAGTATTAAACAATACTAATTAGAAATAAGAAGTTAAAAAACAGCCATTACCTTTTATTTTGCTGGGCAATTTTTTCCTATCTGAATCAAAGGGACCTACAAATAAATTGTTTTGATACATGCGTTGGAAATAAAATGCTTACTTAGTATGTTTAACTATGACAATTTAACTATATTACTTTTTTAACAAGGACAACAAGTGTTTAGTTGAATATCATTTATTAAAGGTAAAAAAAAAAAAAATTCGGAATAAATAGCAATTTTAATAAAAAAAAATAACATATGCAGATTTAGCATAGCTACCAGTTTGTGAGATAAAGCTGAAATTAGTTGAAAGGTTATCAGATTGAAAAGACTGTTAATCATTTCTAGTCGAAGTGAAAGATAAAATACAAAACTCATATTAACAACCAAACAAAACGAGAAACTCATTACTAAATGCACCCGAAAATCAGTAAGAGAAAAGTCAGTTCTCTGATAATAAAATCCCGACTTTCACTCCAATATTATGTTGTATAGCATTTTACAGTAAATTTGATTATTTAAGAATATTATATAGTTACTTATCTAAGTAATATTGTATTCTCCTTAGTTGCGACCATTACATTTGTATTACCTTTGACACTAGCGGTCGTTAACAAAGTTGATCTACAGCATGTTGTACAGTTCTTCTGGAGAAGAATTTATATAACCTTGTGCTTGTTTCTGATTGCAGTTTACAGTTTTTATCTTGTTTCCAGTTCATTGATGAATAAATATCGTTTAAATTAAAACCTAAATCCCGACTTTGAACGGACAATGGAGTAATTGTCCTATTTTGTAAAAAGCTAATTATTCACATGATGAAAAATCGAATAAAAACTGCACGAATAAAACTTCTGGACATTTAAACGATTCGTTTTTATCCTCATTTTATTAAACGATTTTTATATTATCATAATTATTATTATTATTATTATTATTATTATTATTATTATTATTACAAGTTTATTTTTCGTAACAGAAAGCATGTTCCAAATGAAAAACAAAAGTAAAACAAGAAAATAATACGAGATAAAAAACGATGCCATTTTCATTTGGCAACAATAGAATACTATTATAGTTTTAAATAAATATTAACATTTTATATGATTACTTTCCATGTAAATTGTTTTTAATAATAATTGCATCCAAACTATTTCGGCATATTTAGTATTGAAATAAATGGTGGCGTGTTACATGCAATCGCATAACTTCGCACAATAAACGGCATATAAGTAATGAGGCGGAGCTTCCTACTGTCATGTTATAAAATATGGGTGGAGTCACAAGCTATTAGACACTTACTTCACAATCGTTGTTGTGTTTGATTATAAGTAGATTCGATAAAGAGTGTTTTTCAAGGTAAAAAAGCATAATTCACCCCTTTGGCTGATATTGTCACCGATAAGAAATAATTTTGCGAAATATGCACATATGGTATATCAAAATTTAACAGGTATTTTTCTCGACATTCTCATTACAAATGCAATGGGTGTTGAAGATAAAATACATGTAGTATAACGACAAAAGTAAATTGTCAAAATAAGGTGTTAGTATAAAATTACTATTTGGGTTAGACCAGAGTCAGGTTTCATATTCATTCCTAAACTTAAATCAGGCTAGTTTGAAATCTTTGTTAATTTTTAAAATTTTAAAGAATTTAAGATGCAATGGTAAATATCACTTCTGTAACATGTACAAAACTACTTTATGTTGATTATTACCACACGTTTTATGACAGTCTAAAATAAGGTCTAAGCGAAAAGATTAAAATTTTTGTAAATATTGAACATCAAAGTGAAATAACTCTATGAAGATTCACAATAATAATGGAACGGTAGCATGCACATTACTTCTCCATGTTTATTTTGTCACCGTTTTAAGGAAAATCTAACCATCAATTTAAATGTATAAATATAGACAAAAAAATTGATGTTAACAGTATTCATTCAGGTTATTTGTTGATAAAACGGATCAGTGCTTTAATAATTTTTTAAATCTGACTGCTTCATTTCGTATTAATTGATTGTATATGTGTAATCTTTAAACATGAAATTAATATGATCAAAGTTGAAAATATGTTCAACAAATGCAAATATTTTAAATTCTTTTATGTAGATTTTGTGCGTATAATGTAATTTATGTAGTTTATTTATAGATCTGAAAATCCCATGAAATATTAGTTCTATTTATAGAAATGAAAATCCCCAAGTCTATTGAAACTTTAAAGGGGTGCGCTTAGGGTACACAAAAGTCTACAAACTCGTATTAATGCAGAGTGTAAACTTAGTCTAGTCACTAAAGTCAATATATACTTTTGTTATAAAAATTGTATATTGTCAGGTGCAGAAAACTTAATACTTCTTTATTTCATATGAAATGGTAAAAGTCTAATAGACCATTAATACTTAGGCTCGAGTATAAAAGTTATAACACTTTCATAATTGGCAAAAATGTATATAATTAAAACAGACATACCAGTCCTTGTCCATATTACAATCCCAAAAACAAAGTAAAAGCTTTGCAAACTGGCAAAATATGTTATACACGTGAACTTCCATCAAGGAAGTGAGGCCGGGTGCTCCGGAAGGGTAAGCACATCCTGTCTAGCTAGCTACACCCGTCATGTGCAAGTCAATTTTGAGAATGAAAGGAACAAAGAACTCTGGTTAAGTCAAATATATGCAGTATAAGTTTGGATAGTTACTACATACTTGTCAACAATATTGTGATGACGGCCAAAAAAATTTTTAAGGGCCTTGATTAGACTAGGATTGCGATGTTCTTGTGTCATTAAGCTCATCCATAAACTATTAACTGTGAAACATATATACCATACGCAGGAGAAACAGGGATATCACTACAAAGAATTAAAGTCATTACTTTTGTCGTATAGCTTCAGATGTAATCTTTCGTGGGGTGTCATAATTGAGGTATAAGTCTAAATATGAAGCAGAACATGGAGAATCCGTCGTGTGTTTTATTTCAAGCTCACTTGGATAGATGACATTCACATATTCTCCAAATTTGGGATTATTTAGAGATAGATTTACACATGTATGTGTAGTTTAATGATTTTCTCCAGATCTGACAATGTTCTGTAAAAATTCTGATCCATATGAATAAAGAAAGAAATCAGCAAGCAAAAGTGCACAGTTTGTGCCCATTGGTATACCGATTGTTTGTTAAAAAATTACATTGCCAAACAAAACAAATATGTTGTCTATCAAAAACTCTTAACATTGTTTTGATAGTATCTTCAGTATATTTTTTGTTTGCAGTCTGTATGGTGTATTACAATATTACCAGAATCCCTGTTGAGCTCTAGATATTTATATCTTGGTTTACCGTTTTTGTAAAAGAATGACAAGTGAATGATTTGTTTTAGACGTTCTTTTAATTTGAATGAGGGGTAGTGGTGTAAAAGGTACAAAAATCAAAAGTTTTTATACATCTTACCGAAGATATAGTTTTAGAAACAAGAGGGTAAAGTAGTTCTTTAGAATTTTTTAGAATCCACATTTGGTTGATGCCAGATGTAGAATAGACTTTTCTTAAAAAATCTGAAGGCCATCTTTGACGACTGTCAAAATTTGTGATAGAATTGCTGATAACGATTTAGTAGTACATTTAAAGCTATGTATCTTTCCTTGTATGAATTTTTGTGAAGTTTTGGAATCCATTACAAGTAAGGCAAGTCAAGGTCTTCCTGTTTTAAATTGATACCGAAAGACTCGAGGGCTCCCCTATGATTGGAAAGAACTTTATCTTTCGTAAAACTAGTTTTGGTATAAGTAGAATTCTCTGATATACTATCTAAACAAGCTCCTTAATAAGCGATTAATTATAGAATTTCTTACAAACGAAAGTAGTGTTGTTGGAAGCTTTATCACCGGGACAACAAAATACCTGCTATGTATGTCCGTAAGGATTGCAGAAATCTCAGGGTCCCTGAGCACTAAAGAAGGTTTAGTAGCTACAGACCCTTAAGTTTGGCAATCTTTGATTTTATAAAATTTCTAATTGCACTTATCCAGACAGATAAAGTGTCAAGCTCTATGTCTTCTAATTTAGCCCAACCTCTGGCATACTCTTCAATAGAATCCATAATAATTTTCGGATTCTGTCCCCAAGAAAAAGGTTGCCACTCCCTGTTTTTGGGCCTTTTGAACGAAGACCTCTTAATTTAGTGTTCTAAATTATATTAACATCACCTGTTACTAGATGCCCAGCTGGTTATAAATATATGGTGACGCTGAGCAAGAACAGGTATGTGGGGGTAAAGTTATGAAAGTTTAGGCACTGCAAAGATTGTTTAACGTTAAAATTTTGGATGCAATGGGTTTATTGTAGGAGAAGGTTTCGAGTTATATTTGAAATAAGTAGGGACTTTAGGTTGTACTAGTTTATTAAGTAGTATATAAGAAATATTAATAGCATCTATGATATTGTTTGCATAATGTAATTTAAGAAATTGGCGACGGGTGTCGTTTTGTAAGTTGTGTTCCTGAGCAGGTTCAAAGAACTTTTTAAATGCAATATCTATGATTATTGTGTCAAGTTAAAACTGGTGTATTAAAATCTGCAGTAGTTTTAAATATGCATTCTTCTTGTAACTGACTAAGCCGAGAAATTGGTAAAGAGTACAGCTTGGTTCGAATATGGTGTAATCCGATAGGTTTCTGAATCAATGGTAAAAAATCAGAAAAAAACTAACATCATGAATATTGGGTTTGTTGTAACTTCGATATCCATGACTTCGTTTGTTAGTGTAGTTCTGTTGAACAGGTGTAAAACATTAACAACCTGGGCTAGAAAGGTTTCCTACTCTATCGATTTTATCATTGCATCCATATGGGGAGGCAGTGCCTAGTTCTCTTATCCACTTAATCTCCCGCTGAAATCGGAATGGTGTACTCAAAATCGGATTATTTGTGTTGTGGTATATTTTTTTTTCCAAAATATGAGATAATTTTTTTATATTGGTATACAATGTAGAGGACAGTACTTTTGTATAAGAGAAAACGGTTTCTTCTTTAGGCAAGAAACGCTATTTTTTCACACATATACTACCTTGACATTATTTTATTTTTTTGTCGGGTCTCAGTGGCCGAGTGGTTTTAAGCGCGTAAACAGATCACAGAGCTTCTTTTCGATTAACTTCAAATACCAAATATTAGTGTGACAAAGATTGTCAAAACGCTTGCCGGAGGCTAGTATTTTTTATCAGGCACTCTGGCGGTGTCCCAAAACTGACAACCTCAATATATATATCTAACAATTTAAATAATATCAAAAACAAATTTAGAATATTTTATTTCAATTAATGAAGACGACTTAATCAAATAATTGAATAAATTCAACATATGTAAAATGACTTCAAGACTGAGTGAGGTAAGCAACTGTTTTGCAAATAACGAACAAAGTACCTGTTTAATTTTGATGTGCCATACATACATTTTTTTGGGAAATCATTGTCATCAGGGGCACTAGGGGTCGAAAAGGATGATAGATAAAAAATAAAAAATACATAAGCCGAACAATCAAAATTAATTAACCAAAAGTTCTAACAGGATATATAAAGCAGATATAAAGAAAGAAGACAAGATAATCTAGTTCACAGAAAATCAAAGTAACAGGTATGAATCTGTGCCAAATTTTAAGTGGTTTTGTTTTTTTTTCAAATTTATTATGCAATCCCTGTCGAAGCGATTGGTTTAAGAATGGTAGAGGATACCCAGAAAAAAAGCACCAACTTTGAAAAGAGATTCTAGTATAGACTTTCTCAACTCTTAAGATCTGCTTGATTAGCTCGATTAGTCGATTAGGATTCGAAACCAGTGGTGAGTGGCACAGTAATCTGCAAGACAATAATTTTGGATTGATGCTTATAACTTTGTCACATGTACGCGGAAAAATACCTTAAGTTGGTTTACTGCCTGACCTACTCTGATCAGGGTTTGTGAATTACCGACTTTATCAAGTATCTGGCATATATCTAAAAGATATCATAACTTTGATCCAAATTATAACTTTAGACGTCACAAGTTGTAGCAGTGTATGTTTATTGTACCTATCAGATACTTATGGCATGTGCTGATTTAAAATATCTTTTAAAATAATGCATTCAATATGGGGGCATGACACTTATTTTTAATATAAGTAAGTGCATGTACTGCGAAAGCACATGGGTTTTCCAACGATTTAACCAAATTTGCTAAATTCTGTTATCATGGTAACGGATATTGACTTAGAAGGAAATTTTTAAACTTTAAGCATGACGTTTGGTATATTTTTACAAATATTCAGCATTTGAGGAGGGGTTAGTTAACGATAAGTTGTTATCTCAAAATGTAAGATGGCTTCAAGTTTTGAAACTAAGAGTTATGCATCCTCATTTTAAGTGAAAAATGAAAATTTTAAAACAATATGTAACTTACAGTTCTACTTATTATGAAATTTATAACAAAACGATAAAAACCTGGGTTGCTCCTCTGTTTATTTTGCATGAAATATATAAATAGTGTCGACTCTCGTTAATTCGAAATCGCTTAAATCGAAATTTCGCTTAAATCGAAATGATGTAAACGGTCCCGTCAGATTGCTATGTATTTCTATGCAAATCTGTGTGTTTAAATCGAAATACCGAAATTCGAAATTTTCCTTAAATCAAAGTGAATTTTAAGTCCAGAAAACAAAATTTAAAGAAAATTCCAACGTTTAAATCGAAATATACTTTCCTTGTTTATCGTAATTTGGATTTGTTTATACAACAAGTTGTAACTAAACGGCAAATAAAAAAACAATTACTTGACACAAAAATATTTCATCTTTAAAATGTTGATTTATACCTGAAATAATTAACCCGTCTCTTGTTTAAGAAGTGTTTATAGTAACAGCATGACGGTTAAGTTACTTTGAAGATTCATTTCCGACTCAAAATACATATGAAAAAGGAAGTCGGTATCCCATGCTATTTTCACGATTTTCTCTTCCGGTCAGGTCATAGTCAACCGTCTGTCAGTAAAAGAAAAATTTCATTGGTGTAAAATTAAAAAATGGGCGACCGCTATTTCCACAGTCATTGATCACAAGAATACTCAACGCTTATTACCACGCTTAAACTTTATTGATCTGTCGAGCCAAATGGTATACACCATTCAGCTATGACTTCAATAATCACAAAGGTTGGACGCTAAGGATTACAGATGAAGAAGTTATGATTATGAATAAAAGAAACTTTAACTGAGCCTTGCCCGATGATAGTCAATGCTTAACAAATCCCAATGGAACCTTGTAGCTTCTGGTGAAGTTTCCGATTTGCTTATCTTATTGTGCAAAAATCTTAAGTTTGTTGTGCTTTACATTAAAATAGAAAAATTTAAAATTATAATTAATTCTTTATGTTTAATTTAATCTTAATCGTAAATTTTCAGTGCCAATTGTAAGCATTATAATACGTAACAGCATATACGTGACATCAATAGAGGAGCGCTTTACTTTTAGAGTTATCTCCCGTTTCTGATCGTCAGTGATCAAAACGGTTAATTCGAAATTCGGATCATTCGAAATTTTTCATCTTCAATTTCGAATTACCGAGAGTCAACTGTAGTAAAATATCATGCTCTTTCACGGTTCTGATAAGATTTTTGCAATTTTTGCCATATTAACAGATATTTGAATTAAATTCTGGCAAAAAAAATTATCATGTATGTTTTCCAAATATAGATGTTTTTAATCCATCATTCCTTTTAACTTTTGAAATATTAAGTTGAAAAAAATTCTTCCGTAAACTTGCCATTCAAATAACAAAATATGACTGTATTTTTTATAGGATAGGCTGATAATTCTGTAATAATCTACATCTCATTTTATGTGAAAAATGCAAACTTTCAAAAGTTTACACTGTGTAAGCTTTTATTAGGCGCTAAAATAGAAATTATTTGTTCAAAATGCACGTTTTCCGTCTGCTTATATATTTAGCCATTGTCATAAAAAAATATTGATTTTTTTTTTACAAATTCTCGTTTATAGTACTTTTTTGTCATATTCGTTGCCATGGTAACCGATATTTAGCTGAAAATAGTTTTGAATATTTTTTTAAGTTGACAAAAGTAAAATTCATATATGGTTTTTTACTAATAAAATCTTTTTAACATAAAAAAATGCCTCGAAATAGTGGTCTTTTTTTCTTCTACAAATATAAATTTTGTATAAAACGTTTGTTTCTTTTTTCAAAATTTAACCAGAAATACATGTTATTTGACGGTTTTACTTTTTGGGGAAAAAACACATTTTGAAATGATCTATCTACAGTATATTTGAATGATGCCTAGCTTCGATTTGTAAGCAAGGGAATTTCCTTTCAGTATGCAGGAATCAATATATTAGCAATGTTTTGAAATCAAGCAAAATTTTAAAAAAAATTCACAAATTTGTTGTTTAAATGCTTTGTTTATGTTGCCATGGTAACAGATATTTCGATTTTACCTACCTTTATGTAAAGTATGCGATATAGGGATACCAAGTTTATAGGGGTTGGTTATTAACATTTTCACTGCAAATGTCCCAAATTTTGAATTAAAATATGGTACATTTTTTTGTTAAATTTACAAAATTCCTCTGCCAAATAAGGGTTAAAGTGTACCTAGATAAAAAATTCGCTTCGTCCAAATGCCTTCACTGGTACATAGATAAACGTACAGAAATAATTTCTTTTATTTTATATTAAACTCAAAGATAATGGGAATTTCCATAATAATAAGTGATATAAATAGTGTCGAATAAATGTTTGTTTTAATCAAGACTTAACGGAGTTATAGAGATTTTAAAATATATCCTGGATTACATCAATTAAGACGAATTTGCTTGAAATATTTTCATTTTTTCAATTAAATGTTTTTCTCAAGGGGAATGAAATATTTTTAAAAATGATTGGAATGTGGTCATTCCAAATTATCCTTGTTTCAAAATAAAAGCAAAATAGATAGAGACATCTTGAAATACATCTTATAACAAACGACAGAAAGTTGGAAGTGAAGAACATCTGCTTGGCAAAATTAAACACAACCATTTAAATGAAACACTACATTCAAACGACATAAGTAAAAAAAAGCAAGACATATTGCCATGACGAAATTTTTACTTTGATTTTATTAACTAGCGTAATCTCCATGTGTTACATTTATGTGTCCAAACACATTCAAACACATCCAACTGAACGAGGTGATTAAGATCCCTTTCTTTATTAATTTTAAAACAAATGCAAAAAAAAAAAAAAAAAATATTGTGTGAAAACTGTATATTAATTTTGTATGGTTGGCATGTATTATTATTTGAATAGAGAATATGTAACATTTTAATAGATTGAGAACAGTGTGGTTTTAAAACATTTTCCCTGGATATATCAGTGAAAAACATATGTAGATTTTTTACTTCATATAATGACATCGAATGCCATTTTTGCTATTGCATTCTCTAGATGTAAAAATTCAAAGCAGTATGAAAGAAAGGCTACAGGATTTGCTGTGAAAACGAGACGATTCAGAGATAAAAAAATGATTGCTTTTTCAATAAAACGATTGGAAATATGTTTTAATCGCTTCCAAACGGAATTAGCCCGAAAATAGTACATATCAAAATAACGTTAATTTATATAATAAAACAACTCACCTGAATTTTCAATTAAATTTAACATGAGTGAGGCATATACTTCGCCCATGGGCTGTTACCTTAAGTGGAGTAAAGTATATAAATAAATCAATGATCGATTGGTCGCTCTTATTTTGACGAAGAAAAGAGTTTAAAAATTTTAATCATCGGTGACCATTTGCTTTGAAACAAAAATAATTGAGAACGCTCTAATAGTGCTATAAATACAACATAGTGAGTTTTGACAATATTGCTAATGTTCTTTTTTAAATGAATAAATCAATCAATATTGATCCGTTATATGCACACAAAAGGCATAATAACGCATAACATTCCTTAGCTGCATTTGGATTCATATAATTTTGGAAATTTAGATTCAGTAATTTTCATTTGTATGGCTTATGTTTTTTATCTATCAAACTTTTTGGCCCCTAGTGTCAATGATGAAGAATAATTTTCTGAAATGTGCACATATACCACATTAAAATTAAACAGGTATTTGTGTTACATATAAAACCATAAAATGTTCAACGCGCAATTATATACAAAATTATATTGTATTATTTTATTTATTAACATTTTGCACACAATGATTATATGTTTTAAGTTTTATTTTATATAACTGTGGGAAGAAATGAAGTTTAAAAACTTTAAGAAACGACACTCCTTGCATTTTTTTTTTTTTTTTTTTTTTTTTTTTGAAATAATAATAATAATGGTTTGATGCATGGTAAAATACGGTTGTCATTCATGGACATGACTCGCTGAGTTTTAATGTTTTAATGGTTTTGGCGTCGCTAACTGCCTGGATTTAAATAATTCGAAAGGCAAATGCACTGTGTTCTTTTTAGTATATTATCCATTAAGTTTACTCAAATCAGTAGGGTGACACTAAATCAACGAAACTATCGTTTAGATGATCAAATTTACAATGTATTATATTGATGCATAAAACACGCGCGGCTTCATTCCCTTGGTAAAAGTTAAAGTGCTTTGCTTTTAAGGTTTTTTATAGCGTGATCTGGTAAGTTTGTGTTTGATATGGACAGCATTAATACCATCTTTAATGTTTAAAGATATTCCATGCTAATAATCATTAAACATAAAAACTCCAGTTAAAATTTAATTTTTGGGCGTTGTTTCTATTCATTGCCAAAAACACGTGGTACTTTTTCTCTAGTGATATCTTGTTTTCGGAGCTTGCTTTCTGTATGCCAAGTTTGAAGACATATGGCACTACCTCTCTTATATAGTTTGTATTGTTTCATACGCTATATTTCCATAAGTAATCTAAAAAAGGTTATATTTTTCTAATATTTATCTAGGTAATGGCCTAGTTTTTTAAATGCAAAGTTTAAAAAACACAAGGCACTACTACTCCAATCTTATATATCATTTCCGAATCTAGATTTTCATATGTCAAATTGAAAACACAAGGTACTACTTCTCAAACCTTATATAATTTCCGAATCTAGATTTTCATATGTCAAATTGAAAACACAAGTTTCTACTTCTCCATTATTATTTTGATTAAAAAACACAATGTGCTACTTTTTATCCCTTACCTTCATTAGGGGTTAGATTTTCAAGTGTCAGCTTTAAAAAAACACGATTTAGTACTTCTCAAGAATTATCTTGTTAAAAGGTAGTGCTCTCCAAAATTGTCTTGTTGAAAGGCTAGATTTTCATATGCAAAGCTTAAAATCACGAGGTATTACTCCCCAATATTTTATTGTTTCATGTGCTAAATTTCATACGCTATGATTAGATAAACACTAGGTACTACTAATCCAGTCTTGTGTTGTCTTATGGGCTAGATTTCTATTTGCAAAGTTTAAAAAACACATAACATTGTATACTTTTCCAGTTTCAATTTGTTGCAGAACAAGATATCCAAATCAAGTTTAAAAAACACGTGATACTGCTTTTCCTGAATTATTTTTTCCCAGGGGATAGTTTTCGATATTGCAAGTTTAAGAAAACACGAGGTTGTACAGCATTATCTTGTTTGAGCGACTAGATTTTCAAACTTCACGTTCAAATAAACACGAGAAACTAATTACCTAGTATAAGCGTTTGTCATGGGCTAGATTTCCATACGCTAATCTTAAATAATCACGCGATACTACTAATCAATTTTCTCTCTCTCTCTCTCTCTCTCTCTCTCTCTCTCTCTCTCTCTCTCTCTATATATATATATATATATATACAAATTTTTTTTAAACATATTAAATCGTTTTTTTTTTGTTTTACAAACAATACTTAAATATAAAGACAATAACAGACCTTAATACCGCAAAATAAAAACTTGAATAAAAAGTAGACTAGCATTACTACCTGATCTAGACCCAACAAAATATTCTAATCGGTCAGGCGACAACATGAAGTTATTTAATCTTGGACTGAAATGCTTGTTGTTTCACTGCTACCTTACTATCTATGAAACTGTGTACCCGTGTCGATTAAGAGTGACTCAACCGAAACGCCGAGACCGATATCACGGTTTACCGATCAGCGCTAGTGCGTTACAAAGATTCAGGACATTGAAACATGGAAAAATACTGCCAATGCTTTCTGTTTCAAAAAAATCAACAGATGGCTAGAATGTCAATAGAGGAGCGTGGCAGAGCTAAAGGAATGATACACGTCTGAAAACCTTTGCGACAAAAGAGCAGTTCTATGTGTCATTTGTGTTTAACATTTGGTAAATTTACGAAATTCCATTAAAAATGACTGAAAATCACGCACAAAAATTAAACACCTGTTAGATTTATTGCAGGTGGCTAGAAATTTTTACAGAAGAATGTCATCGATCCGGGCCCTTTGGTCCAAGATAAGCCAAACCGGAAGTGTCGCAGATCGCCCACGACGTCCAAGGCGACGAGAGTAAACCTACCGCCAAGACGGAATTTGCAATGACATCAAGGCGTACAGTAGGCATACACGGTCGTACTGTGTCGTCACAAACGGTGCGAAATCGTCTGCGGATTGTTGGCATTAAATTTCGTCGACCTGAAATAGCGCCAATCCTCACCAAAAGGCATAACAAGCATGCCTGGCATGGGCAAGAAAGCATCTGCGCTTCACCAGGGCAGATTGGGCAAATATTCTTCTTGTCGATGAGACAAGAATATTTTTAAACGGCGCAAATGGTTGTACGCGAATATACCGCCGGCTAGCTGAACGCAACAAAGAATGTTGCATCCAAGAAGTTGATAGATTTGGTGTTGGTTCACGCATGTTGTGGCAGGAATTTCACTGCATATGAAAACAGTTATTGTATCTGTTCATGGTACTCTTTACGCAAGGCGTTATCATAATGACCTTGTACAACCTGTTATTGTGCCTCATATTCGTGCCAACCGCGGTATGATTTTAGCACAAGACAATGCTACATGTCACACAGCTAGAACTACACAAGCCACGTTAGCCGCAAACGGGAATAGAGTGCTATTTCTTTAACTTAAAAAAAATGTATCAACTGCATAAAAAATTTACAAGGTGTAAGATTCCAAGTACATTGTATTAAAATGTGAATTATAAACAATTGGAGAATGTTCTTAGTGTAACATCTTTTAGCAAAATATCTCTATTGCCAATTAACACCACTATGGTAGCTCAGTTGGTAGAGTGCTCGCTCCGTAAGTGGAAGGTCGTGGGTTCGAACCCCGGCCGGTTCTGACTTAAGACTTGAAAGTGGGTAGTGACTGTTCTTTCACCAAGCACTCGGCATTACGAAATGAAAGTCACGCTTCTTTCGGATGGGAACTTAAAATAAACGAGGTCCCGTGTCATTTCAGGCATGGCACGATAAAGAACCCTGCTCTATAATGCCATCAGCGCAACGCACTGACAAAATTTCTGCACTTTCGCCTATAGCTGGCGACGTCTCGATATAAGTTATATACTCTTGACTGGGACGTTAAACACAGTTACTCAACTCAACTCTACTGCCAATTAAATGTTGCCCAGAGACTAATATTCAGACTTTACCATACAATCTTTTATAAGAAACTTTTTTTTTCAAAATGAAACTTATATCATCACCAAAATGCAAAACATGTGAAATAAAATGATCAAACTATAGAACATAAATTCTATTGTTATTATACTGTATCAGTTTTCTTAAAAGACTTCAAGTCATGGTGGAATTCACTAATTCCCTTATAATTAAGATTTTTGTCATAAAAAGGTATTTTTGACTTTTATGAGTGTGATTGTGATATACTGTATTACTACTGTATACTCTTTGCTAAATATTTCATACATACGTCTGCCATTTAAGATACTCAAGTGCAATTTCAAGCTTATAAACTTCTTTTTAAAAAATAAATTAAAACACACTGAGGTATATATTCTGTTACAAGAACATGATCATTTTGATAATCTGTTGATTGATAGGTTTCATAACTTGGTCACATAACCCTGCAGATATAATTATTATTCGCACTTATATAAGACATAGTATAGTACCTTATACCAATGTGCCTCACGTTACATTTGACTCCAATCGAAATAACAAGAACTCAGAAAAGCATGTATCTCCAGTGACTGTTATATTTTGTTTTTAATAATTTTATGTGGGTAGTATTTATATAATGTTTATGGTAATTGTAAATAGTTTGGCACCGTGAATAAATTTATATATCGTGCGTTGTTATTTGTTATTGTATTTTTATAATGTTTATGGTAATTGTGCATAGTTTGGCACCGTGAATAAATTTATATATCGTGCGTTGTTATTTGTTATTGTATTTTCATAATGTTTTGGTAATTTTGCATAGTTTGGCACCGTGAATAAATTTATATATCGTGCGTTGTTATTGGTTATTGTATTTTTATAATGTTAAGAGTAATTGTGCATAGTTTGGCACGTGAATAAATTTATATATCGTGCGTTGTTATTGGTTATTGTATTTTTATAATGTTTATGGAAATTGTGCATAGTTTGGCACCGTGAATAAATTTATATATCGTGCGTTTTATTGGTTATTGTATTTTCATAATGTTTTTGGTAATTTTGCAAAGTTTGGCACCGTAAATAAATTTATATATCTTGTTTTTTTTTTTTTTTTTTGGTTATTGTATTTTTATAATGTTTATGGAAATTGTGCATAGTTTGGCACCGTGAATAAATTTATATATCGTGCGTTTTATTGGTTATTGTATTTTCATAATGTTTTTTGAAATTGTGCATAGTTTGGCACCGTGAATAAATTTATATATCGTGCGTATTTATTGGTTATTGTATTTTTATAATTTTTTTGGTAATTTTGCATAGTTTGGCACCGTAAATAAATTTATATATCGTGCGTTTTTATTGGTTATTGTATGTCTATAATGTTTATGGTAATTGTGCATAGTTTGGCACTGTGAATAGATTTATATATTTTTATTGGTTATTGTATTTTTATAATGTTTATAGTAATTGTGCATAGTTTGGCACCGTGAATAAATTTATATATCGTGCGTTTTTATTGGTTATTGTATTTTTATAATGTTTATGATAATTGTGCATAGTTTGGCACCGTGAATAAATTTATATATCGTGCGTTTTTATTGGATATTGTGTTCGGATGTTATTCAAAAGGACGAATGTGTGTGAACCTGTCATTTTGGATCTTAAAAAATCATTAATTTTTGTACTTTTTGGAAGATTTAAGAATATATATCTCGAGGTCATTGGAATGGTTTCTGGAATAAATGACAATATTATCAACTTGCTAAACAACTGCAGACATTATACTGAAATTTATAAAAAAAAATCTGAAATAATTTGTGTTTCAAGGAATCGATAAATAAAAAACTGTTTACTTTTATTTGCCGATGAGCTGGAAGGTTTGATAAGTGCCCGATGAACTGTGTGGAACTTATTAAGCCACCTATGGTTTGTTATCACCGAAGGAGATTGTGAATTAACGGTATTTAAACAATGTATTTAGCCTTGAATAATACTATTTGGTGTGTTATAATAGACATGTAGATTAAATATTTCATGTTCAGAATATATTTGTTGGCTGTTTGGAAGTTATTTGTTAAAAGAACTGACTTACATATTGATCTACATTTCACTATAAAAACTTTAACTCGCAAGTGGGACAAAACTAAAGGCTAGATGTCCCAGTATCAGCCTCTCGGGTTCGTTTACCGCATGATTTTGTTTTTATAGATAAAGAATCAAGATTTGTCATTTACCTGTATTAAGATATAAGAGAGCCAACACACACACACACACACACACACACACACACACACACCACACTGAAAGTTCAAATCACATCTTAAAACTAATACTAAACACACACACACACAACACCCACACCCACATACGTACACATCCTTGTTTACTGGTATTTGTGTTATATATTTACATAGACACACACACACCACACACACACACACGAACGCCATACAACTACTACTCTGCCAACTTACACACACAGACATCCGCATCCACACCCAACCACCCCCAACACCCACCCACCCCTTTTTTCTTGGAGGAAAATACACTATGTAGATTGATATATGTATATTGTAATTAGTACACTCCTACTCCTTACTACTTGTATGTATTAGACAGATAAAAAAAGAAAACGAAAAATCTCTGAAACGCGTTGGAACTTAGAAATTGGTTTTGAGACATTGCAGAAACATTTCTTACAAGAATCAGTTGCCAGACGTTTTAATCATGTGATAAATATAAATAAGATAGGCGTATGACATTTGCGACGATTTTTGAAAATTCCATTTTCATTTGCGCCGATTATTATTTTTTTTTTTTATTTTTTGCACCGATTTATCTGTAATTACCTGTAAATGTTTTAGGTATAATATTTTAAGTACCGTGTATGTTGATAAAACCGAAATTTCAATCAAATCGAGCCTTTTTATGAAGACTGTGATAAGGCCATTGTAAAGTGATCAAGACCCAATATATTGACCGTTTGAAATAGTGTGGCTGACACTTTGTTTTATTGAATCTAGGATTGAGATCATACCGAAACGTAAAGAAACATTCTCACTCGTTTTTCAATTAAAAACTTTTCTTTTTTATGTATAAACAAGTTTACTTTTAAAATTGTCTATAGCTGAGATGAGTTATGGGAGTAATCAGCTGGAAAATTTGTATATGGTATTGGAGAATGGAGCATTTTATTCAGAGTTCAACTTCTGACCAGCACTTATAAAAGAGCGTAATGTTACCAGGTGATCTCTGAGGATGTGGTAATATACTCAGTGACGTCAGCTGGTCACGTGTAGTGAATGCATCTTTTCCTAATCTCAGGAGGTGGGAGTTAGAATAGACGAGGGGTTATGTTCCGTACA
>CM056596.1:20929354-20990792 GCA_029721355.1 Tegillarca granosa
TTTTCCTTCTTAAAAGTTTCTTCCCTGTTGTACAGTGAATTTTAAAACTCTTATTTTTGAGTGAATTTTTAAGGTTCCTTTTTGGGGTTAGTTTTCAACAGTCAAATCATCACTTTTATTTTTTTTTATCTTGGTCTTTTTTTCTTATTTTGATCATACTTCAATGTATTTTTACTTTAAATGTTTTGAAGCATTGTTTATATACATAGAACAGGGTCATAAGTAAGGTCATGCCTTTTTAAGACATTCTTTTTACTATAAGATCTTTTGTTGAAAGATATTTTAGCTACACTGTTCCAATTATTACTTATTTTGTTTAATGCAACTCACTAAATGCCATAAAGTGATTTCAGTACTTTCAGTACTTTGATTAGCTCTTGGTAGCAAACCTCAGTTGTGATAAGACCGGATGTGGGACAAAAGTAGTGCATAAAAAAAACTCAGGGGCTTTACTAGACCCTGCTCAATAAATTTTTAATAGATATCACTGTGCAATTTTGCCAAGTGAGAGCTTCTGAGGTTGCAAAAACTTAGTCTGAGTTGAATGACTATCGCACTATATTACAGCAAAGGACTTATTACTGAAATATGGGTGCACGAACTAAATATTATGACCAAAACTGGACAATTTTGACTGTCATTTCATGACTGGGTATCTGCCTTCTGAGCTCTTGTAAGAACTGTTCTACCCCTCTAGGGTTCTTGAAATTTTCACCAAACCTTCTACTTGGATAGCTGAATCTGTGTAGGAAAGCCTAGATTGGGAAAAGTTGTCTGACGCCAGATACGCTACTTCAACCTTAACTTTATTCAAAATTTCATTTTTCGGGAGGGGGTATCTGCATTCTGAGCTCTTGTTAGAACTGTTCTACCCCTCTAGGGTTCTTGAAACTTTCACCAAATCTTCTACTTTGGATGGATGAATCTGTGACAGAAAGGTCTAGATGGGGAAAAGCGTCTGACGCCAGATACGCTACTTCAACCTTAACCTTTATTCAAAATTTCATTTTTTCGGGAGGGGGTATCTGCATTCTGAGCTCTTGTTAGAACTGTTCTACCCCTCTCGGGTTCTTGAAACTTTCACCAAATCTTCTACTTGGATAGCTGAATCTGTGACAGAAAGGCCTAGATGGGGAAAAGCGTATGACACCAGATACGCTACTTCAACCTTAACCTTTATTCAAAATTTCATTTTTCGGGAGGGGGTATCTGCCTTCTGAGCTCTTGTTAGAACTGTTCTACCCCTCTAGGGTTCTTGAAACTTTTACCAAATCTTCTACTTGGATAGCTGAATCTGTGACAGAAAGGCCTAGATGGGGAAAAGCGTCTGACGCCAGATACGCTATTTCAACCTTACCTTTATTCAAAATTTCATTTTTCGGGAGGGGGTATCTGCCTTCTGAGCTCTTGTTAGAACTGTTCTACCCCTTTAGGGTTCTTGAAACTTTCACCAAATCTTCTACTTGGATAGCTAAATCTGTGACAGAAAGGCCTAGATGGGGAAAAGCGTCTGACGCCAGATACGCTACTTCAACCTTAACCTTTATTCAAAATTTCATTTTTCGGGGAGGGGGTATCTGCCTTCTGAGCTCTTGTTGGAAACTGTTCTACCCCTCTAGGGTTCTTGAAACTTTCACCAAATCTTCTATTTGGATAGCTGAATCTGTGACAGAAAAGCCTAGATGGGGAAAATCGTATGACGCGTGATGTGTAATATCTAGTTTTTACGTTTAAAACGCAGTCTTGTGGTCTTAATGTACAGGTGGTTTTTATAAAAAGGTATTTTCTTCTTCTGGACATTATATTGATGTTATAATGTTGATCTTAGTGATAATGAATATGAAATATTTTCTTTCTGTGCAAAAACATAGAATTGCGGGCTTGGCGGTTTTTAAATAAATTGGCGGGCTAGCTTCACACCAGTGTACCAAAAGGTAATAATGAAGAAATCAAGACATAAGCGTCAAATGGTCAATATTGTGTTCTTAATCCACTCTGTGTCTTAATGGATTGTTTAACCTTCGTGCCCTATGATATCTTGTGAGGGCGCCGTCGATGATTAACTATGTTCCTAAAGCGGACTTCAATTTGCATTACCCGGTATTCCCTTTATAAAGTTTATTTAGCAATTTGGATGCAAAATATTAAAAAAGAATTACTTTTCGAGTAGCCCATAATGAATAATAATAATAATAATAATAATAATAATAATAATAATCATCATCATCATCATCATCATCGCCATGATTATGAATCCACCGGAATCGTCATCATCATCATCATCAAACAACCAAAAACCACAACGTTTTTTTTTTCATTATCATTATTATTGTTGTTGTTGTTACAAGTATCACTGCTCCTTTTGAATTTTATTATTTTATAAAAATTTAAAAGTAGCACATGACATTATTATTATTATTATTATTATTATTATTATCGTGTTGCTACTGCAGCTGCTGCTGTAGTAGTAGAAGTATTAGTAGTAGTAGTAATAGTAGTAGTAAAAATACCTGATTGCATGCTCCATGGTCTGTTATGATACAAACAACGATTGCAACAGCAGAAAAAAAGATTACAACAATAAGTATAACAGTCTGATATTTACGAAACAGCGGTATTAGATTATCCATATTCACTGTATGATATACAATGGAATTGTTTTCTCCAGAGCTAGTCTCTTCATCAACTTGATCATGAAATTTTGAGAATTTATCCTGCAATGCCATATAATGATCGTAGCTATAAATAAACTGGAAATTCCATTAAATAAATTTATCGTAACTTTTTGGGATCGTCATCTATTTTTGTTTATTGAAAATATAAAGACAATATGTAATAAGTTCTATTTTAAATTTAAAAAATACAGATGTAACAAACGCTCCTGTAATGAATCATGCAATCTTAAAGCTAGAACCTAACTCAAGTAATATTTATTTATTTATCACTTCATTTTGTTTCATTTAATCTTACAAGACAGATTTCGCAAGTTTAAATAAATGCTATATTTGTTTATGACTGCAATAAAAATTGTCAAAAAAAAAAGAAAAAAAAAAAAAATGTGTACCGCCTCGATGACTCGGTGGTAGAGCGACCTTCTCCAGAGCGGGAGACGTGGGTTCGAACCCGCCCGGGTCACACAAAAGACTTTTAAATTTGAGATAGTGATGGCACTCGCATTAAAAGGACAGAACAGAGTATCGACGGGTTCACACGACACGATGATAAATGCAATGGGGAGTGGTATGTTTATCTGAGATACCGGTATACTGACTAGATGTGCTAACACTTTAACAAAAAGTCGCTCGAAATATAGTACAGTAAGTATATTACACGCCCGCAAATCTCACGCATACATGAACTTCTTCCAAGATTAATCTATAGAGACTTATACCCGTAAGCTAGTCACGAGTAATTTAAAAATTGCTGATGCGACGTTAAAAATATATCAACTCGCCAACCATTAAAATATGTCTGATAAAATTGATGACCAGAAACCTAAGAGAAAATAAGATGAGGTCTTAATTTTCTAACCTGTCATGTGCTGATTTTGAATTTTTATTAAAATCAGCAGTTGTTATGTGTTGATTTTTAATGCATTATTTTGATTTAAAAAAAATCAAAATCAGCACATGACAACTTAAAGGATATTTAGGTCCATACCTGTTTTAGAATCAGTATTTCTTAAAGATCAGTCTAAAAATTGGCTAGTTGGATTCTGGATCAGGTGCTGTAAGTATTCATAGGTATACCTTCAAGAAATTAAGCCTTAGGTAATTGTATCGTGTGTAATTTTTGCAGGATATTTTTGGCGGACAAAATTTCCTATCTCCACTTCTATTTATAGATTTTAAAAAAAAGGCTAGACGCACTTAATAATTTATGTTTTACAGAAGCCGACACGTGCCACCTACAAAAAATTAAATTATGTCGTAATTACGACTTAGTATCTGGTAATTACCACTTAGTTATGTCCTAATAACAACTTACTATATCATAATTAAGACTTACATGTAGTTATGTCATTATAACGACTTACTATCACGTAATCATGACTTAATATATCGTTATTACGACTTAGTATCTGGTAATTACGACTTAGTTATGCCATAATAACGACTTACTATCTCGTAATTACGACTTAGTTATGTTGCAATTACGACTTAGTATCCCGTAATAACGACATAACTAAGTCGCATTTACGAGATACTAAGTCGTAATTACGAGATTGTAAGTCGTTATTATGACATAACTTAGTCGTATTTACAACATAACTAAGTCGTAATTACGACATAATATATTTTTTGTAGGTGGCACGAATGGCTTCCGTAATGTTTAAATTCAAGGTGTGTTAAGAACTTTTAAAATTTGCCTGTAGTACAGAAAATAAATTCTCAATTTGATTTTTTTTTTTCTATTCCACGGTTGTAGCGTCTTGTTTTTTAGATTGCTATTGTTGGTGTCAAGTACACGTTTCAGCTAAAAGTTTTTAAATTTACTAGTATTCTAAAAATTGATACGATGGCCTGGAAGGGCCAAGAGATAAAATTCATTCGAATAGATTTGTAATTATTATATCCTTCGAACGAATTGGCTAAATCGTTCAGTTGAATTAGTCATTCGTTTGGACAGAATTGTTTTTATTTTGACCTTCAATGTCGTCTTAGTTAATAAATAAGATACATCAAATGATTCCATTTTAGCATTAAGTTTTATATAAAATACAACCGTGGTAATCTTTTTTATTTTGGATAAAATCAAATCTGCATTTATCTGAAAATTTAGATCAAAACAAGTAGTACTGTTGCTAATTATTTCAGATGTCACATGGACTTCGCCTGTATTATGGTGTTTTCTATATGCAAGCATTTGCATTTTGTTAGGATTTCATATAAAATACATAATTAACTTTTATTTTTAATAAGATTAAACTGTCTTATAATTAGAAAAATGAGATCAAACAGATTCGTTGCTGTTCTATTAATGTTCCCGATAACACGAAGATCAATCCAGCACTAGCTTCACAATCTAAACACACCCACATGCACTTCTGTTTACCACCAAAGAACAAAACGCATGTAGCAAACGTTGCTGTTGAGTTTGAAAAAAACACAGAAAAAACAAGATGAACGATTAACTGATGTTTTAAATACCGTTCAAGAAATCTTATTTGTTTCTCAGAAGGTTTCAGGTAAGGAATGTCTTAACTGTGGCTTTGATAAACTGTTTACACTTCGGACAGTGGTCAAGGTCAGGAGCACAGTTTGAACAACAACAGAGATGACCACAAGGTAAAAACACAATAGATACTGTTTCTACTTTACACTGTCTACATATCGTCCTTTCCTTTAGTTTCGTATTTTCATTTTTCAGAAAGTCTAGATCCAAAGTTGTTTCTCCTGAAAGAAAACAAAACATATTTTAAAGAATTATAAAACGGAATATACTATTAGTAGTATTTAAGAGGATCTGTACTACAGATGAGTCATTGATTGAAAAATGAAAAAAAAAAAAAAAAAAAAAAAAAAAAAAAAAAAACAAAAAAAAAACAAAAGAAAGAAAAAAAGTCAAATCTAACTGAGAAATATTTTAAGAATTTTCAAATGAATTAAAAAAATGGAGTTCCATTTTAAATGTCGAAGGGACCACTTACCATCAATTTCCATATCTGGTTGATCTTCATTAAGTGATCCGATATTGTGAACGTCAAAATTTTCCGATATTTTCACTCTATCACACGATGTTATTATTTCTTCATATTTTATCAAGCCATCTTCTAGGTCCAATATAATATTCATCAAATTTTCTCCTTTGAAATCAGTTGAACCTACAATAGATAAAGATATAAATGACATGTAACAATATTCAGAAAATGTGAAAAACAGAACACACACACACGCTCTTTCTCTCTCTCTCTCTCTTTTTTTTATTTTTTTATTTTTTTTATTTTTTTTTATATCTGATAAATAAATTTGATTAATATGGCTTTGGTCAAAATGAGTAATACCAGGCCTCAGTGTCACAACCATTCCTTAACTAAGACTTTCTTAAACTCAAATCTGGCAAAATTTGAACTCTTAATAATTTGGTTAATTGGTTTAGATATTCAGGAACTTAAGATGTCATTTTAAAGATCACTTCAATCGTGTAACGTCTGTATTTTGTTTTTTTTCATAAAATAATTTTGTAATTCCAAAAGAGATTGCGAAAAAATCGTTAGATTTTAGTTTGAAGTAAAATCTTAGTTAAGGAACGATTGTGAAAGTGGGCCAGATTTATTATAATATAAATCTATAACCTCCATGACCTTACCGATGGAAAATCCCTTTTCTATAAATAGGGTATAGGTTATCAACTGATTTTTATTGTTACGTGTTGTGTTTTTATTTTTATAAAATGATGCATTTCAAAAGTAGCACATGACAATTGACAATTGTCCTGTGCTACTTTTGAATTGCGTTATTTTATAAAAATTCAAAAAAAGCAAGTGACATTGTCATAACCTTGAAAATCATTTGATTGAAATCTTTCTACGTATTATTAAGACTATTATTTATATTTTTACTAATAGCTTATGTTATTGAAATGGTTTTTTAATTCTTAATTTTGAACTGAAATTATTATTTTTTTAAACAAAAATAAAAATAAATAAATAAAAATAATTTTAAAAAAACACGACAGGTTCTACTAATATTTTTATGATAAATTGCTCTTGAAGTAGAAAAAGCGAGGCCACTTACCGTTCTGTTTGAGATAAATATCGACGGCTTTAGCGACTATCGCTCTAGAGTATCCAGTCTTCATAACACTCTGGGCTGCTACAGTTTCCATCAAGAAGTCAGTTGGTATCCGATCTCCTTGATTCGTACTAGAACCATCTAAATAAATAAAAAACAAACATATTTTATTTTATTATCCTATTGATCACATATTTCATAATCTACGCACTACAAACATTGTAGTCCTTGGTGGTCATGGAATTTAATTATATGTAAATGGTAATTAAACAAAAGTTTACAAACACTATATATTTGCTTGGATTTATAGTAAGGTGTTATATTCAAATTTCAAAACTACTTTTCTATTTTGCAATGTTAACTTTTCACAATTGTAGTCGACTGATTTATAATTTTCAAAATTGCCATTAATTCGCGTATTATGTATTTAAAAATTTCAAAATGTAAGTTCATTTATACTGGAAGTTTGGAGAATTTTACAGACATGATGAATTGAGCATCAGTAGATGTAGGTCAATTAACACAGGACCTTTGGAAGGAACCTTCGGCTATGGTGAATTGAGCATCAGAGGTTAAAGGTCAATTCATACAAATTATGAACAACAACTGTGACAGAGTGGAGTGGAGAAATAGTGTTTTATGCCCCAGTCACGAATCTTTCACTTATTCCGAGGCGGTCAGTTCTGGGATGGTGGAGGAAACCGGAGTGCCCGGAGAAAACCACCGACCTTCGGCAAGCCAACTGACAAACTTTTCGCCTCAAGGATCTGTCCCGAATGGGATTCGAACCCAGGCGGTGAGAGGCACTGTGATCCGTAAGCGCGCCACCAAGGCCCCTCAACTGTGACAGAGTAAGACTGGAACTTACAGGTCGTCACCATTGGTTTTCTCACTTGATTTCTAACTCCTCTCAAACTCTGGACTAATACATCCATCTGAAAATATAAAGAAATCGTGCAAATTGAAGGATGTTTGAATATAACGAAACCTAACTTTTTGGATATATCTTAAAATAACAAATTTATCATAGATACACAATACAAGAATTTTATGTACATAATTACAGTTTTTCTGATGAATTTTTCTGAAAAAATATACTCACTTTGAAATCATTCAGAATACATTGTTTTAAACTGATCCTTTATATATAATAATCTTATTTCTTCCGTTTCCTCAAATATTCATTGAATTTATTTATATATTTATTTATTTATTTATTTATTTATTCATTTATTTATTCATTTATTTATTTATTCAATATTTTTAATATATAAGTAATCAGTGGTGTTAGCGGCTTCCTATAATAAAATCTTATACTTTCACTTAAAGAAATATGTACAGTCAAATTAAAAAGTTTGAGAGAGAGAGAGAGAGAGAGGAGAGAGAGAGAGAGAGAGAGAGAGAGAGAGAGAGAGAGAATTAAGGATCTTGTAAATAAAATTTCATTTCGCCCCTTACTGTTTCATTTACTTTATTTAACTAAAAACAACAACAACAACAATAATATTAATAATAATAATAATAATCTTACCAAGTCTGGATCTGATTGTGCCTCTTGCACTTTGTAAATAAACTCAATTCCCTTTACATCTTTGATGTATTGACACTGTGGTGACCATTTAGCGTGCTCAATCCAGGGTTCGTCTTCGGAATCCCACGAACGCAATCCTTGTCCACAAAAGAAACAGTAAACCACATCGTCTTTACCTATAGTAAAATCAATTTGATTTTTAACTTTTTGACAGGTATACAATAACAGTAGTGTGTGTGTGTGTGTGTGTGTGTGTGTGTGTGTGTGTGAAGAGAGAGAGAGAGAGAGAGAGAGAGAGAGAGAGAGAGAGAGAGGAGAGAGAGAGAGAGAGAGAGAGAGAGAGTTACCTGAGTAGAAGAAACCAGCTTCTGCAAGTTGTGTCGCTGTTTGAGTGTGGTTTCCAGGAAACGTTCTGAATGAGGAAATTCTGACTGATTTGATTGCAAATTTAGAATATTTTGGCTTTTCTGTTGAAATATTAGGAAAAAGTCCATTTGATGATGTATAAGATGTTCCCAAATTTGTAAATAAAGCGTTCCCATGGTTACAAAAATGTCTGTTCATATTATGATCAACATTACTGAATCGTTCCACGTGATTTGTTCTTGCACAATGCATAACTCTTACAAATACAAAATTCCTACAATAGAAAAATAGGTCATTATCAATACCGTGTGGGTGTGTGTGTGTGTGTTTTAACTGCCAAATAAAAGAAAACTCAATTCTCTTATTCAAATATAAGAAGAAAAACTCATAACTTTACTATCTTCAAAATTAACAGTACAATTTGATTATGAAGATTTTAATAACTGGAATATTTTTTTTTATATTTATGTCTTATGAACTACACCAAGATACATAAAATTTGTATAATTTTTGAAAATATAAATTTTATAGTTACGCAGTGGAACCAGGATAGTATTGTTGATAAAAACAAACGAATTAATTTTAAAATTTAAAAAAAATCATATGAATAAGAGAAAATGGAATATTTGACTTAGTGTACACTTAATTGAGTGTATGATTGTGAAACTGTGGCCTTATCATCAAGATTTGAGCAACTTGGTCCTAATAAGTCATTAAGTTAATGTAGCTATATACATGTACTTCTGATGTCATTCTTATACTTTTATTTCTTATTCTGATATTTTATATTGATCGGCTAAACTTTCGTGTGATTCTGCATGGATCTTGAAATTCGTTTCAAATGCAGGATCATGAACGAAAAACAGACAAGTTGTGGCATGTTGAGGTGTGATTGAGATGTTTGTCAAAAACTTTGCAGTGAACATATATGATATGATTTGAAAAGCGATATATGAATGCATGTGTTAAAATTATCGTCAAAAATAGTAAAATATATACTTACAAAATTTTAAAACTTCAAATTGCCACTCCTTGCTACATTAACAACATGAATGTTCAGGATTTTTCTTTGCACTAAGTTTAAATCTAATATGTTACTATAAATAAACTAGTTTCGAGTGATATAAATAGTAACATATTATGTTTTTTCTGGAAAGTCCCCTGGTGTATTATTAGTGTTGTTCGGCAAAAATCGACAAAACTCGTAATTGACGACAAAAAAGGTCAAATGAATGAGGTCAAGTTGATACACGTAGGCGTTAAATCTGGAAATCCCTACTTTGAATCGTGTTTCCTGTCGAGGAGAAGTGGATGGCTAAAGTTCATTGTGTTGATTACAATGCCGACAGATACTTTTACAGATTCTATCGCTGAAAATCTTCACATGCAGCCAACAGCTCTAAGGCCAAGACGACAGAACAGTGTACAAAGTGTATTTGTGGAAGAAAATGACCAAAAACCATCGAGTCCACTGACAAACGGTGATTATAACGAACCAAAAAGTCTGTGTAGAAGGTCTAAAAGGAATGGTTACTGGTGTATCGCCCTTGGTATTATATGTACAGTCGTCGTGGTTGGATGGTTAATAACGTTGACTATGATGGTGAATAATTTAAACACGTTCTTGTTGAATTTAGGCCTTGTAGATAAAACCCAGGTATGTAATTCAGATTCTTCTGAATCCCGTTATAATTTTGTCATTTTTCTATTTATAATTTTTCTCTTTTTTACCCATTTTATTATTATTATTATTATTATTATTATTATTATTATTATTATTATTTGAAATGGATGGCAGATGTTTTATTAACCATCGGTTATGAATACACCGTTGTAACAATGTAACAAGAAAGATAACTCCTGTGGAACTATTGCTTATAAGTCAAAATAACAAATAATGTAACATATTACTTTAAAAAAAAAATTAATGTATAATGTAATCGTTGCAATATTGTAGGGTAACTCTGAAACGAAAGATAATTCTCCTATGAAGTATATACAAAATTTAGGTAAATATTATATACCGTTTTATATGTGTGTGTGTGTGTGTGTGTGTGTGTGTGTGTGTGTGTGTGTGTGTGACCCGATCTGAGCTCAAACTAGTCCGAGAGATCTGACATCGATTTTATTTTACTTTTCGACTTAAAGTCGATTTTACAAAAGTCGAAAAGTAAAATAAAATCGATGTCAGATCTCTCGGACTATTCTGTTAAATGAATATGTACCAAGTAAAGAATTATGTACTTGACATTTTAAACATGTTTATTAACAATTGATTTGATTAATGTGCATGTTTTTCGTCCCATTTATGATTTTTTTTACTTATCTTGAGACCGTCAGTCACATGTCTAAGATGGTGAAGGAACCGGAGTGTCAGAAAAAAACAAGAACCTTTGGCAAGCGAACTTACAAGGTTTTTCGCACTATCGTGACTGATTTATATTCGAACCTAGGCGTTGAAAGGCATTTTGGACCTTAAGTGCGCTTTAGACACTCTGTCACCGTGACCCCATTTATCGACCGTCATGACACTGATACCGGTGTCTGTCTTCGTTCTCTCTTTTCGATTTTCGCCTCCATTGTTCCTGTTTCTATGGCCTGTTCAACACCAAACCAGTGGTCTTAGTTTTTGATTTGTTGTAATGAATAGTTCAAGATGACTCATTGGACAGTTCACAAATTACATTTTTGAAAACTATGTAGCATCAAATGGTTAATGTATTTATTATTTCAAGTTTCAGGATCAGATCGTAAGCATGGAGTTATAAATATGGAGCTTGACGTGTTGTCATTGTTTGGTAAGTATACTAGTACCTAATATAATACTATGATTTATCATCAGATCATTGTTTATATATGGACATATTTAATATGTGTCAAGATTTTCTTCAGATCTAGAACAAAAATTGTAAACTAGATTTAGACCAAGTCGCTGAAACTCCATTTTTTTTAATTTTATTTATTTATTTATTTATTTATTTATTTATTTATTTATTTTTTATTCGTTTGCTGTTTGTTTGTTTGTTTATTTTTTGTTCCAGATGTCAAGGGTTGAAAAAACTTAAAGTTATTTTTTCTTTTTTTTTTTTTTTGAAGATAACACAACCAAGACGTTGAAATATAAGATTGAACAAGACAAAACAAAGGATAACTTCAGTGGTGTGAAATACGACAAAGGTGATGGAAGTCTTAAGATCCAGAAAAATGGGTTATTTCTAATTTACTCCAAAGTTTTAGTCATAAATTTCGACAATGAAAAGACGGTAGCATTTGAACAATGTGTTTTATTAGGAAATGACAATTCGGAATGCGATCTCATCAAGACTCTGCCGAAAACGAGATTTCCTAGTCACGTGTTGTTTGTTGGCCATTTACAGAAAGATACGGTTATAAAAGTTCAGGTTAACAGAAAAGAGTTTATTTTTCGGGAGACAAAATATAGTAAACTTAAAATCATTGAATTTGCATGAACATAATATATATTTGTAAACTTTTTGTTTTTCTGTATGAGTTTAGTTTATTTTTTTACAATTAAAAGATATTTATGAAATTAAAAAAATTATAATTAAAGTACAACACATAATCATTAGATGTTGAACGAACAACGTACATTACAGACCAGTTATGCTATCACCTAATTTGTCATGTTTTTTTTTTTTTTTTTTTTTTTTTTTTTTTTTTTTTTTTTTTTTTAAACTTTGACACACATAGCAATGTAAGAGGTAAATAAGGTTGCCTTAGCAGTATCTATAAGTTCATTGAGGTGTTAGTAGAGTCCTGTGAATATACCATAATTGGATCTTATTTTTATAATATTTTATAATCGTTGTAAATTTTTCTGTACATAAACTTAAAATTGTTTGATGCTAAATATATATTTACAGGTTAAAAATAAAGACCAATATTTTGGTATTTGTAATTTTGGGATATATAGTTGACAGGGTATGCTATCATGTTACTCTTGTGTTGATTTATGATAAAAAAATGTTTCTTTGGCGGTCGAATGGTTAAAGGCAGCATCTTACAAACCACGATGTCTCTTAACACCTAGATTTGAATCGAGCAGCTCCCAGTATGCGATGTTTGTCAGTTCGCACGACTCATGCAAAGGTCAAGCATTTCTTCGGTTACTTCAGACTATTTGTCGTGATATAAATGAAAGAATCTGTTCCTTAAATCACAATTTCACCGCAATTACTTACTTCTCTTTTTTATTGACGGATAGCATTATTGTCACTTTCTTGCAACCCAGATAGAAATTTCCATATAAAGAGCGGTGCTAGATATTTCCATCTTGCACCCCCTTGTACAAGTTAGCTTACACGCTCTTTTTCCCGCGAGGATTTATCAATGAAATCAGAGGTGTATCGATACTTTGAGAACCTTTTTAAACACAAGAAACTGGCATACCTTTGCATAAAAAAATAAATGGAACAGGTAATACTACAGTTTTAATTTAAAATGTAATTCAAGTTTAAAAACTTTTTTTTCTTAATCAATAACAAGTTTATTTCATATATCAATAATTTTATATGACGTAATGTTAATTTGAATTATGACGTCACGCTTTTTTTCTGTCTTTTGTATTCACACGCCACTCCCATCATATGTTGAATTTTGATTTTTAATAGAACTTGTATATTTTGTGGTGCAAGAAATAGAATCAATCACTACTTATGGTGTCAGATAGGGAAATCTCAACCCTCGTTCTAATATATCTGGCCCAGAACTCTTGTTGAGATTTCCCTATCTGGCACCACAAGTAGTGATAGATTATTTTAGTATTAAACGTTTGTTATGTTTCTCAATGTACATGGATAGTGATGAGTTTATTTGAACAATGTATAGTTTAACACCATACCTTGGTGCAATAATAACGGTTTGACAAAAATACTCGGACATACTCAGATATTAAATAGTATGTTTACAATTCTTACGGATACTTTAGACAATAATGAACTTGCTCATCGATCATTCATTTTGATTAATGTTTGTATTGTATTTTCCAGTACTAATATTGAATTACTCAATTCATTTTATACATAAATAAATAAATAAATGATGTGATAATCATAAGCAATTGCTTATATGGCCAAATATATCAATCAAACTCATTTGACACAACTTTCAATACTTTTCATCTTTTGAATGTTTTTTATCATGGCTTGCACATTTTTATTAACCCGTGTTTGTAACTTGATCGTAGTGTTTTTACTTAATTTTAGGCCATTACCGCCTGAATTTTTGCCACCGGTACATAAAAAGTGACACTTTAAATATCGTGTTTCTCAGTGTCATTATTAACCATGAACTAAGGTTTCCCTCAACTTAAATCTTAAAATTTCTTCCTCCCAATCTTCTTCTTCTTCTATTTTTTTTTTATTTAATTTTATTTTTTTTTTTTTTTTTGAGGAAATGTTGGATGTGATGGTTTACTATTGATAATTTTTTATAACCTTCGGCTTGATCATTGATGCCATGAGAGCTTATGGTGATATTTGAAACTACAGTAGGAAAAACTATCAAAAATTGTATTTAGAAGAATTTATTAGGGTCATGTGCTACTTCTGATTTTGTTATGAAATATTGCATTTTAAAAGTAGCACATGACATTATGAATGAACAACTATATATTTGTCTATTTATCTGTTTGATACCACCCAGCTCCCAGCGATACACGTTGGTAGGTCTAGATTTTGTATTTGATTTATTTATGGCTACTACTAAAGGTTGAAATCATAATACAGGTATCTTTCAATATCTTAACTTACTTGCAAAAATTCTTGTGTGTGTGTGTGTGTGTGTGTGTGAGAGAGAGAGAGAGAGAGAGAGAGAGAGAGAGAGAGAGAGAGAGAGAGAGAGAGAGTTTTGAAGAAATAACCACCAGTGATGTACATGAAGTTTTTTTTAAACAGTTTTGCTGTAATAAATTTTCTACAAATTTAAAATGATCATATTGTTTGTTATTTTATTTGTTTCTCATGATTAAATTTATATGTCATACTTCAATGGCTTCACAGACTGATTCAATTAAGTCAGACTAATAGATTAAAACAATACTCAAGAAATGGGTAATTTGATTATTTTTCTTGCCTGGTATCTTACTTGTTATTGCAAGGCTTGTATTGTAATGGTTGGAAATCCAACCATGAATGTGCGAATTGAGACGGTTATTCAAGTTTCAAGTTTTTTTATTTCTCAAATTGTATTAAAATACAAATTGAGAACATATAAATATAACAAATTATAAACGAATAACAGCATTACATTAATAAACAAATATCTTAACCCGGAGAACCGATTCTTTTATTTATAATTTTTATAACCTTACATGATTTAATTTGTAACGAAATATTTGTATTATTAAACAATGAATAAAATTTTTTAAGTATTTGGCGTGACAGTACGGTACGTTAGAATAAGCATATTTTTTTTTACTATAGACAAGGAAGTACATGTATAGTGGTATTCATCACCTAAACCTCTATGACAAGCAAATTGCACAAAAATTCCAGAAACATACAATAACGCTGTACATAATACCTGGTTTTGCGGTCGTAAAACCAGGTTTTGCCCCGTAAAACCTACTTTTGCGATCGTATAACCTGTTTTTACGAATTATTATGCAATTTGCGCCGTAAAACTAGGATATTTTTACAACGTCTAACTTCAATAGGTACATTGTAGTTTGTGGTAACCATATCTAAAATAACTTAACTGAATAGTTTTATTTCTGTCAGAGTTCCGAGATGAGATTGTAGCTGAAAATCAAAATGAGTAAATGAATTATGAGAAAGTTCTTGAAGATAGTTTTCTACCTTTACAGTCTGCTTAACTTGCAAGGAAAGGAACGTCTACACACTCGCTATTGCATTTATTTTACAATAGAAATTCACAGTGACTGACTGTATACTATAGCTAGTATACACCTAATCTAGAAATCTATTATCAAATCTAGTAGGTTTATGAACTAGTTATAATTCTGTCCATCAAAACATTTTTAGCTTTCTTAGTCGATTACTATTTACGCTAGCAGGTATGTTGTAAACTACGGCCGAGTATCTGCCTCAACAATGATGAACTCTCATATTAAAAAAAAAAAACTGGCAGATAATTCGGCCTAGTCGTCAACACAAACATATCAACAACATTATATATTTAGTGACACGTGTTTAATTTTATATGTGTTAGTAGGTTACTGGTTATTTGTACACACCCTTAGATCGCAAATCTATATATAACCATGCAATGCCAAGGTTTTCACATTGGAAAACCCCGTTACTATTTTCAGTAACGCGTGGTTGGCAAAAAAACCAATACGTCATACTGGGGATTATTATCTAAACATCAGTATATAGACAGAAACGATATATTATTTATAAGATATTACAACCTAGAAGCGTACAAGATGCCTGCTACACCTTTTACAGATTCGGAAATCAATTTAAATGTGATTGCTTCCGATCGACAGAATAGCTTTAATGAGGAGACTGACATTTTAAAATCGGAGGGGCCTAAAAGTCGAGTCAAACGACGGATAAAAAATAAGAGGAGGAATATTATCATATTGTCCGGATTTGTAATTGTATTTCTGATGTTGATAGGAATTGTTGGATGGTTGGCCTGGCTAACGACGATGGTTTCACAACCTAGCCCAACACAGGTAGGGATATTATTATTATTATATATCGTGTTTGTTTGTGATGGAGAGAGAGAGAGAGACTGTCTATTGTCATACAGAATATTTCGTGTGAGTGGGTGGGTGGGTGTTGAGAGAGAGAGAGAGAGAGTCTATTACCATACTGTGTGTGTGTGTGTGTGTGTGTGTGTGTGTGTGTGAAGAGTCTTACCATACACAATATTTCGCGCGCGCGCGTGTGTGTGTGTGTGTGTGGTTTTTTCTGTTTGATACGTTTGGAAATTTCACAAATAATATCCTTATCCATATACAGTACCATGAGTACGATTGGGGAAAAAATTTATAATTATTACATATATAAATATTTATATTTTTGTATTTCAGTTGCCACGGCTCCAAACCTCAACAGAAGTCAATGTCAAAATCAAGGACTATGAACATGAAGGTACATATATAATTATTCTCTGTTATTATCAATAACCATTTTAATTGTTGTGAAACCGGAGTAATCGGAGAAGAACCATGTATATTGCTTGAAAATTGCTTTTAACGTGGTAAAAACCCCATTACTATTTTTAGTACAACAGTTTAACGCTTATAAAACTCCCGAGATTGGACAGATGTTTGATTAGTCAGAATTTCTTCTAACCCTTACACACTTTATGCCTGATGACTCTGCGTGGGGTCAAATCAGTTTCTTAAATATATATATATATATATATTTATATATATATATATATATATATATATATGATTTATCTTCCAAAATATTCGAATGTTATAGTTTTGCCAGTTCACGTAGCCTTGTTTTTGAAAACGGAAGACGATGCCGGCAAACATCAATACTGAAAAAATTGATCCGAATCTAAGACCAGCGGAGATGACGTCTTGAAATATTTTGATATTTTGAAAGACAAATCATTTACCTATAGATTGAGTTTAGTAATTTTTCTAAGTCAGTTTTACTTACATGTTTAGTCTGAAGCGGAATGAAGTGACGCCCCTTCCGACACCAATTGGAGTCGGAACCCTGGGTTTTTAATACAAAAAATTGTTCTTATTACACACAGTCGTCAGGTATAAAGTTTGTTTGGGCAAGGGGAAATTCGGACTAGTTTTTTTTTGTATCCAGAGATGTGGTACAGGACATTTTGTACTCTTTGTATGGTTTTTCCAAATATTTAATAGTCATGTTTGGACTTTAACAACATACAGTGCATACACAGTTACTACAATATTACATTCTATTTTCATTTTACTTTTCTTAGATTCAAAGAAGAAATCAGATGCAGATAGACTTTCTGGAATCGCAATGGTGCTGGATATTTCATCATTATTTGGTAAGTTGAACATAATAAACATTTGAGAAATGTCTTTTCATCGACTAATCTATCGTTCCCCTTGGATCTCTATGTAGGAATGTTTGTCAGCTGGCTTTCCAGTAATTAATGGTTTTCCCCAAGTACCACAGTTTCATCAGCCATGGCTCGATGTAACGATATATAGAGGATCTTGCATGAGTGTTTATGCAATATTGAATTTAATTTATTAAACGAGTTGAATATTTTTTATGCAACGAGCCTTGGCGAGTTGCATAAAACATTATTCAACGAGTTTAATAAATTCAATATTACATAAACACAAATGCAAGATTCTATTTATTATATTATCCCATAAAAAACGGCTTTTTCACAGATTTAAAACTTGTCTTCTCATTATAAGAAAACAGCTGATTGACCGAAACACAAGAAGTTCACGTTACCGTGTACATGCGCCAAAAGTAATCCAGCTGAAATATTAAAAGTAAACAATAGTCTGTCCGCAGGATACAAAAACAAAACAAACATTTTCAATTTGAATACAATATATCTCTTTTTTAGAAAAAAAAGTACAAAATTATCAGCTTAAATTATGAATGAACAAACAGTGTGTCACTGTGAACGAGGTGAATTATATGACGTCATAGCGCGCGCACTCTGGAATGTCAACAACCTGGACAAGGATTTACAGACACGTGTTACTCGGAATCGCTATCCATGATTATTCTGGCTCGTTTTTAGGAACTGGTGATTTGTTTTGATAAATATGGATTGAATGTTTTCTCCGGTGACTGTTCCTGCAAAAATGCTTTGGAGTCCGCCGTGTAAACTCGTGCGTAGTGCGTAGGGATAAAACCTAATTCACACGCTTTTATGACGTCACACTCATTCAATACGATTTTTATTGTATGACCGTATTTCATGGATTATTTAGTAGATTATATAATAAAAGTAGAAATAATCTTAACCGGGGCGTTACAAATTATTCAATCAACCAATCAACCGTTTTTAAAAATCAGCATTGAGAACTTTTTGAATAGCTTTACTGAGAAACTGTCTGTTATCTATTATATATATATATAATCAATAATGTATTTATATAATTTATTTCAGAAAAGACGATCATGACTTTACGTTACCAGACAGCTGTCTCAAAATTCAACTTAAGCAGTAATGGCGTCCAATATTATCAGGATGGAAGTTTTAAAATATTAAAATCCGGTCAATACCTTTTACATTCCAAGCTATCTTTAACCAATGAAGATTTTACAAAAACCAAATCTTTTCGGCATTGTATTATGATTGGTGATGATGCGTCTTTAGAATGCGATCAAGGATCCGTATCTCCACGAATAAAGAAAAATAGTCAGATTTGGCGATTCGAATATTTGGAACAAAACCAAATTATTAAAGTTATCATGACGAACAAGGACTTGGTCTACAGGGATCCATTTTACAGCAAGATTGAAATTGTTGAACTTGCGAAAGGTACCTGAAAAAGGATTCGTCGTTTCTTTCATATAATTATGGGGTAACATTATCATTCCATTGATTGGTGTTTATCCAATCAACGGTATAATCTCAAAACTCTCCCGATTAGAAATAACATTTCGAACAACCGCAATGGAGAAATTACTGACTTTAATGTGATATGGGTGAAATGGTGATACGAGTGATGGAATCAAGTAACATACAAACGGGACGTGTTTATCTCCAACAGTATTCATCATGTACATAAACCGGGACGTGTATGGCTGTAAGACATTCCACATGGAAATAGAACGGGGCATGTTTATTTGTAAGACATTCCACATGTACATAGAACGGGGCATGTTTATCTCCAACACATTGCGCATGTACATATAACGGGACATCTTGACCTCTAACACATTGCCCATGTATGATTATCTTTACACATGTCACATGTACATAGAATGATTATATGTTTTAATCAGATGTTTTTTTATGTATTTAATGTATTTATATATAAAGCACATGTGATAAAACCTAATAGTTAAAACGATTTTATTTTGTATAGTTTTTTTTATTGTAATAAAAAAATTAATTGACTTATACACTGAATTTGTATTTATTTTTTATGAAAATTGTTTCAATGCTAACCGTGATTGTGAAGTAAAAGCGGTTGAATTAAAGATGACATTAGTATTGAACAAACTTTAGAAAGTCGGAAAAAATTACTAGATTCACAACCAATATTTCGAAAGCGAAAGAATGTTACATTTGTCTTATTTTGCCTTCTCAAACAGTTTGCCTGAAATCATGTAATCATATTACTGCTGTTATCTTTAGAAACGTTATGTTGTGTCTAAAATGATTCAAATGATTTAATGTATGGACTTGCTATTGACTAAATAAACATCTCCATCAAAACCGAACTCTTATCCTGGTGGTCTATCTGTAAACATACATATCTGGAGTAGTACTATCAAGTCAGTGTTATGACAATAAGAACACAACATGACTTCCTTTGTATAACATGACTACCATTGTATAACAATTTCAGACAATGATAGTTGTTCGAAGATGAGAATGGAGGTATTTCCTGTATTTAACACAATCATATGTGACATGTAGTAAATTAAGTAAAATGATAAGTATCAATAAGCCGAGCGATCCACCTATGGGGTGCATGACAAGAAACAAGGCTACACATTTGGAAGACCTCAACACTCTACATCGACTCAAGGCCAAATACAAATAAATATTTGCTTTACCGTTACTTTTGCGGTGAAAACTTATAAAATGCGTTTAAAAAAGAAACAAAAATTAGTTAACACTAAGGGTGTCTACTTTGATTTAAAAGGGTTTTGAGAAGCGAGACTGTTGAAATATGGCAAAGGAAATGAGACATTAGTAATTTTGATTGGCACAGTGATTTATAAAACCAGCAATGGATTAGGACCGTTCTTGTTGCCTAGTTGGGTTGAGTAATGGTGTTCAACGTACCAGTCAAGAATATTTCACTTATATGGAGACGTCGCCAACCAAAGTGCAGAAATTTTGCCTGTGCGTTGCGCTGATGGCTTTATAAAGCAGGGTTTTTTATTGCGCCAAGCCTGTCGTGACACGGGACTTTGTTTATTTTAAGTTCCCATCCAAAAGAACCGTGACTTTCATTTCGTAATGCCGAGTGCTTGGCGAAAGAACAGTCCATACCCACTCTCAAGTCTTGGGTCACAATTATCCCTGAACTAAGGTTTCCCTCAACTTAAATCTTAAAATTTCTTCCTTTTCTTTTCTTTTTTTTTTCTTTTTAGGAAATGTTGGATGTGATGGTTTACTATAAATAATTTTTTATAACCTTGATCATTGATGTCATGAGAGGTTATGGTGATATTTGAAACTACAGTAAACTATCAAAATTGTATTTAGAATTTATTAAGGTCATGTGCTACTTCTGTTTTTGTTTATGAAATATTGCGTTTTAAAAGTAGCACATGACATTATGAATTAACAACTATAAATATATATATATATATATATTTATATATATATATATATATATATATATATATATATATATATATATATATATATATATATATATATATATATATATATATATATATATATATCTGTGTAATCCTCGGGGCAATTACAATATGCTCGACACAATTACAAAAGAAGAAAGTTCTCAATGATGATCTGTTTATTAAATTTACATGGTTATGTATCTTATATTTATCATATTTCACAGGAGCTAGTGGGTTCAGGCTGGAAGTCTATATACAGTATATGCCTGAAAATACACAATTACACAATATTTTTGAATAACTTGATCAGCAAACATTAGAATAAAATTTAGATAATAGTAAATCATTTAGATATACATATCGAAATAACTATGTACATACCAATATAGTGAAACCGTGAAAAGTTCACCAGGACACAATGGTTGTTTTAAGAAAATGTATAATGGCTACTGTGAAGTGACAAATAATGCCAGAATTTTTAGTTTGGCGGTAAATTAAATAATGTCCAGTGCACCTATTCCTAAGTTACGTCATGTACAGTCACAGATCATTTGGTTTACTAAATATAAACACAAACACGTGAATGACATTAACATAAACACTCATGAATGACACAGACAAAACAGACAACTAAAACACAGACGGATTATATATTATATTATATTATCAGCTGGTTACATCTGTTTGATACTACCCAGCTCCCAGCGATACACGTTGGTAGGTCTAGATTTTGTACTTGATTTTTAATGGCTACTTCTAAAGGTTGAAATCATAATACAGGTATCTTTCAATGTCTTAACTTACTTGCAAAAATCTTGTGTGTGTGTGTGTGTGTGTGTGTGTGTGTGTGTGAGAGAGAGAGAGAGAGAGAGAGAGAGAGAGAGAGAGAGAGAGAGAGAGAGAGAGAGTTTTGAAGAAATAACCACCAGTGATGTACATAAAGTTTTTTAACAGTTTTGCTGTAATAAATTTTCTACAAATTTAAAATGATCATATTGTTTGTTATTTTTATCAAAATTTGTTTCTAATAATTAAATTTATGTCATACTACAATGGCTTCACATACTGATTCGATTAAGTCAGACTAACAGATTAAAACAGAACTCAAGAAATAGGTAATTTGAATATTTTTCTTGCCTGGTATCTTACTTGTTATTGCAAGGCTTGTATTGTAATGGTTGGAAATCCAACCATGAATGTGCGAATTGAGACATTTATTCAAGTTTTTTTTTATTTCTCAAATTGTATTAAAATACAAATTGAGAACATATAAATATAACAAATTATACACGAATAACAACATTACATTAATAAACAAATATCTTAACCCGGAGAACCGATTCTTTTATTTATAATTTTTATAACCTTACATGATTTAATTTGTAACGAAATATTTGTATTATTAAACAATGAATAAAATTTTTTAAGTATTTGGCGTGTCAGTACAGTACGTAAGAATAAGCATATTTTTTTTACTATAGACAAGGAAGTACATGTATAGTGGTATTCATCACCTAAACCTCTATGACAAGCAAATTGCACAAAAATTCCAGAAACATACAATAACGCTGTAATACCTGGTTTTGCGGTCGTAAAACCAGGTTTTGCCCCGTAAAACCTACTTTTGTGATCGCATAACCTGGTTTTACGAATATTATGCAATTTGCGCCGTAAACTAGGATATTTTTACAACGTCTAACTTCAATAGGCAGTTTGTGGTTACCATATCTAAAATTACTTAAAATAGTTTTATTTCTGTTTTTAGCTTTCTTAGTCAATTACTCTTTACGCTAGCATGTATGTTGTAAACTACGGCCGAGTGTCTGCCTCAACAATGATGAACTCTCATATTCAAAAGAAACTGGCAGAGAGTTCGTCCTAGTTGTCAACACAAACATATCAACAACATTATATATTTAGTGACACGTGTTTAATTTTATAAGTGTTAATGGGTTACTAGTTATCTGTACACACACTTAGATGGCAAATCTATATATAACATTCACACTGGAAAAACCCGTTACTATTTTCAGTAACGCGTGGTTGGCAAAAAACCAATAAGTCATACTGGGGATTATTATCTAAACAGCAGTATATATTCAGCGGCAAGAAACGACATATTATTTATAATATATTACAACTGTAGAAGCTTACAAGATGCCTGCTACACCTTTTACAGATTCGGACAGCGATTTAAATGTGATTACTACCGATCGACAGAATAGCTTTAATGAGGAGACGGACAATTTAAAATCGGAGGGGCCTAAAAGTCGAGTCAAACGACGGATAAAAAATAAGAGGAGGAATATTATCATATTTTCCGGATTTGCATTTATATTTCTGATGTTGATAGGAATTGTTGGATGGTTGACCTGGCTAACGACGATGGTTTCACAACCTAGCCCAACACAGGTAGGGATATTATTATTGCGTGTTTGTGTGTGGTGGAGCCTGAGAGAGAGAGAGAGAGAGAGAGAAAGAGAGAGAGAGAGAGAGAGTCTGTCTATAATCATGCACAATATTTCAAGTGTGTGTGTGTGTGTGTGTGTAGAGAGAGAGAGAGAGAGAGAGAGAGAGAGAGAGTTTATTACCATACACTATATTCCAAGTGTGTGTGTGTGTGTGTGTGTGTGTGTGTGTGTGTGTGTGTGTGTGGTTTTTTATTTCTATTTGATACGTTTGGAAATTTTCACAAATAATATCCTTATCCATATACAGTACCATGAGTACGATTTGGGAAAAAATTAAAATTATTATATATATAAATATATATATATATTTGTATTTCAGTTGCCACTGCTTCAAACCTCAACAGAAGTAAATGTCAAAATCAAAGACCATGAATATGAAGGTAGACAAAACTTAAGTTTATTATTCTTTGTTATTATCAATAACTATTTTAATTGCTGTGAAACCGGAGTACTCGGAGAAAAACCATGTATATTGCTTGACAATAGCCAGAACTAAAAAAGGGGAGGGGAGGAGGGAAAAATACAACAGGATTATTTAGTGACACCTGTTTATGCGTGTTAATAGGTCACTAGCTGATAGGTAGGTTATTTGAAAACACTCTTAGATTACAGGGAAACATATTTATAACCATGGAATGCCAAGGTTTTAACGTGGTAAAAACCCCGTTACTATTTTTAGTACAACATTTAACGCTTGTTTAAAAATTGGGTATTTTCAAGTGAAGTAATTATAAAACTCCCGAGACTAGACAGATGTTTGATTAGCCAGAATTTCCCCTGACCCTAACACACTTTATGCCTGATGTCTCTCCGTGGGGTCAAATCAGTTTCCGGGATTTTCAGACTCCAACTGGTGTCGGAAGGGGGCGTCACCTGATTCCGCTTCAGACTAAACATATTTAAAAATATTAAATAGTCATGTTTGGACTTTAACAACATACAGTGCATACACATTTACTGCAATATTACATTCTATTTTCATTTTACTTTTTTTAGATTCAAAGAAGAAATCAGATGCAGAAGGACATTCTGGAATTGCAATGATGCTGGATGTTTCATCATTATTTGGTAAGTTGAACATAATAAACATTTGATAAATCCCTTTTCATCGACTAATCAATCGTTCCCCTTGGATCCCTTTGTAGGAATCTTTGTCAGCTGGCTTTCCAGTAATTGATGGTTTCCCTCAAACACATCACAGTTTCATCAGTCATGGCTCGATATAATTAGAAATAATCTTAACTGGGGTGTGACAAATTATTCAATCAACCAACCAACCGTTTTTCAAAATCAGAATCGAGAATCAACTTTTTTACAGTTTGAATAACTTGTTCTGAGAAATTAAAGCTTGAAACTATATATATATATATATATATATATATATATATATATATATATATAATTTCTTATATATATATATAATTTATTTCAGAAAAGACGATCATGACTTTACGTTACCAGACAGCTGTCTCAAAATTCAACTTTAGCAGTAATGGCGTCCAATATTATCAGGATGGAAGTTTTAAAATATTAAAATCCGGTCAATACCTTTTACATTCCAAGCTATCCTTAACCAATGAAGAATTTACAAAAACCAAATCTTTTCGGCATTGTATTATGATTGGTGATGATGCGTCTTTAGAATGCGACCAAGGATCCGTATCTCCACGAATAAAGAAAAATAGTCAGATTTGGCGATTCGAATATTTGGAACAAAACCAAATTATTAAAGTCATCATGACGAACAAGGACTTGGTCTACAGGGATCCATTTTACAGCAAGATTGAAATTGTTGCACTTGCGTAAGGTACCTGAAAAAGGATTCGTCGTTTCTTTCATATAATTATGGGGTAACACCATCATTCCATTGGTTGGTGTTTACCCAATGAACGGTATAATCTCAAAACTCTCCCGATTAGAAATAACATTTCGAACAACCGCAATGGAGAAATTGCTGACTTTAATGTGATATGGGTGAAATGGTGATACTAGGGATGGAATCAAGTAACATACAAACGGGACGTGTTTATCTCCAACAGTATTCATCATGTACATAAACCGGGACGTGTATGGCTGTTAGACATTCCACATGTAAATAGAACGAGGCATGTTTATTTGTAAGACATTCCACATGTACATAGAACGGGGCATGTTTATCTCCAACACATTGCACATATACATATAATTATATAACGGGACATCTTTACCTCTAACACATTGCCCATGTATGTTTATCATGATTATATGCTATAATCTACAAGTGTGATCAGATGTTTATTTATGTATTTAATGTATTTATATATAAAGCACATGTGATAAAACCTAATAATTAAAACGATTTTATTTTGTATAGTTTTTTTATTGTAATAAAAAAATTAATTGACTTATACACTGAATTTGTATTTATTTTTTATGAAAATTGTTTCAATGCTAACCGTGATTGTGAAGTAAAAGCGGTTGAATTAAAGATGACATTTGTATTGAACAAACTTTAGAAAGTCGGAAAAAAATTACTAGATTCACAACCAATATTTCGAAAGCGAAAGAATGTTACATTTGTCTTATTTTGCCTTCTCAAACAGTTTGCCTGAAATCATGTAATCATATTACTGCTGTTATCTTTAGAAACGTTATGTTGTGTCTAAAATGATTCAAATGATTTAATGTATGGACTTGCTATTGACTAAATAAACATCTCCATCAAAACCAAACTCTTAACCTGGTGGTCTATCTGTAAACATACATATCTGGAGTAGTACTATCAAGTCAGTGTTATGACAATAAGAACACAACATGACTTCCTTTGTATAACATGGCTACCATTGTATAACAATTTCAGACAATGATAGTTGTTCGAAGATGAGAATGGAGGTATTTCCTGTATTTAACACAATCATATGTGACATGTAGTAAATTAAGTAAAATGATAAGTATCAATAAGCCGAGCGATCCACCTATGGGGTGCATGACAAGAAACAAGGCTTCACCTTTGGAAGACCTCAACACTCTACATCGACTCAAGGCCAAATACAAATAAATAATTGCTTTACCGTTACTTTTGCGGTGAAAACTTATAAAATGCATTTAAAAAAAGAAACAAAAATTAGTTAACACTTAGGGTGTCTACTTTGATTTAAAAGGGTTTTGAGAAGCGAGACTGTTGAAATATGGCAAAGGAAATGAGACATTAGTCATTTTAATTGGCACAGTGATTTATAAAGCCAGCAATGGATTAGGACCGTTCTTGTTGCCTAGTTGGGTTGAGTAATGGTGTTCAACGTACCAGTCAAGAATATTTCACTTATATGGAGACGTCGCCAACTATAGGCGAAAGTGCAGAAATTTTGCCTGTGCGTTGCGCTGATGGTTTTATAAAGCAGGGTTCTTTATTGCGCCAAGCCTGTCATGACACGGGACCTCGTTTATTTTAAGTTCCCATCCAAAAGAACTGTGACTTTCATTTCGTAATGCCGAGTGCTTGGCGAAAGAACAGTCCATACCAACTTTCAAGTCTTGGGTCAGACCAAGTCGGTCTCATTGCCTAGGTTTGAATGCAATCATACAGACTAGTGTGTAAAACATTGTTAATTCACTTGTCGAAAGTCGATGTTTTTCTAAAGAACGACATATTACTCCAAATTGCCAGAATTATCTGCCTTGTTATAAAGGAAATCGTTTTGAGTTCGCCTTTATATAAGAGAAATAATTTTGACAAAGGTGTAAAACACAGTTATTAGATAGGTGATATTAATAAAATACATTTTTACAATGAACGTGTAAATTCCGAATTACAGATGAAAGTAAGTACAAAACTTTGAACTTACAAATATACATGTATGTTCCTAAGCCGTTTAATCTGAAATTCACACTCATCAATGATAAGAATAATTCAAATTTACTATTCAAACATTTATTGAATTCTACAATTATAAGTATGCATACAAATTTAAGACTATATACCGAAAAATGTTTAAACAAGAGACCTATTGGCCCAAACGCTCACCTCAGAGGATATGTCCCAAATTGATTGCAAAGAGCAATATGCAATGTATTAATTACAAAAACCTTCAAAATTTTCTGAAGTTTAGAACTTCCACAAAACATAATCAGAAAAATCTAGTAACAATTCATGTATAAGTAGCTAATATGCATGTAGTAGCTAAAGTACAATGAATAATTTTCAAATCATTAACCATTTCAGTATGGTTATACAGCTGTGACTTTAACCTTTGAATCATATATAAAAATGATCGTCATATCAATACCTACAATATTCTAATAAGCATGCCTTTTAAAAAAAGTTGATATTTTTTCAAGATAATTACCATGTAAGCTATGACAATGACCTTTGCATATTTGACCTTGATCTGTATATCAAAATTATTGCCATGTCAATGCCTACAGTATCTTTATATACATGCCTATACAAAAAGTTAAACGTTTTCAAGATAATAAATAATTTTAGCCGTCGTATGTAGCTATGACCTTAACCTTTAAACCTATCACATTGAACCATCCATAAAATGATCGTTATGCCAATGCCTACAATATCTTAATAAACATGCCTATAAAAAGTTAATAGTTTTGAAGATAATTAACAATTTAAGCCATCTTATGTATCTATGACCTTGACTTTTGAACCAATGATCTTGAACCACATACATGACAATACAAGAAGGTATCAGTTTTCAAGATATTAAACAATTTCAATCTTCTTTTTCAGCTGTGACCTTTGAACTTATGGCCTTGAACGATATATCAAAATGATCGTTGTATTAATACCTTCAATATTCTAATATAAATGTCTATACAAAAAGTTAATAGTTTTCAAGATATATTGACAAATATATAATTTTTAGCAATTTCCCCACTAAATGCCTTGCCATTTTCCAATTTTTAGCCCAATGACTACCATTTGTGCAAATCTGAAACTAGATAACCTAAGAATGTTATACATAAAATAATCTAATTTAACTGGTATTTGTGTTATATATCTATACTTCTAGAGGAGAAGATTTAAAAAGTTTTCACTATTTCCCCTTTATGGGGCCCCAAGGAGACATAACTCCTTGATTTGTGCAAATCTGAAAGACCTTCACCCAGGCATGATGGTAACCAAGTTTCATTCAATTTGGCTTAGTGGTTTTGGAGGGGAAGATTAAAATGTAAAAAGTTTACGCACGACGGAAGACGGACGACGGACGAAGATGGATAGCAATTGCACATCTGAGCTTTCAGCTCAGGTGAGCTGAAACCTAAAATGCTATATTTCTAAAACATACTTGTACTGAAAAAGTCTGTTTCTAGCCTTTCATCCATCAAAAAGAATTTTTGGAATAAATTTAAAAAAAAAGGTTTATAAATTAATAAATAATAGAAAGTAATAATGAGTGTTCCGTGATTTTATTATTCCCAAAAACGGAATAAATAAATAAATAAATAAATAAATAAATAAATAAATAAATAAACAAATACATAAATAAATAAATAAAGAATGTATAAATAAACAAGAGGCCCAAAAGGGCCTGTGGAGCTCAACTGATGAAAATGTTCTTGTGCCTCCATTTATATAAACTTGGTACAGAGACTTGAACTGATGTTAAATGCTAAATATAAAAGCTGTAGGCCTTACAATTTCAGAGAAGAAGATTTTTAAATTTGACTTCCCATATAAATATATGTAGATCTATGGCCCCTTGGGTGGGACCAAAAACGGCCTGGGGGCCTTTATTTCTACACACCTGTTTAAGGGACTTGAGCTGGTGTTAAATGCCAAATATGTAAGCTTTAGGCCTTACAGCTTCAGAGAAGACGATTTTTAAATTTGATTTCCCATATATGCGTATGTAGATATATTGGCCCTTGGGGTGGGGCCAAAAATGGCCCAGGGGACACCATTTGTACAAACCTGGTAAAGGGTTTGTGATGATGTTAAATGCCAAATATGAAGCTTAAAACTTCATGGTTTCAGAGAAGAAGATATTTAAACTTGATTTCCAATATATGCATATGTAGATATATGGGCCCCTGTGGTGGGGCCAAAAATGACCCGGGGGCCTTTATTTGTAAAAACCTGGTAAAGAGACTTGAGCTGATGTTAAATGCCAAATATGAAAGCTTTGGGCCTTATAGTTTCAGAGAAGAAGATTTTTGAATTTGATTTCCAATTTATGCATATGTTGATTTATGGCCCCTGGGGTGGAGCCAAAAATTACCCAGGGGCCACCATTTCTAAAAACCTGGTAAAGGTACTTCAGCTGATTTAACTGCCAAATATGAAAGCTTTAGGCCCTACAGTTTCAGAGAAGAAGATTTTTAAACTTGATTTCCAATATATGCATATACAGATATATGGACCCCTGGGGTGGGGCCAAAAATGGACCGGGGGCCACCATTTGTACAAACTTGGTAAAGGGGCTCAAGCTGATATTAACTGCCAAATATGAAAGCTTAAAGCTTCATGGTTTCAGAGAAGAAGATTTTCAAAGTTGATATCCCATTATAAGCCATATATGCATATGCAGATATATGGACCCCTGGGGTGGGGCCAACAATTGACCGGGGGCCACCATTTGTACAAACTTGGTAAAGGGGCTCAAGCTGATATTAACTACCAAATATGAAAGCTTAAGGCTTTATGGTTTCAGAGAAGAAGATTTTCAAAGTCGATATGTCATTATCAGCCTTATTTGCACTTTTTACGAAGTATGACAGAAAAACGCTAAAACGCGTAACCTGGTTTTTGACAGAATTTCACGAAATGTACAACCTATATGTTAAAGGGTGTCTAGAAGCCAAATATCACATCAGATTTTGCATATAACCTATGGTTTCAGAGGAGAAGCTTATTTTAGGTTTTTTACATTCCAGGTTGCTGTTTACTACTTTTAGATGCCATGAAAATCAATTCCAAAATTTTCATCTACTCTTTCTAGGAATCATTCCTGCCAAATTTTGTTAAAAATGCCCCAGTAGTTTCAGAGTTTTTGCTGTTAACGGACGGACGCACGCACGCACGAACGCGTGCATCATACCATAAGCTCATCTGGCTTTAGCCAGTTGAGCTTAAAATAGATAAATAAAATTATCTATAAAGGCTTGTAACCTTTTAATTACTGCTTTTAGAAAAATACCCGAAAATCGAATTATGACTATTTATGTTTTTTTTTTTTCTAGGTTTACAGGTTTGTTTTAATTATAGACTTTAAAATATTTCTGTTTGCAGAGTATTTTGCTGATGAAACAATTTTACTTTTTTATCTTGGGTTTCTGGCCGTTAACCTTTTCTTAACAGAAATGAAAGTTTTTTTTACAGAAAAAAGAAAAGTCTTTTTATCGAAAAAATTACCTTTGCTTTGAAAAAATCCAAATGAAATGTCTTTTGATAACGTTTCAATCAGTTATTTGTGAGTATTTTTTATTTTTTTAGACAAAAAAATAGTGTTTAACCCTTAGTACATTGCCCTGAAAATAATATCAAGAAAGCTGACATGTCATAAAGTTTCGCTGTATAGTTTGAACTAGGAACTAGGTCAAAGATTATAACAGTAATCCAAAATACTAATTTCAACTAATAACGGACGATTGTCATCTTAAAGGCGATAATTATGAATTATAAATTCTTGTAAGTGGAACCCAGCCCCTATGATTTGAAATTTGTTATTACTTTGATCTTAATCAAAAACAGACTGAACCATTTCAATCCTTATACAACGTATATGATTCTGAGCTAAAACAATGGTACACAAACTAGCAACTAATGAATAAAAATACAATTATGATCTCTTAGTGTTTGCTCTAAGCCAACTTAATTTAAGATAGAAACAAAAATGTTTAAATTTATATAAGATTTACATCAAAACCTAAAGTTGGTAAAATCTTGATTTTAAGTTTTTTTTTCCAATTTTTCTTTGATTTTAAAGAAAATGAGTTTTATAGGAGTTTTTTTCAAATGGAACAAAAAATAACTAGTGCATGTTTTAAATAAGAATTTTGTCAATTATTTATTTAAAAGTAATATTTGATAATATTTATCACAAAGGAAGTTAGCCTATGTTGTGCGTTTCCATAATTGCTTAATTTTTTTTAACTTAAACTGTCATTTAACCTTCTACATTGAAAAAAATTGCAAAAAGGCTAATTCCGCATTAAAAACCTTCCATAAAACTAAATTAACAAAAATAACATTGAGTTTTCTACCTTGTCTTCATATTCCTGTCCAACTTACAAAAATGTACTTGTGATATCAATGTAATTTAAACTCTCTCTCTCTCTCTCTCTCTCTCTCTCTCTCTCTCTCTCTGTGTGTGTGTGTGTGCGTGTGTACAAGGCCCTCTTCAAAATTTCATCACTGACCAAATTCTGAAACATAAAAGACAATAAAATTAGCCAGATATTATTTTTAATAAAGTGTCTTTTAACTTACGAGATATTAAGCAATTTGTGGAAAATAACACTATGTGCCATATTGAACATCTCCAACCAAACAGGAGATGATAAAGATATAGATCTATAATTGGTGACATATTCTATTTAACATATTTTCGGAACGCTTTTTTATTTACTTTTTATTTGATAATTTTAAAAATCTGTATTGTATCAATTTCGAAATCTTTCAGGTTTTTGTTTCAAAAAACCACACACCAAAAAGATAACGAATTTGATAATAACCAGGGAAAAACAACTGGAGGCAGAAAATCGAAGTGTTTGTGATGTAAACGCTATCATAGGAGGCGAAGCCATTTTGTTTTAAAATCTTCAATTTCTACATAGTATTACATTTTCCTAACGAAATAATATAAAACTCTATAGATATTTACCATCTATGTAATCAATAGCATATCCTTTATCTCACAGTTGAAATTTCTCGTTAAGTACAGTTATACATGCTTGACAAAGTGGAGTCTGCGCTGTAACCATTTCTATAAACATATTTCAATAAAAGTATTAATAACAACTGATATTGTCAACATAAACCTGAAAAAAGAAAAGATGTTATTATATTTCGTAACAAATTGTGTGATATCAATGTAAATATTACACTTAACTACAAACATACTTACCTTATACTTACCAAAGGTTATTTCCTAATTTCCCGACATTGCAGTGTCAACCTAAGGCTTCTACAGATACTTCTCTAGAACCCTTTATATTTCTGATAAACTTAAAATTAAAATCTTTTTATTAAGTTGTCAAATTTACGTCGAAATTTAAATTCAATATTGAATTGTTTTATCGTAGAACAACTGTAAATATATATATATATATATTTTTTAAATGTTCTTAATCTTTTTAACGTTGCGTTTAAATGCGATTCGATTGTAGGTTTTGGCTTATTATTATTATTATTAAACAGTTATTATCTTAACCCAAAGTACATTAATGACTCAAACTAAAATGTTATTACTTTAATTGTTCGAGTGTAGACGTTTTAAGGCAGTTTAAGGTGTTTTAGACAATCATTCAAGTCAACTATTGAGGGGGTTATATGATTTTTGTTAATAATAATGTTTGAAAGAGTTGTTTTAGCTTTACCTCTTTTTATGAGTCGTACATATTCTTTCAAAAATAAAAATATATTATGTCGTCGAAACTCTGAGTGGATTGCAAAAATGGCTCAGTAAACTTGATTTTTTTAAATTTTGTAATATTTTGCATTTAAAGAATGCAAATTTGAATTGTAACGTTTCAAAAGTAGTATCCAATAGTAAAATTTAAAATATAAAACTTATTTGCTGTTTTTATAGATTTGTAAATCATTTGACAACATAAACAAAATATTATTTTTCCATTTTTTTTTCATTTTTCACATTTTAAGTTTACCAATCAAGTTTTCAACGTTAACCATAAGGTTATATAGCAGTGTAGAAGTGTGTGTGTCCACAATACAAATCCTAAGCAATTTTGACAAGATCCAACACAAATTTTGACTTCTAAAATGAGAAATACTAAATCTGTAAGGTTTTACAGTCTTTGATCTCGGGATTTAATACCAGTATAAATAACATTGCATAATGCACTACACAAGTCTATGTCACCATTTAAAGTGCAAATTTAAGGACATTCTCAACTGTTTGTAAGAATATATCAAAAATAATTCAAAAATATATTGACATTAATCACATGGATTTGGATCCATATAATTTTTTGAACTTCCGATTCTTTACTTTTCAACTGTTTGGCTTATGTTTTTTTATCTATCAAACTTTACGACCCCTAGTGTGACTGATAAGGAATGATTTTCTGAAACATGGTACATTAAAATTAAACAGGTATTTTGTTATATATAGATTACGGAGATAAATGTAAAGATCTATACTTGATATACTCGTTTAAAGCAAAAACATGAGTATTACAATTGTTAGTCTACAAAAAACTCGATTTATTGATGAACAAATGTAGATGCCAGGCGTGTGTATTAAATTTATTTTTTACTCAGAATATAGTTCGATGAAAATCCAATGCATTTATAAAATGCATTCAAACACATAATTTTGGGTCGTCATTGCCTGTTATCATTTTATTGAAATCAAGTGCAGAACTTGTTAATTTTTATTTTGTTTCTATTATTAGCATTTAACCGTTAGATTTACACTATCACACTGACCTTGAACATTTTTCTATAAGCGATCAAAAGTGACAATTTTCTTTAAAATTGGTAAGTAATGATTTAGTCAATCTTCATTTTAAATATACGCTTTATGTGTAGACTGCTAAGAAGATGTTTAAACTGGTTTTAGTAATGTTTAAATGAGTTAAATTGAAAATCCTTTATTGTTTGTCATATGTTAATTTTGACTGTCTTACTTTACAGAAATTCAAAAATGTGCGGATGTCCATTTTTTAAGTTAAAAGCTTACGGTATAGTTTTTTATTAAAACTAGTCCTGATATTTTTTTACTAAAGCTTTTTAAGATTTAAGAAATGATGGTTTCGGGGCAATGGTTGATTTTAATTATTGTAATTTATTTTGAAGTACTGTTTTATGGGGCAATTGTACATCTTTGTTATTTATTTTTAAGTACTGTCTTTACGGGAAATTGTAGATTGTTTTAAGTTAATGTTAGATACAACTATTATTTTTTACTTTGATTGTTTTATTAATTTATTTGAAGTACTGTTTCACGGGCAATTATAGATCTTTTTTTTTAATTATTTCTGTTTTGGGGGCAATTGTAGATTTTTTGGAAGTTAATTTTAGGTATAATAATTATTTCTTTAATTTTTTGGTTTTATTAATTTAATTTGAAATACTGTTTTAGGGACAATTGTAGATTGTTTTAAGTTAATTTTAGATACAACTATTATTATTTTTTTTATTTTGATGGTTTTATTAATTTAATTTGAAGTTCTGTTTTAGGGGCAATTGTAGATCCTTGTTATTTATTTTGCAGTACTGCTTTAAGAACAATTGTTGATTTTTGTAAGTTAGTTTTAGGTACAATTATTATTTGTTTTATTTTGTTGGTTTTATTAATTTAATTTGAAGTACCGTTTAGGGGCAATTGTAGATTTTTGTAAGTAATTTTAGGTACAATTATTATTTTTTTATAAGGAGCAAGTGATGATTATTCAATTTTGTTTGAAGTACGTTTTTGAGTTAAGTCTGCATGTTTTCTATATTTTCATTTTTTTTAAAAAAAAAACATTTTAGATTAAAACTTGTTGCTACGAATAAAAATATGGAGTACTACTTTAAGAGAACACAAGGCAGTCATCTATTATTCAGGAGAATTATCATGTATTGTTCACCCTTTTTTAAAGCTTATAGACAAGAACTATTTTTAAAATGGCCACGAAATAACTATCTTTCATTTAAAAATTGGGGAAAAATGACCAAACATTTCTTATTTATTGACAATTTTCTGTACGATATCTATTAATTTGGTATTTCACAATCAATCTATCCTTACGTTTGCTGTATTAATTCGTGACATATACTTTACCAGTCCCTATCTAGGTTTATAGTTATATCAAAAACGCTTTATCGAATATTTAAGTTTTTTTTATAATATTATACATAAGAATCTTAATAGCTTGTCTCATTACATTTTAAAGTTTGTTTGAGACTCTAGTTATATAATGACTGATGTTTGCTCACATTTTATAAAATTTTTGTACAGAAAGATCAAGTGGTAAATAATAATAATTATATGTAAAAGATGCCACTAAGTAGACATTCAATCAAATTCAAATAAATCTGAGCAAAATGTTCACGCTTCGTAGAAAGAAAATTTAGAAGCTTCGTAGAAAAATTTTAAATAAGGATTTTTTAAAAATTTAATAAAGGTGTTTTTCATAACAAATCATTAGTGGAAATCAACCTTTAATAAAATAGAAGAAGATTTTACAATTTCGATTTTTAAATTAATTGTTTTAAAGTTTTTGACTTTAGTTTTGATTTAAATCAACAGAATAAATGAATCAACGTATTAAATAATAAAACTTTGAGAAAGGCATCGTTTTTATACTTCATGCTTACTTTAACACTCGAAAATCAACGAAGTTTAACAGAGTTAGTTAACGTGATGAAAACCTATTTATTTCTTAATTTTAACCACTCGTTTTACTACATATTTACGTTTTTATGCTACTTAAAATATACATGCTCTTTCAGATTATTTTTTATCAGACTTAAATGAAAAAAAAAAACACGTCTCTTGTTTTTCTCGTTTAACCTTTACCTCTTCTGCACATGGAACAATGTACACCATCATCTGTGGTATAATCTGAAATATATATAAAAGAATGAGTCGTGTAATACATAACTTATATCCTATACAAATTGTTTTTTACATTCTTTCAAAACACTTTGCTACTTGGCTATTATTTAATTCATTTGTTTTTTTTTTAATTTTTAAAAAAGAATGAGAAGGTAAAAATATATTCAAAAAAATTATACGCAAACAATGCAAAATACCATTTAACGTAGGTATCAAGCTTTGTTTGGAAAATGATACTTATTGAAAACCTTTAGTTGAGTAAATTAACTGTTACAAAAATACATTTCCTATTAAAAATGAAATTTACATTTTGGTTAAACAGAAATGCTCGTTAAAGACTCAATAGTTGTCTTACAAAAACTAATTGACGGCTTTAATACCATTGTGGCTACAACACTGGACCTAAAATGTTACCTTTAAAAGAGGTAGTTCTATAATCATTGACCCAAATATGTGTTATATAGTCCGGCCGTTTCTTGTTTGCGGTCGCTGTTGTAAAGTACATGTTTTTCTACTAACATATATTGCCCGTTTAGCTTTAAAGGAATAAGAACAATACCATTATTTTTGTTCCAAATAAACAATATATTTTACCTGAATAGTCATCTTGCATTGCGATATTAGTAGATCTTTGACAAAAGAACTCACAACCTGGACTTAAACTTCTATGAATATCAACTGGGTCATCGTCTGCTGTCCAAAAACCATGTGTAATGCAGCAAGAGTAACATGTCGTCTCATTGTTGGTACTATTGTAAAACCAGCCAGCCCTTGCCAGTCGAATAAAAAATCCAGGATATAGTAGGTCTGGACAAGTTGAAAACGATGCCAAACGATGTTTTTCCCATTTCATGGATTCAATGATTTGAAACGGAATCGTGCTTCTTTCTTGTGTACGGGGTGTGTCGACTTGTTTTTCATATTCTTCGGTAACGAAGAACACTTTTTGTTCTTTTGGTTTAGTGGTAGCAATTCGTTTAAATACTAAAAGGAAACAAATAAAACACAAACATACCAGTCCGTGTCCAAATCACAATCCCAGAACAAAGTAAAAACTTCAAAAGCTGGCAAATTTAGTAATACACGTGAACTTCCATCAAGGAATTGAGGCCAGGTGCAAAATTAACGTTCTAGCAAAAAGCAGAAAAAATTATATAAACAAACCCTAAACAACGACTAGTGTTTACGGTTAGAAAAAAACAGAAAATTTATAATACATGTTTATAATTTCGTTAAGTAAAAGTAAATAAATATTCGGGATTTGACCCAACGATATAAGGTTTGGTTTCAAGAATTTGCTCTTGCCTATCTCCTATCTCACAGTGAACTGAGACTTTATTTTTAATTACCTCAAGTGTTTGAAATATATATATATATATATATAGAGAGAGAGAGAGAGAGAGAGAGAGAGAGAGAGAGAGAGTATTAGTAAGTATTAGTTAAACAATACTAATTAGAAATATGAAGTTAAAAAACAGACATTACCTTTTATTTTGCTGGGCAATTTTTTCCTATCTGAATCAAAGGGACCTACAAATAAATTGTTTTGACATATGCGTTGGAAATAAAATACTTACTTATTATGTTTAACTATGACAATTTTACTATATTACTTCTTTAACAAGGACAACAAGTGTATAGTTGAATATCATTTATTAAAGGTAAAAATAAAAAAAATAAAATTCGGAATAAATAGCAATTTTAATAAAAAAAATTACATATGCAGATTAAGCATAGCTACCAGTTTGTGAGCTAAAGCTGAAAGTAGTTCGAAGGTTATGAGATTGAAAAGACTGTTAATCATTTCTAATCGAATTGAAAGGTAAAATACAAAACTCATATTAACAACCAAACAAAACGAGAAACTCATTACTAAATACACCCGAAAATCAGTAAGAGAAAAGTCAGTTCTCTGATAATAAAATCCCGACTTTCACTCCAATATTATGTTGTATAGCATTTTACAGTAAATTTGATTATTTAAGAATATTATATAGTTACTTATCTAAGTAATATTGTATTCTCCTTAGTTGCGACCATTACATTTTGTATTACCTTTGACACTAGCGGTCGTTAAACAAAGTTGATCTACAGCATGCTGTACAGTTCTTCTGGAGAAGAATTTATATAACCTTGTGCTTGTTTCTGATTGCAGTTTACAGTTTTTATCTTGTTTCCAGTTCATTGATGAATAAAATATCGTTTAAATTAAAACCTAAATCCCGACTGAGAACGGACAATGGAGTAATTGTCCTATTTTGTAAAAAGCTAATTATTCACATGATGAAAAATCGAATAAAAACTGCACGAATAAAACTTCTGGACATTTAAACGATTCGTTTTTATCCTCATTTTATTAATCGATTTTTATATTATCATAACTATATTATTATGATTATTATTATTATTACAAGTTTATTTTTCGTAACAGAAAGCATGTTCCAAATGAAAAACAAAAGTAAAACAAGAAAATAATACGAGATAAAGAACGATGCCATTTTCATTTGGCAACAATAGAATACTATGATTATAGTTTTAAATAAATATTAACATTTTATATGATTACTTTCCATGTAAATTGTTTTTAATAATTATTGCATCCAAACTATTTCGGCATATTTAATATTGAAATAAATGGTGGCGTGTTACATGCAATCGCATAACTTCGCACAATAAACGGCATATAAGTAATGAGGCGGAGCTTCCTACTGTCATGTTATAAAATATGGGTGGAGTCACAAGCTATTAGACACTTACTTCACAATCGTTGTTGTGTTTGATTATAAGTAGATTCGATAAAGAGTGTTTTCCAAGGTAAAAAGCATAATTCACCCCCTTCATGTCGTGCATTATGACATCTTACCTTAGAAATATTTTGGCATATAACATGGAAGAAACAATGTTATATATAAATATCTATCAGAAACAATTCTTTTTAACATGGGTTAAGCTATACAGATAAAACTACACGGTGGTTTAGTGTTCTTGTTAACACAAATTTAGATTGTTTTTAAATAGTACACGTATATCAAATATATTTGTAAGTTATGTAAATTTTACTAGCTACCATGTTTTAAGCCATTTCTTGAAACATTTTTAAAACTAAGGTGTGTTCCTCATACAAAGCATTCCTTAGTTTAGCTGGATTTGGATTCATGAAATTTTAGAATTTTGAATTTATTTTCAAAAGTCTGGCTTATGTTTTTATCTATGAAACTTTGGCTGATATTGTAACCGATAAGAAACAATTTTGCGAAATATGCACATATGGTATATCAAAATTTAACAGGTATTTTTCTCGACATTCTCATAACAAATGCAATGGGTGTTGAAGATAAAATACATGTAGTATAACGACAAAAGTAAATTGTCAAAATAAGGTGTTAGTATAAAATTACTATTTGGGTTAGACTAGAGCCAGGTTTCATATTCATTCCTAAACTTAAATCAGGCTAGTTTGAAACTTTTGTTAATTTTTAAAATATTAAAGAATTTAAGATGCAATGGTAAATATCACTTCAACTCAACCATTTGGTTTTTTTAAGTCTATCAGTAGTTCTAAAAAGGATTATCAAACTTTGCGAAATTTTAGTTAAGGAAAATCTTATACATGTATAAGGAATGATTGTGAATCCGGGACATGCATATAAATTGTAAATCTTACCTTGAATTTGCATAACATACATCTAAAACAGAAATGGATTTTATTATAAATAAATAAATAAACAACTGATGAAAAACGAAAATAAATAAGGACTTGCAGAAAAATTAAAATTTACAGAAAGAGGGCGGTTGTGAAAACAGAGTCACTTTAGAAAAAAGAATACTTCTTAAACTTAAAATTTTCAAATAGACTTGAAATCAAAAGAAGAGACATTCAAAGTGAGCGGGGCTAAAACAAAACGCGATTCCATCAAATAATGAACAAAAACGATTTTAATAATATGTCATTAATGTTTTATGTTTATATTTAATTTTTAAAAGTACTTTCCTATACATACCAATGTAGATATTGCCAGTACTATTATTAACATTACCATAAAACTAAGGATCATTAAAGTGATTACATCCTCGAACATTTCTGAAAAGCAATTAAACATTATGTGAATAAACAAGTTGTAATGTGAATTAATGAACACAGTAATTATTTCTTTAGTTAAAATGGTATAGCTGAGGTAAAGTGTTAAAAATTAACGTGCACTTCTCCAGGATGGTATTTTATAAATCGTAACTTAGATTTCTTGGATGAACTTTGACAGATAACTTATTTGAAACGTAACGCACAAGACATAAAATAATTAGAATTTAAAATGAATATTAAAAACGTCATAAATTCAATAAATATATTCTAAGATACTTATGATTTGGCTTTGATAACTGCATAAACACTGACTTTTAATATATATTTACAATTGCGTCATGAAAGTCGGTTATATTTTACAAAGCAGGGAATTATGGAGCGTGTTTGATTGAGCTTCTCATGTGAAACATACGATAAGAGTACACTGTCTACGTATACATTTTAAATTAATTTTATACGATTGCAAAAAAGTCAATATCTTTTTCATATTTTATGCATGTAATAACTGACAATATATTTCGGATTTTAATCGTTTTGCTTCCTCGTTATTTTTAAATTGTTAACATTTACTCTTACCTAGATGCTTTTGTTAAAAGACTATACTCAATTACGTCATTCAAGCAAGTGGAGATATGTTTTAAATTTAAATTTGAAAGAAATAGATTCCTAGAGCACAAACACAATTGGTATAAAAACATACTTGTATTTTTAAATCCGTTTTTGTTATTGCTAAAAACCCGGTTTTCTCAGTTCTTCCAAGGCCGTCACTATTATTTTTGCTCTTATATGGGTTGAATCAGTTGATTTCCAGAGCACTGAAATTACAATTTTAACTTTTATCATTTATTTGATAACCATAGTATAAACTTATTTATACAAACGAAAAATATTAGATATGCAAATACAAAAGACCGCATCTGTGTATAACACACAGCTGCGAAATACAATAAACAATATAGATACATTTCAAGAGAAACTGTCCGAAATGGTAACGCAAAATAGTGAAATAATTGAGCAACATCTTATTTCACAAATTCGATTGCCGTAATCAGAATACAAATACATATACTTTACAATGACAAACAATAATTAAATTTGTATAACGTGTATTGGTAATTATGTTATGTGGTGTTTTGAATTGCATTATTTCATAAAAATTTAAAAGTAGCACATGACAGTATTTCGGAACCTGACAAAAATGAATATCAATAGGAGCTTATAACCATATAGCTTATTCTAACATTATTTATTTACTCTCTTTTCCACATTAATGCATTAGAATGTTTTATTAGAGCAAAAGAGACGTCGAAAAGATAAAGACAGTGACAGTTATTTTTTCTAGAAAAATATCAGAAGAATCAAGTTTGCTTTGGCCAGGTTGAAATGTTGCGTGTTTCACTTGTTAAATAGATTTTTATTTACGTTTTTGTGTTTGTTATCACAACAAGTATACACTTACTCTTTGTTACTGTGTTACTATTTAAGTCAGCCATTTCCACGAAGGTTCAAAAGACCAATGAATGATAGAGAACTTTATACACAAATAATTTGGTGTAAATATTGAACTTCAAACTGAATCTTGTCTATTATTTTTATCAGATAATTATTAGAACTGAATCTACAGTTTGTGAGAACTTGTTTGGAAGCAAACATACCTGTCAATGTCACAATCCCCCCCCCCCCAAAAAAAAAAAAAAAAAACAAAAAACTTTGAAAACTGACCAATTCAGTTTTACTCGTGAACTTTCATCGCGGAAGTAAGGCCGGATGCCTTATCCAAAATTTAATATTAAACCTTAAAAGGTCAACAACTTTATGTTTATTATCAACTTAAAATAGATTAGTGATTTCACACCATCATTTTATATTGAATACTAAGTATTTTCTCTTTTTTCATAGTGTCTTTTAGAGAATTTTCAATGTTGTCGTTCATAAAAAAGAAACTAAGGATTAAAAAATTGGTTAATAATCGGATCTTTAATTGAGATTAAACTGCTGGGTGATGATTTACCCAAAATTGGCAGATAACATGTACAAAACTACTTTATGTTGATTATTACCACACGTTTTATGACAGTCTAAAATAAGGTTTAAGCGAAAAGATTAAAATTTTTGTAAATATTGAACATCAAAGTGAAATAACTCTATGAAGATTCATAATAATAATGGAACGATAGCATGCACATTACTTCTCCATGTTCATTTTGTCACCGTTTTAAGGAAAATCTAACCATCAATTTAAATGTATAAATATAGACAAAAAAAATGATGTCAACAGTATTCATTCAGGTTATTAGTTAATAAAACGGATCAGTGCTTTAATAATTTTTTTAATCTGACTGCTTCATTTCGTATTAATTGATTGTATATGTGTAATCTTTAAACATGAAATTAATATGATCAAAGTTGAAAATTTGTTCAACAAATGCAAATATTTTAAATTCTATTATGTAGATTTTGTGCGTATAATGTAATTTATGTAGTTTATTTATAGATCTGAAAATCCCATGAAATATTAGTTCTATTTATAGAAATGAAAGTCCCCAAGTCTATTGAAACATTAAAGGGGTGCGCTTAAGGTACACAAAAGTCTACAAACTCGTATTAATGCAGAGTGTAAACTTAGTCTAGTCACTAAAGTCAATATATACTTTTGTTATAAAAATTGTATATTGCCAGGTGCTGAAAACTTAATACTTCTTTATTTCATATGAAATGGTAAAAGTCTAATAGACCATTAATACTTAGGCTCCAGAATAAAAGTTATAACGTTTCATAATTGGCAAAAGATGTATCTAAGAAAGTGATTTGATAAACTCTAAATTAGAAAGTTCTTTTTTTACTAATGCCGTTAACAAATTAACAATATTTATATTGTAAAAACGACTGATTAAACACAGACACCCTTACGGTTACCCATTATTTATATTTTAAAAAATATAAAATAGTATTATGCCCAAGTAAACTCTGATTGTAATTTAAGTTTTTTTCATTATTATATGAATAAAACACAGAAAAATTTGTATCGGCATTTCTTTTTTTCTCTGTTGTTAGAAAATATTTATAAGGTGTCAATGTAATCACTATACATGTCCCAATGTTTAATGAATCATGCGAGTTTCTGATACACGAATTACAATTTGAAAGGAAAAAAATAAACTTAAACTAAAATGTGTATTCCTAGGCAAATGAATGAAAGAGCAAATTCTTGTAATGTTATTGCTGTGATAAAATATTTGAGATTCATTCTTTTATCTATGCATTATGCAACTATCTTAACCATATTGAAAAATGTATCTAATTTTACTGACACTAATTTCCTGATAATGTCCAAGTTTAATGATGATATGGATTTGCAAGCGATAATAGCCTACCTGTATTATAAATTTCAGTGTTCCACCATATTGAATTTTACATATGAAAGGAAATCCGCGAAAATGGCGTCATGCATGATGTAAATAAATAGTCGATCTGGAAATATATTTGTTAAACTTACATTATCTCAAATTAACTAAAAATATTTACAGATGATAGTTCCATAATAAAAACACATAACAAAACTTGATGACAAAAATATTAACAATAAGACAGGATAGAGATATATCACTCACCCCAAAAATAGGAGTATCCGGTTAAAAGTAACAGGTAGATCGGTTTTTAACAAATACCAATACACTGTCTAGGCTCAAACAAGGGGGTTTATTTATTATTTTTTTATAATTTCAGTAACTGTTTTTATTATTTGCCTTTTGATACACATATCTATATGTTAAAATTCTCAAATATGTAGGACACAACAAAATACAGTTTTAAAAATAAGTTTATTTAATTGTTTTTGTCATAGCTAATATCTGTATCCTAAAATCTAGGTCAAGGTTCATTTTTATATTTATATTTGTTTGTGGTTACACTTGTATTGATTTCTTATACAATCTTAAAATGTTACACGATTTAACAAAGTTACTCAAAGTCAGTATAACTTTATTATAAAAATGAATAGAAAAGTAATTAATGTTGTTTTATTCTTTACATTTTTTTCTTTTCCACTTTACATTTATAAATTTTTGCAAGAAATACTAATGTCAAGTGATTAATATAACAATTGCAATAGAAAAATTATAGTTTTTTTTAAAAAATACATCATGCGGGCTTGCATTTTTTTGTCCTTACAGGCTTCATCTAAGAATGTGTATGAAAATGGTAACATGATACACGTTACGTTCCCTTTACAAACCCAAAAGTAATGGAAATATAATTTACTTAAATATTTGCATTATTGTGTATTAATATCATTTCAAACTGAAAGTCAGTGAGTCAAATCTGATTTTATTTTCCTCCTATATATTAAAAACAAATTTATAAATGAATTATAATAATATATTTAAGGTAATAAAGACGGGCTTTAACTGTCAGAAAAACATTTTACAAATTGCCTAGAACTACACTGCACAAGTATCAATCGCAAAAATATGTCACAAAGAAAAATATTGGATACAGACAAGTGTAATACTAATTGAGTTACCAAGACTGCTTTATTTCTTCCATGTTATTCTTTAGTTTAATGATATACTGAAATAATTGAAAAATAAAAAGCTTGATCATAATTAAGTTTCAGTATACAGTTTTGCAGGCTTCGTGTCATAAGAACTTATATTTGTCTTTGAAATGGGTACCTGGTTTTTGCAAAAGTAAGACTTGCAATTACGCAAGATAAAAATGTATATAAGTATTGTACACATTAAAATTCCTTAAACTCGCATAATTTTGTTTACAGTACTTTGAATAAGTCCAATATTTGTTATTAGTTTTAACGGGAATTAAAGAAGGTATTCAAAGAAAAAATCCCATGATTCTTATATACTCTACCTATTTTGAATATTAATGCAATAGATTTGTTGTTTGTTTGTTTTTTTTTTTCTACCTTTTTTTGAATATTAATGCAATAGATTTGTTGTTTGTTTTTTTTTTTTTTTTTTTTTTTTTTTTTTTTTTTTTTTTTTTGAAATCTTATTCTTGCTTTACCACAAACATTTGTAAGGCTTTAAACAATTGTGAGCATATTTATGCGAATGACACATCAAACAAAAACCGTCTGTATTTGTAATCCTTTGTACTTGTTGTGACAAACTCGTCGTTTTGTAATCCACAAAATACAAGAATTAGACAACTTTTAAGGATTCAGCTGCAATATATAAAGTCTATATAAAAACTTGAGTACGTTTACTTTAGTGATCTCTAAGCACAGACCATATGACAATATTTCGCATCAAAAGCAATTGTAGAAACTAGGAACTACTTACGATAAAAAGTAGAAAAAATAAGCAAAACAAGAATTAAGAAAAGTGAAAAAAGATATGATCAGATTAATGCATCTATGTAATTTGAGTTAACTTAAACCTTTACACAATTTACCGTAAACTGCATATCCATCCAAACCAGCTCTACGGAGAACACTTACCGTGCAGCCTTCCGTATCACTCTATTCAACTTTTAAAAAATTAACAAAAATACCTGTTTAAAGCTGCAGTAAGTTTTCCTAGGAAAACAATAAAACGGTTATCTACTTAATGACGATCCTAATGAACAATGTTACATTTGGTTCAACGATAACAGATGGAATAAATAAGGAAATAAAAGTAATTCCCAGCGAGATGTAGCTCTAAGCTTACAAAAACCATCGTAAACAGCTGAGCAATTCGTTAAAGGATTCCGTTAATTTACAGCTAAAATGAATAAAATTTTAGAAAACGAATCTCACGGATCGTGATTAGAAGTTATCTTTTTTTAAAAAATATATATATATTTAGAAAAAAATCACAAAATTGAAAACCTTAATGCAGCTTTAATTTTAATGTGCCACATGTATATATTTCGGAAATTCATTCCTCATCAGTGAAACTATGAACTATCAGTGAAACTATAAAATACAAAGTTCAAGGGAAAAAATCTTAACTGTTTAAATCAGAAATCATTCGTGCAATTCAAAAATCCATTCGCAAACTTGTCATGATGAAGTGCTAAACTTGTGATAAAAATTCAATTTCGACTTGCATATTTGTCACAAAGTTTATACTTCACAATCAATTGATTTCAACCAAGGAATGCCGCAATTTACGATGAAATACTATTATTTCACAGTGTTGATTAAATAACATGGGGTTATATTCTTGTTTTGCAAAGATTCGTCAAAATTCACGCGCGATAAGTAGAATTCTTTGAAGTGGGTCAAAGTTTAAAACATATCGATAACCACTGTTAGCAAATGGGCGATCGGTGTTCCCACTCGCCGCCACCAAGGCTACAGTAGACAATGTGGGAAGATCTAAATATTCCTGATCTCCAGGTATTTAAATGGATTAAAATGGGAACTTGAGATAAAACTATTTCAAAGATACTTAAACCACTATATATGACTTCTACGAAATCTGTTTAAAACATGATATTCGCAAACTGTATTCCATGTAAAACTCAACAACTATGTCTGTCACACTTGTCCCGTGATTTACTTGTTCAGAATGTGTGATGTCCAAAGTTCCGTTTTACCGATCAAGGTCTCTGTGTCAGAGTCTTAGTTGTCTCCTTTTGATCTGGAAATTTCAACTTTGCCTATTTACAGAAAAAACATGGAACAATAGTATCAGTCACGCTATAAGATCATGTACCCGACTGCCTTCCATTTTAAAATCGGAATTGAGAAAACATCCCAAATTATTTAATTGACTTTTATATAAACTTCAAGGAGTATTCAACTTTTAATTTTTTATGAAATAATGTTTTTAAAAGTAGCACTTAGCAATTCATCATGTGGTACTTTTGAATGCATTACTTCATAGAAATTCAAGTAGCACATGACAAACAAATTTGCATATTTAATTATAATATTGGCATATTCCGTTCGTAATTTTTGGAAGAATCATGATATAAGCAGCAAATGCGGGTAAAAAGTGGGTTTACCCCCCCCCCCTTTCTATTTATTTCGCCAATATTTTTTTTTTACATTTATTTAAGATTTAGGTAATGAAAGAATATTTTCTCATTAATGCATACCGGTGTAATTTTAAAAAAGTAACTAATCGTATCGTAATACAAATACTCTTAAACAAACCTTTGATTAATGTACACCATAACGGCAAGGTTTTTTGTTTTTTTTCTTTTTTTTTTTTTTTTTTTTTTTTTTTTTTTTTTTTTTTTTGAAATTTGAATTTGATTCTTTGTAGAAATTTCTGCGCTCTTGTTAAGATGTCGCCCCATTATTATAATTATGAAAAACGGATCCTCCTATTGAACTATTCCTGAACGAAATAATCTTGATATAGTCAACAGTAGATTTTTCTATGTTATTGATATTACTTTTTTGTTGTGACTTTAAACTCCATTGAGTAGTAATTTTGAACTTCACATTACCACAAAATGAGATGAAGAATGTATGCTATTACTTAATATCGCTGGTATATTTACTTCGAATATGATAATAATATTATAGGATTATTAAATAATTATTATCAAATGCAATTACATATTGTTATATAAAAAGACTAGTTGTCGAGTCTAGCATTGCCATAAGACCTTAAATTGTACTATGATTGGGATAATTTACCTAAAGGCTAAATTTAAATTATATTATTCACATTATTGCTTTTGTCGAGCCTTGTATTGACTTAGGTGTTACTTTTCCGTTGTCGTCGTAAGCGGCGGCGGCACGTCAAAATGGGAAAGTTTATGTTAAAGTAATGTTTTTTTCTCGATCAAAAACTAACCAGGCGAGACATTTAAATTCGTGGTATTCTTGTTTTAAAGACTTATCTTACCCGAGAGGTAAGCAAAATGATCAAGACTGTTATTTCTGCCCTCTTGATCCGATGCCTTCTTTAATCACGGAACTGCAAGTATCAATATTAGTGAAAAGATCTCCTTACTGAGATATGGAACACCATGACTCTACCCTATGAAATATTGCTTAATTTCAACAATATGCATTTTCACCTTAAAAACTATAGTTCTTTACCCTTATATAAAACAGTTTGTTGTCAAAAAAAAAAGAATATATTAATTGTAAAAGAAATAACTATGATTGTTCCTTATCTCTTATCAATATTTATTATATATTTCAAAGAATATTAGTAGAAACAACTTTATTCCGCGTTGTCTTTAAAATTTCTGAACTATAACCTAATTTTCTTTTATAGGATTGTAATTTTATATTTGAATTATATTTCAAGCTTAAAGCTAAACTATGTGATAAAAAAATAGTAAAAATCGCTTCAAAACAGGAAAAAAAGTTAAGAGGCAAAGAGCATAATAAGACTGATGATTTTAATCTTGACGTTTGATCAATTCTGTATATGATGACCTTATACAAACTGTACAGTTTTAGGAAACATTTACTGTAAAATAAATGTCCAATAAACATAATATGTGAGTAGAAATTGATGCAAATCATTATTAATCAAGTTGAGACAAATCTGAATCTCTAGCGTCGTTTTGGAATGCTTTATCTGACTGCAAACGCAAGACAAAAATAAATGATATGATTCATTTTGTATCTTGTTACTTTATACGTTTTGCTTACCCTTCCGGAGCAACCGGCTTCACTTTCTTGATGAAAGTTCACATGTTTAACTAAACAAGTCATTGTTCAAAGATTTTAATTTCCTCTTGGGATTGTGTTTTGGACATGGACCGATATGGTGGTGTTTTATTGTTAAAGGGAATATAAATGATACGCATTAAAATTGAAAACTATAGATGTGACCGAGACATCATTTTTATTTATTATCAAACTTTTCGGTCTTAGCGTCACTGATGAGGAATGAATTTCCGAATTGTGCACATCTGGCACATCAAAATTAACTAGTATTTGTGTTATATATTTAAATGAAACCATGCACATATTGACTGGGATAAAAAATCGTATTTCAAGTAACTATGTTTTTCGGTTTATCGAAAGTACATTTTGTTTGAACTTTTTCCAAGACAACATTAGCTAAACCAAAAAGCCTATAAATATCGGAAATTGTATAAGATATAATTAATTTCACTGCGTTGTAACTCTAGAATTTGAAATAACAACACATATTATAAGCTACACCCGTCACGTTCGAAATAAAATTTGAGAAAAAAAGCAATTTTAATAATGCTTGAAATATGAAATAAATAAGTTCTTTTAAATATATGTTGATTTATCTTAAACATATGAATTTTTTTAATACTAGTACATGTCTGACCTATTTACTGACGATTTATTTATAGGAATTAAATTTATTTTATTATTTCAATAAACAATAAAGTGTGATTATGAAAGGTCTAAAGAAAAAAATCAAATAAACCAATAGTAAATAAAATGTTTCTTTCTAAAATGTTTCAAAATGTTTAGCTAGCTTTAAATATGGGATCAACACAACTGTTATATTATTTTTAAAAGAAGAGATGTAAATAACATAAAATTTATAAGCGTTTTGTCTTTGAAAATACATTTTTGACTGCATTAAGATACTGGCTTTATATATGGCATCAAAGTGACTGTATATAATTTTAAAAAAAATGTGCATAATATAAATGTGCAGGTGTTTTTGAAAATATATTTTTGACTGTATTAAGATGCAGCAAGATGAGAAATATAAGAATAAAACAACTCCATTATCCATACCTATTTTAAAACATTGGTCAAAAAGTCATTTGCTTTTAAACGAAAGCAAAATTTACCTAAATAAGTCAACATGACGTCATAAATCCTGCAAACAGGCACTTTGAAAAATACAGATTATACAAGTGTAACCACTCAAAACCAATGATATACAGCAAATATATAACAAATACCTGCTAAATTTTGATGTGCCAGATGTGCAAAGTAAATTAATAACACAAATCTCACAAATTTTGAAGGCGCTAAGAGCACCTTACTGTATCTAAATTTACCCGTTAAATTTAATAGATGTTTTCCATTACTATCAGTTTGTCATATACATATTTTGAGAAAAAAAATCAATTTTTAAACAAAATTGAAATAAAAATCAAAAATCTATGTAAAATTTAATTACCTAATTGGGAAAAATAACCAGACTTGTTCAAAACGTTTCTTTGATTCTGTGCATGTAACAATATTTTAATGTTTTCAACAAGATAACAAATTAACTATGTGCAAATTATCCCTTATGCACCTCCCCAGTTTACCATATAGGCTATGTCTGGATTTGAATATTCATGATGATCACCCCTTGAAAAAACCGAACAACAATAACATCCAATTGTTAACTTTTGGCTCTTTCCTCAATTGTTCTAAATATATTACAAATACCAGTTAAATTTTGATGTGCCAGATGTGCACATTTCGGAAATTTATTCCTCATCAGTGACACTAAGACCGAAAAGTTTGATAGATAAAAAATATAAGCCAAACAGTTGAAAATAATGAATCTAAAATTCCAAAATTATATAAATCCAAATCCAGCTAAGGAATGCTTTGCATGAGGGAACAAACCTTAGTTTTAAGTAAATTTCAAATTTAAGAGGACTAAACATTTTGCTAAATGGTACATTTTCTGACAGCACAAAGTACTGCCTACCGAGTTATGGATACCCTCGGGGAGTTTTACTCCACCAGCAGCGGTACCCGCTCAGGGGTAGTAAATATATTACAAATACCAGTTAAATTTTGATGTGCCAGATGTGCACATTTCGGAAATTGAAAAAATCTAAACTTTTTAAACTATATTTATTGCATCTTTTTCATAGTTCTTTTGAATAAAACAATATGTGTACGGAAATGTGATTTGCCTATCAATTCTTTTGACCTTTATCAACCTCAAAATACCCTGATCTAATCTTGGGTTAGGCTCAATTGGATCATTGAAGACGTTAAATTTTAGCTTTTTTTCCAAAATCTACTCTATGTACAGAAGAATTCAGGGAAGATTTTCAAATTTAAAAATAGAGTTTGGTTAATTCTAACTTAGAATTTTGAAACTTTGAAACTTTAGATTCATTATTTTCAACTGTTTGGCTTATATTTTTTATCAATCAAACTTTTCGGTCTTAGTTTCACTGATGAGGAATAAATTTCCGAAATGTGCACATCTGGCACAACTGGTATTTGTATTTTATATTCACTACCCCTGAGCGGGTACCGCTGCTGGTGGAGGAAAACTCCCCGAGGGTATCCATAACTCAGTAGGCAGTACTTCTTGCTGTCAGAAAATGTACCATTTAGCAAAATTTTCAGTCGTCTAAAATTTGAAATTAATTTAAAACTAAGGTTTGTTCCCTCATGCACAGCATTCCTTAGCTGGATTTGGATTTATAAAATTTTGAAACTTTAGTTTCATTATTTTCAACTGTTTGGCTTATATTTTTTATCTAGCAAACTTTCGGTTTTAGTGTCACTGATGAGGAATAAATTTCCGAAATGTGCACATCTGGCACATCAGAATTTAACTGGTATTTGTATTCTATATACTGTTTTTTTTTTTAAATACCAATAATTAGTAATTATTCATTTAATTTAATATCGTTTTGTTCTTAATTTTCCAACCATCTTCCAATATATCTCTGCCTATAATTTCAAACGTGGTTCGTTTACCTAGATATACAGGAGCTACTAACCCTACTGAACCATTGCCTTACTTTCTTTATGGAAGTAAACGTGTTTAACATAATTAGCAAGCTTTTTAAGCATAAGTTTTTAACTTTGATTTTGGGATTGTCCTATGAACGAGAACCGGTTTGTTTTTGTTTGACTTTAAACGAAATGTCAGGTAGGCACTACCTTTAGCATTTTTGCATAACGAAGAACAACTTTCAAAACAAATGAAAAAAAAAACAAATAGTTTAATATACATGGTTTTTATTTTAAACTGAAAAAATTTCTGAAAGACAAAAATAAAACTAAATAAATTAATAAATTAATAAATAAATAAAGAAATCATATAATAATATGTTGTATTGACCTCTAAAATCACAAGGATAACAGTTTTATCACGGAAACAAAGACCGTTGTTTCAAGATTTAAAATAACAACTTGATTTAACTGATGCTTAATTACTAATAATTTGCTAATATTTATTTATCGTATTTAGGAAAGCACAAAAGCATTAAAGTTCAAATATTTATAATTTAAAACCGATTTATTCTTCCAAAGACACATAAATCTATTATCTGCATATTCAGTTCATTCAGTTACTGGCAATATTGGTGAATGTTATTAATGTCAAGAAGCGCGCAACATTAATTTAAACAAAAGGATTTAAATTATTTTAAAATGCCATTTCTTAAACATACATATGCAATGAATTAAACAAAATAAAAAGTCAGTCTTATTTGATTATCAAATCGACACATTCATTACTTTTTACGCAGGTAATTACGATAACAAGAAGGTTCACACATAACTTGAAAATTATGTAAAAATTATAAATCAGTGGAATACCTTTTCAAATTTACTGATTTTACGACACATTATACTATTGTCCCACCTTCTTGGAAACATGGGTAACAATTTTGGCAAAGCGTCTCCAATCCAGCGGATATATCTACGAAAAGAAAAAATATGACCATCAAAAGTTTATAACTACATTGAAGAGCGCTGCAAAAACAGAATTAGTAAGCATTACAGAAGGATGAGTGATGAAGCAATGGTTAAACACACATGAACTTAATTAATAAAGCTTAATTACTTGGTACTATATAATCATGTTTTCGTGTGGGTTTCATTTCATGATTAAAATTATAAATCAACAGAAATAAGAATTCACGTTTGTTTGTATAGATCCTGTTAAAGAAATAACTGTTTTTAGTAGAAAAAGTGCGACTTTTTTTCAGAGATACAAAAAAATTAAAACAAACATACCAGTCCTTGTCCATATCACAATCCCAAAAGCAAAGCAAAAACTTTGCAAACTGGCAAAACATGTTATACACGTGAACTTCCATCAAGGAAGTGAGGCCGGGTGCTCCGGAAGGGTAAGCACCTCCTGTCTAGCTAGCTACACCCGTCACGTGCAAGTCAATTTTGAGAATGAAAGAAACAAAGGACTATGGTAAGTCAAATATATCCAGTATAAGTTGGGATACAGTGACTACATACTTATCAACAATATTGTGATGACGGCCATAAAACTTTTTAAGGGCCCTGATTAGTCTAGGCTTGCAATATCCTTGTGTCAACAATTTAATTGTAAGTAATTTGCTTCGTTGCAGAAAGTTCCCATAGTGGGAACAAGCTCTACCGTACCGTATTAACTGTGAAACATATACACTATACGCAGGAGAAGCAGGGATATTACTGCAAAGAATTGGAAAGTTGACAATAGAAAAATTGAAGTCATCACGTTTATCATATAGATTCAGATGTAACCTTTCATGGTTGTGATAATTGAGGTATAAGTCCAAATATGAAGCAGAACATGGAGAATCTGTCGTGTCTTTTATTTCAAGCTCACTTGGATAGATGATATTCACATATTCTCCAAATTTGATTATTTAGAGAAAGAACGTCATCTATATATCTGTATGTGTAGTTGAATGATTTATCGACAGTCTTTTTTCCAGATTTGACAAGGTTCTGTAAAAATTCTGATTCATATGAATAAAGAAACAAATCAGCAAGCAAAGGTGCACAGTTTGTGCCCACTGGTATACCGATTGTTTGTTGAAAGATAATATTGCCAAACACAACAAATATGTTGTCTATCAAAAACACTAACATTTTGTTGATTGTATCTTCAGTATATTTTTGTTTGCAGTCTGTAAGGTGTTTTACAAAATAACCAGAATCCCTGTTGAGCACTAGATATTTATATCTTGTTTTACCGTTTTTGTAAAGGAATGAAAAGTGAATGATTTGTTTTAGACGTTCTTTCAATTTAGCATGAGGGATAGTGGTGTAAAGGGTAGAAAAATCAAAAGACTTTATACTTTTTACCGAAGATAGAGTATTAGAAACAAAATGGTCAAGTAGTTCTTTAGAACTACTGAGAATCCACATTTGGTTGATGCCAGATGTAGAATAGACTTTATCTGAATAAGTCTGAAGGCCATCTTTGACGACTGTCAAAATTTGTGTTAGAATTACTGATAATGATTTAGTAGTACATTTAGAGGAACCTGCTATATATCTTTCCTTGTATGGTTTTTTGTGAAGTTTTGGAATCCAATACAAGTAAGGCAGGTCAAGTTCTTCCTGTTTTAAATTGATACCAAAAGACTCAAGGACTCCCCTATGATTGGAAAGAACTTCATCTTTGGTAAAATTAGTTTTGGTATACTTAGGATTCTCCGATATACTTTCTAAACCAAGCTCCTTAATAAGACATTCAACATAGAATTTCTTACAAACGAAAATAATGTTATTAGAAGCTTTATCAGCCGGGACAACAACATACCTGTTATGTATGTCAGTAAGGATTGCCGAAACCTCAGGGTCCCTGAGCACTAAAGAAGGTTTAGTACCGATAGACCCATTAAGTTTTGCAATCCTTGACTTGACAAAATTTCAAATTGTCCTTATCCAGTCGGATAAAGTACCAAGCTCTACGTCTTCTAATTTAGCCCAACCTCTAGCATACTCTTCAACAGAATCCATAATAATTTTGAAATTCTGTCCCCAAGTAAAAGGTTCAGCCTCCCTGTATTTAGGGCCTTTTGAAAGAAGACATCTTAATTTAGTATTCTCAATAATATTGAGATTACAAGTAAATAGTTCAACCATGAAATATCTATCCCCACAAAACAAGTGATTAACAATATCTTCCAGATTACTTACCTATTGTTTATCCGGAACCTGGTACCTGTTTTTTCACGTTACATCATTTTCCACCCACTATACATCAAAAGCCTGGATGAATGCATACTGTTACACTTATGTGAATCTTTTACATTGAATTATGACTTTCTAGGGTTTCAAAACAACACGGTTATCAGCAACATTACATTAAACATTATATTAAAGTACCTCGCAACAAAATCTACATTTTCACAACCAAAACATTTATATATTATGATAAAGAAATTTATTTAAATTCTCCAAAATGTTAAAAAAATGAACACACGCTGGAATAGAAACTATTACATTATTGGAATTTGGACTAGGTTCATGATCCAAATGAAATAAATTTTCGATGCTTTATTTTTTCATTGATAATTAAAAACAAATGATGTTGAATAATTTTGGAAAAATTTCGAAAAGCTACTGGGATATACAATCAAGACTTAACACCTAGAATTTGTACAGGCAATATAAACATTAAAAGAACCATTGCGAAGTATTAAAACGCAAATAGTTTGAAGGTTCATTTGCTTTTTAAAAGGAATTTTTTATGTTACAATCTTTCAACTTAAATTGTACTATGATTGGGATAATTAACCAAAAGGCTAAATTTATTTTTTATGATTCTTATTAACATTACGCTTGAAAAAATGCAATATCAGATCAAGTCAAAACATTTGTGGACTTTTTAACGATATTTTTAAGGAAGTGCAAATGATATTTTAAAATAAATGAATGAATCAATGACTCAAGAAAAAGTTTTGCAAATCGACCTAGGTGTATTTTACCTCTATCACATCCGCAAAATGTACAGCGGAAGCCACTGTCGCCACCATTTCCTATAATAAAAAATATATTTAATAGTTAATAATTATTATTTATGTATTTATTTATTTATTTTCATCAATGTACGTAACGCTGTTGTATGATGAATTCTAACAAATGTTCTATTATATTATCTTTAAAGAAATACATTCTTTTAACTTTTTGTATCGTTTTGAAATTTTTAAACGCTAAGGACCGACCGAGAGAAAATTTATAGTTATTGTGATTAAGATTATTATAAAAATCTTATTTGTGAAATCAATTGTGATAAAAAATGAACAGACGTCTTTTACAAAGCAAAGAAAAATTTTAAAACAAAAAATTGAAATAACAAAAATGCGACGTTTTCAGTCTAAACATTAACTGCATACTGTAAAAACAAACAAAACAAATTATATATATATTTTGCCAGTTGTTCTGAGTTTTCTATTTGACCGCATTAGCTACTAAAGTACACATATTTCAGCTTCAGATTTACATGCATTATGTTAAATTACAGAAAGTTATCACAAATGAAAAAAATTACATTTTTTACTTAAGCTATAATTTACTTACCTGTAATTGGTATATTACCATTGTTGTTTCTCTGGCAAATAAAGTCACATAGTGGACTATGTTCTTGATGAAGTTCCATAGGGTCATCATTGACTGTCCAATTGCCTAATGTCAGACAGCATGAGTAACAGGTTAACCTATCACCGTTGCCACTATAAAACCATCCAGCTCTTGCACACTTTAGAAAGAATCCTTCTTTTGGCAGGTCTGGGAAGGTGGCAAATGTTGCTAATCTTTGAAATTCAGATTTCAGGGCTTCAATATAGAGGAAGGGCATAGTTGAACCATTAATTGTTACGTCCCTGGCACTACAAAGGGTCGTCTTATCTCTTCGCTTTTGTGCCAAATTTTTAGCAATATAATTCTTTTTCAGGTATTTTTTCCCGCTTTTCATTCTACAACCTAAAATGCGAAGAATACAAAATAGAAAAAAGTTTTACCTTACCGTTGACTAGATACCCTGAAATCGGCTAAAACTAATGGAATGATCAATCCAGAACCGTACATAGTCACATCTGCAAACATGCTGGGTGCGTTAGTGTTACATCACATGTCGCTACAGCATAAACGACCGCAAAATTTGCGACCTTACATTAACTCGTTTTTTGTCTACTGAAGGAATTAAGTCAAGACGCATTAAATTATCACTAGATAAAAAATCAGAGCCAACGAAAAAGCTACTGGACTTGCAAAATATTTTCCACTTTGTGTCGAGCTATCGGTAAGGTAAAAATGCACATGGATTGTGACGTCTTTCCCAAAATGTTTTTTCTGACTTTGAATACTAGTATTCCGTACTGGATACTGACTTATAAACCATGTAACTTATGATAAGGTGTCATGTTGTAAGCTGACCAGCATTGAAGTCTTTCATTATTTGATTATTTTAATTTGTTTTTGTTTTTATTTAATTTACGCCGTAGATTTTTTTTTACAACATATATGCATTACAAGTTCAAGGTTAAAGACCTCAGTCATGAAATGAAGACGAGAAATACTCAAAATTACAGCCAATGTCTTTTTATTTAAGTACCAGCATCAGGATGATCATTCTGTCATGTTCGGATAACTCAAATTGTCAAAAATAAAATGAAAGCAATCGTTTAGTTTTCCATGAGAATACATGAACACATACAGATACTGGTTGGATTCATTTTTTACAAATTTGCAGTGTTTCCCTTATTTGTGAAAAACACTCTAGGTTTTCTCTCCAGGAAGTGATTATATATATATATATATATATATATATATATATATATATATATATATATATATATATATATATATATATATACAGAGTGTTCATCTGAACATACCTTCTTACGCCAAAGATAAAGTACTTTGGACAGTCCAATGGGTATCAATTGTAAACCAATCTCGTCATATTTCAATATTATATTATTTCAAAATAAGTATTGACAACATGTACTGACTAGGCAGAAAGAATAGAAAGAATCTAAATTTTATATGCACTACATTTGAACGTCCAACTTCCGGAATATCACGACTGAATAACGCCACGCTTATCCGGCAAAAAAGGCTCCATATTGAGAAAAAATGTTAAAAATCAGTTTAAGCACACTTAATTAGCTTTCTTCTGAAGAATATGTTTTAATGCTTTAAGTTATGTATCTGCTTTATATAAATATTATACAAGTTTGATATTTTCTTAAAAATGATCGACTGGACCGTCAAAAGTATGGTTTCGACTAATTTCGCGATTTTAATTTTTCATTTTAAATTCAACGAAAAAGTCATATTTCCTCTAAAAGGTTGGTTTCAATGGCTCAGTGTTCTTAAACTTGCGATAACGGATAAAGTTACTCTCAAGGGCACTAATACCGCTTGATTAGTTTTTGGTGTTAACGTTTATAAGTCTGCCTGTCAGGTTTTCCCGGTAGCTACGGTTTCCTTCATCATCCTAAATTAAAGTGAAAAATCTTAACTGAGGAGTTTTGTACTATTACTACACGCGTCATTCTTTTGAAAGGCTTTCAATTTTCAGCAATTATAGTCGATCTTATTTTTTGATACAGAATTAACCTGTTTAACGAAACAAGCGGATAAATGTGTTAATATCTTGTTGAAATTTAAAACGATAAAACAAAAACATACCAGTCTTTGCAATGAAATTATGTTTTACATAATATGTTTGAAATTAAGACTTGAAGATAATAAAATCAATAACATACCATATTTAGGCATTTTAAACATCCGGCGAGCACTGCGTGTAACCTTCATACGATTCTGCATTGATTTTGCGATCCTTGTCCCTATAAAGAAAACAGTTAATTAGTTTAAACAGATAAGTAAATCGCTGACAATAGTAGTTTAAATAATACACAAACATACCAGTCCATTCCCAGATCACAATCTCCATAAAACAAAGTAAAAACGTGAAAATGGACATTTTAGTTATACACCCGAACTTCCATCAAGGGTAACCATCTCCTGTATAGGTAGCTACAAACGTCACGTGCAAAGTCAAAATTGAGAATGAAAGAACAAGGAACTCAGGTAATTCAAATATATCCAGTATAAGTTTGGATACAGTGACTCCATATTTATTATCAATATTGTGATGCGGGCTACACAACTTTCTAAGGGCCTTGATTAGCCTAAACTTGCATTATTCTTGAGCCAACAATGTAATTGTTAGCAGTTTGCCTCGTTGTAGAAAGGCTCCGTAGTGGGATCAAACTCTACTTTACCGTATTAACTGTACGCAGTAGAAGCAGGGATATCTCTGCAAAGAAACGGAAAGTTGACAATAAACAAATTGATGTCATAGCTGTAACCTTTCTTGGGTGTCATAACTGAAGTATAAGTCCAAATATGAAGCAAATAAGAATAAACCGTCGTGTCTTTTATTTCAAGCTCATTTTGATAAATGATTTTTGTTTGTTTATTAAATACATTTATATTTCAATGACCGATTTAAGTATATTTAGAAATGCTTTTAACTTTATTTTACGTAATTTCTCAAAAAGTCTAGATAAATTAGACTTTGTCTCTGTACAATGTAATTTTTGTAATAAATGAGACCCTTTAAAAATAAGTTTTTCACCCCACCTAAAACGACAAGCTCCACCTCTTTTACTGTGAGTTGTTCACACTTAAAATTGTCACCGGGGACTGGCTAAATGACTAGGCAACAGCGGGGTTAGGTTAAGGACAAATAAATATATAAAAAAGTTTAACAGTTGTCTAGTAAATGCAATAAAAACTGTAATCATTTTTTTAAAAAATGACTTGCTTTTACAAAATAAAACAAAATCATGTAACTTTTTTAATTTATTTACAAGAACAAAAGCAGTAACCAAGTATAAAATACAAGGTAAGTTTTGTAACAAATTGTAAACAAGAGTTCCGCATGGTAGGGCATGATACGCCCGTCAAATCTGCAAGTCATGTATGTGGATATTTTGTTTATTATGAACTGTAAAGGGACTTATACTGTTCATATGAGCTGTTCATAATCAATAAGTCAATTCAATTATTATCACAAGGATACAAAATGCAGTGCACAAGTCAACAAGTACAATAAAAAACAATAGTAATTATTGAGATTTTGGTATTATTTTCAGTAACAAAATAGACTTACCACCAGCCACACCATTTATATAATTTTATCATCATGTTCTTGTAACCTTCATCACAAAATTGAGGTAATCTCTAGTATACTGGGTTGTTTCAAAGACAGCAAGTTCTTCAGCCTACAACTATATGTGTATCTGCTCCCTGGTAGAATAAATTAAGGAAGCTAGAGTACGGTTCCTGAGCACTGCACTTTGGATCATTGTGGTAAGTAAGCATACCAAGTTTCAAGTCATTCTGACCATAGATGTCAAAGTTATGATCCGTACAAACATGCTACAGCATTCAAAGGGGAATAACTAAAAAATTAAGGAAGCTAGAGTTACGGTTCCTGAGCACTGCACTTCGCATCATCGTGGTAAGTAAGCATACCAAGTTTCAAGTCATTCTGACCATATATGTCAAAGTTATGATCCGTACAAACATGCTAACAGCATTCAAAGGGGAATAACTCAAAAATTAAGGAAGCTAGAGTTACGGTTCCTGAGCACTGCACTTCGCATCATCGTGGTAGTAAGCATACCAAGTTTCAAGTCATTCTGACCATAGATGTCAGAGTTATGGGCCGGACAAACCCGCCGCCAGTACGCCCGCCCGCCCAGACGCCCGCCCGGACGCCCGCCCAGACGCCCGCCCGGACGCCCGCCCACCCGCCCGCCAAGGGTGATCCCATAATACGCCCCGTCTTTGACGGGCGTATAAAAAGGGTAGAAATATCTCAGTAACAATGATAATTTAAAAAAAAGAAAATTAATAGCTTTTACCTTATTCTAGGGTTATATTAGTGTTTTGTCATTATCTCAAAATAAATAGGTTACATGGATGAAAAAGGTCCGTGACATACATTTATGGTGTAAATAGAAAAATAGGTGGTCATTGTACCAACATTGCAAGTATTTTCTAACCTTTTCCTCAGTACAGTTCGATTATTTCAACTTATGCATAATAAAAACATTAAGTATATATAAGGCTTAGTGATTTTTAATGCATTAAATCAAGAAAATAAGAAACACTCAATAGTTAAAAGTTACCGGCATATAAATGAGTGTTAAGCATTTCTAATTATACTTTACCACCTTTGACACTGACACATGATGAAAAGGCATCTTTAAGAATCCTTAAAGCCTCCTTAAAGCTGCCTTAAATGTCTCTTAAAGGACCTTTAAAGGGGCTTTAAGGATCCTTAAATATGCCTTTAAGGAGTCTTTAAGGACTCCTTGAAGATCCTTAATGGAACTGAAATTTTAAGGATCTTTAAGGAGGCTTTAAGGATCTTTAAGGAAAAATATAAATTTTCCTTCTTTAAAAAAAAGCAATGAAATATTATTTTATACACCCTTTTAAAA